>CM060345.1:1677247-1689747 GCA_030674155.1 Stramonita haemastoma | reverse complement strand
ATATGTCTGGATTTTTTCTGAAATATTTTTCGGTGCAGTTGTCTTTGCCTTTGTGAGTCCGTGTCTTTTTTTCTGTCTATCGTAAGTTTTCTGTTCTTAAACTTCAACTAGTTTGTACTTCCGACTTGCCAATTTCTCGCTTCTTTTCTCTAGTCCTACTCATTTCTTTCTTCACTCTCCCAAAAGTCTTCGGATGAGACTTTAAGCGAGGCCCGTGAGCGAACGCACGCAGAACATCTTGGTGCACACGTTAAATCCTGTTCTGCTTTTTCGTAAGAGTAGGCCATCGTGTACCGGTGGGATCAGATATTTACAAAACTGCATACACACGGGGACTGGATGTAAAAAAGCACAAGAGTGCTTATTCCATTATCCTCGATATAAAAGAATAAATCAATCGATCAATCCCTCTCTTCTTACTCATAAACTTCTCTCCTTTATGCGCTCTTTCCTTGTCCAGCCTTTATTTCTGTTTCTTTTAATCATCTTTTTTTTTACCCATTGTTTCTTCTTTATGTTGCTTATTTTCCCTATCATTCACGCTGTGATGTAGATCTGTTTTACCAGGTACCTTGTGAACCGGGAGAGTGCCATCGAAGTCGACTACCGCCAGGCACTGTTCCATGTTCATCCAGAGAAAAGAACCGGGCGCCAGTGGAGATCTTCCCAGGACCTGCATTTCATGTGGAACGACCTCGTGCTGTGTGGAATCTGTCAGCAGTTTGTTGCTACCACTGATGCTGCACTGCCTGCATTGGGGGGGAAGGAGGGAGGGGGGGGGCAAGACATGCTTCTGACACAATACAGGTGAGAAAATGGCTGTTCTCAACTCGACTTTTAACAAATATTGATGCAGTCTGAAAATGAGTAGTTTGCTCTGTTGAAATACATTGACAAGTTGTTGGTAGAGAAATGAATATGTTGAGTATGGAGATCATTTTGGTGACTGCTGTGTTAAAAGGAAGAAATTTGTTAAAAGTCGGTGAAGGTTAAGTTACTTTAAAACCAATTAATAGAAATGAATTGTGACAGTACGTTAAGACAATCGTAAATTTTCATCTTTAAAGGCAATGAAATCAAATGACTTCAGGTAAAAAAAACAAAAAAGTTGTGGCTTTTTTTAATTATGAAAAAGCAGGTATAATTTTATTTTGCTTCAAAGTGTTATGTTCCAATGAGTAATTTTTCAGATAACAGGACTGGGTTTTCAGTAATGTTTATTACAGATTCCCGCTGTTCAGTCCAAATCCATCTTTAATTTTTGATCAGTCTTAATTCGTTGAGAAATCTCTCTCTCTCTCTCCTCTCTCTCTCTCTCTCTCTCTCTTCTCTCTCTCTCTCTCTCTCTCTCTCTCTCTCTCTCTCTCTCTCTCTCTCTGTGTCCCCCCTCTCTCTCTCCTCTCCTGTGTGTCTTGTCTCTTTCTGGTTTTTTCTCTTTGGCTCTGCTGTCTGTGTCTGTCTGTCGCTCTCGCTCTCGTCTCATCTCTCCTCTCATCTCTCTCTCTCTCTCTCCTCTCTCTCTCTCTCCTCTCTCTCATCCTCGTCCTCTTCGCTCTCTCTTTCTCTCTCCTCTCCTCTACCCTCTCTAAGTCTGTCTCTTTCTCGTTTTTTTCTCTGTCTCTCTCTCTCACCCTCTCTCTCTCTCTCTCTCTCTCTCTCTCTCTCTCTCTCTCTCTCTCTCTCTCTCTCTCTCTCTCTCTCTCTCTCTCTCTCTCTCTCTCTCTCCTTGTCTTCTTTCCCTCCAGACCCTGCCTTCTTTTCCTTTTTCTTTATAATTATGTTAACTGCTTTCAGGGGCTGAAGACCAGTCCTGAACTACTGTGGAGGTTGGAGTCCAGTCCAGTCCAGTCCAGTCCAGTCCAGTCCAGTCAACTGAAGAGCAGTGCAATCATCTTATGAAGGGCAATGACAATACGGACATGCATATTGATGTGCATTATCTCAAAGGACACAAGATGGCTACATTTCATGTGTGTTCAAACATTCTGAAATTAACTTCAAATAGAAATATCACATTATAAACACAAGCACAACTCGTATTGCACACGCTAGCGCACGCGCGCACACACACACACACACACACACACACACACTCACACACACACACACACACACACACACACTTCCTCCCCCCCCTTCTCTCTCTCTCGCGCACACACACACACACACAGCACACACACACACACACACACACACACACACACACACACACACACACACACACACACCACACACACCACACAGGGTCACGCTAAAGACCTATCAAAAACATGTGGAATGTTCTTTTTCCAGTGGCTCAGGTATTTTTTTTTTATTCATAGCCATGTAGGTTCTTTTCAAACTGAATGTGGGACCATGGTGTGGATTCAACACTTCATTCTTACCGACACTGAACTGCGGACATCAGACTCTGCATCAACATGCTGCTTTCCTGATCTCTACCGCTACATACAAATTTGGGGGGGGGGGGGGGGTTGTTGGAGTAATCCCATCCTAGGGTGGGTGTTTGTTTGTTTTGTTTTTAAAGTTTTGTAGGACTGGTATCAAAGTTAAGTGATGTGTATTGCAACATTCCAGCAGAAATGTGTGCCATCCTTTCCACAATTATTTGGTTTTTGGCTACGAATTTACCGTCGTTTATGAGGCTAGGGGGATACGGAATGAGTTCAGCCGTATTTGAATGAACAAAAACCTGTTAAGACATTTCTGAATCTAGGATTTTTCTAGATACAAGACTCGGTTGATTTATGTGGTGTAAGGGTTGGTGGAGGTTTTTTTATTTACATTAATCTGTGTTTGGATTGTGTAGTTTTGGTAAGCTCGAAGAAGTGAAAAAACAAACCATCTGTTGCGTAAGTTAAGATAGGATGCATTGATTTCTTGATAGGATTCAACACTTTATTCATCCTCAGTTGGCTAAAAACTCGTTTAAAGAAGCTTCCGAAAACTGCTACCACTTCAAGGAAACTTAACTGTGACAGTTGCATTGAAAATTAATTTCAATTACTTGGTTTTGTTGTCTCAGGCATGTCATATACAAATAGAAAAAAATGGTGTGTGGAAATTTAGAACTTGGCCTACCCGACATTCTCTGTGACTTGGCTCTTTTTTTTTTCAATTTTTTGTGTAAATTGTTAGGTGTGACTAGCTTTAAACAAACTTTTATGTTTAAGTCCAGATTTCTTCTAGAGCAGAACACCTCCCAACTTGTGCATATTTCATCATGTATGCTTCCATTATGCTGTGCAGAAGATTTTTTTTTTAAACTATTACTTTTGTTTTGTAACATTAATGGCAAAGAACAACTACTTTTTTTTTAAAGATTCTGATTAAATTTGAAAAATATAAACATAAACAGCAAAGGAGTATTTCATGAATTATATTCTCTCAAGTTAACTCATTGAAACCATATAACCATTGAAGATTGATGAATTTTATTATGAACTTTGAACAGATGAATTCTCTATATAGTTCCAAAAAATGTCTTGCAGAATGTTTCTGGGTAATGGTAGAACTCCATATTGTACAAAAAAATCCATTTCAATAAATAAGCTAATGGCCTCTACAAGTTATTACTAAAACAGCGAATTTAGATTTTAACGATTTTGAATGCATTCAGTTTGATTGTGATAAAATAGCATACAACAAGAAAACCTCTGTGTTGCAGATAGTTTGTTGCAATTGATATATAGATAAATAGATAGATAGATATAATAGAGATATAATAGATATATGATAGATATAATATATATAGATATATATTGTAGGGAGAGAGAGAGAGGAGAGAGGAAGAAATTGAGATAGTAGAGGGAAAGTAGAGAGAGAGAGAGAGAGAGAGAGAGAGAGAGAGAGAGAGAGAGAGAGAGAGAGAGAGAGAGGAGAGAGGAGAGAGAGAGAGAGAAGAGAGAGAGAGAGAAGGAAATTTTGATACTGTGATACAAAAATCCTAAAATCAATTTCAGTGTGTCGAGTTGGAACAGAAGTATAATAGATTGGAATAAGAATATCCATTTATTTAATGGCTCTGCATGAGTATATGTCATAAATATTTGGCGACATACTTTTTTTTAAAAGATATTTACACTGATACTTTTGTGGTAAAAAGATGCTGCCTTTTGGAGAAAAATATGGCTTTTCAAAAACCTTTTGAGATTACTCTTTAAAAAAAAAACCCAACCTTTAACCCCCCCCCCCCCCCACCACAAAAAGGGGCAAGGTGGCGAAAGAGTAGCCGATCAATTAATACCTCTTGGAAATGTGCTTACGGTTTTGTTCAAGGTGATAAAGTGTACAAAAGAGTAGCCATCAATATAATACCTATTGGAAATGGGCTTACGGTTTTGTTCAAGTGTGATAAGTGTAGGTACAAAAGAGTAGCCATCAATATAATACCTCTTGGAAATGTGCTTACGGTTTTGTTCAATGTGATAAAGTGTACAAAAGAGTAGCCATCAATATAATACCTCTTGGAAATGTGCTTACGGTTTTGTTCAAGGTGATAAAGTGTACAAAAGAGTAGCCATCAATATATACCTATTGGAAATGTGCTTAAGGTTTTGTTCAGGTGATAAAGTGTACAAAAGAGTAGCCATCAATATGATACTATTGGAAATGTGCTTAAGGTTTTGTTCAGTGTGATAAAGTGTACAAAAAGTAGCCGATCAATATAATACCCTTGGAAATGTGCTTAAGGTTTTGTTCAAGTGTGATAAAGTGTACAAAAGAGTAGCCGATCAATATCATACCTATTGGAAATGTGCTTAAGGTTTTGTTCAGTGTGATAAAGTGTACAAAAGAGTAGCCGATCAATATCATACCTATTGGAAATGTGCTTAAGGTTTTGTTCAGTGTGATAAAGTGTACAAAAGAGTAGCCATCAATATAGATACCTATTGGAAATGTGCTTACGGTTTTGTTCAAGGTGATAGTGTACAAAGAGTAGCCATCATATAATACTATTGAATGTGCTTACGTTTTGTTCAGGTGATAAAGTTGTACAAGAGTACTATCAATATATACCTATTGGAAAATGTCTTAAGTTTTGTTCATGTGATTAAAGTGTACAAAGAGTAGCCATCAATATAATACCTCTTGGAAATGTGCTAAGGTTTTGTTCAAGGTGATAAAGTGCACAAAAGAGTAGCCGATCAATATAATACCTCTTGGAAATGTGCTAAGGTTTTGTTCAGTGTGATAAAGTGTACAAAAGAGTAGCCGATCAATATAATACCTCTTGGAAATGTGCTAAGGTTTTGTTCAAGGTGATAAAGTGTACAAAAGAGTAGCCATCAATATAATACCTCTTGGAAACGTGCTAAGGTTTTGTTCAAGGTGATAAAGTGTACAAAAGAGTAGCCGATCAATATAATACCTCTTGGAAATGTGCTAAGGTTTTGTTCAAGGTGATAAAGTGTACAAAAGAGTAGCCGATCAATATAATACCTCTTGGAAATGTGCTAAGGTTTTGTTCAGTGTGATAAAGTGTACAAAAAAGTAGCCGATCAATATAATACCTCTTGGAAATGTGCTTAAGGTTTTGTTCAAGGTGATAAAGTGTACAAAAGAGTAGCCGATCAATATAATACCTCTTGGAAATGTGCTTAAGGTTTTGTTCAAGGTGATAAAGTGTACAAAGTGTCTAAATTGTTGATTGCTTGTGTGTTGTGTAGGTCGAATGAAAGCGTTTTGATTTGTTTTTTTAGAAGATGTAGTGCTATATAAATTCCATGTATAATTATCATTACAAAGTACCACTGAAGTAGGATAGCAAATTAGACACATTAGTAAACTTTTTTAAGCCGATAAAAATATCTTTTTTGTCGATGTCTCTTTATGCTCAGGCTCATGGCTCATAATGCTGTATGGCGAAGCTTTTTATTTTTAGGAGTACTTTTTTGTCCTTAGAAAATTGGTAAATGGGATTCCATAACCTAAATGGTCGTTGGGAAGTGAAGTTCAGATACCCTAAGAAAAAGAGTGGAAAAGATAATCAAATAGGCTTTGGTTTGGGCTGAAGTAGACTGACTTGCTCAGAAATCCTAACATTTTTTTTATTAAATATCTTCGTCATCAGGACTTTTCACTGCTGTTGTGAAATCTGTACTTTAACAGCCACTAAGCTATCGGGGTATTCAAGAATTTTTTGTGAGTAGAATTGACAACAATTTTCAATATTGAGAGCGAATCTTGAGTAATGATTTACCAGGAGTGTACCATTCCTGTTTGGTATCAAGTACATCAGTCAGATTGTATAGTAGTTGTAAGCTGTTTGGTTTTTTTGGGGGGTTAGAATTTAACGAAACGTTAGTGTTCGTATACAGGTGGTGTGTGTGTGTGTGTGTGTGTGTGTGTGTGTGTGTGTGTGTGTGTGTGTGTGTGTGTGTGTGTGTGTGTGTGTGTGTGAAGGGGCTAGTTGAGGGAAGGAGACATGAGGTTGGAGGGAGAGGCAAGGAAGGGAAAGGAGTGTAGTAGGGGATCTGATGCACATTGAGGGCAGTGGGGACACTAAAAGAGGGTGGCGGTAGACTTTTTACGTGGGTTTTGGAGGGCTCATATCTGGGATTCAAAAATGCCTATACATTGACCTAAATTGTAAATTTGTGGACATCCATGTCCAATCTGTAGTCTTGGCTTTTGATAACAGTGGTGATTCCAATGTAACGCTTTATGCTATGGCAAACTGCAGACCATTTATTTTATTGTCTTAGCATTTATTTCAATGATAATCAAGTGTTCGTTGTTTTTTTTCCCATCCAGTCCCTGTGTGCATGTGGTTATCCGTTCTAACCGGCACACGAATGGCCTACTCGTCTGAAACAGGAGTCCAGGTTTCAATATGTGCATAGCATTGTGTCTTCAGCTACATACCAGTTGTCCACGTGCTATTGTGTCCACATGGATTTTAACATTCAGACCGACCATCTGACAGACAACCTTTCCCTGTTGATAACTAACACTAATCTCTAACACTAACCTCAACACTAACCCTGGCCCCACATGTGGACACAAAAGGCAGGTGGATAATGGTATATGCTGACACAGTGGCTAAACATTTAAAAAAAAATCTTTGGGGTTGGAGGAGGGGCGCGAAATTTTTTCGGAAAAGGATGCTAGGAAGGGGGAGGGGTGTTACACTGTTTGGTGTATAGGATGGGGAAAGAGGTGTACAGACTGAGGATGGGGATAGGGGACAGGCACACTTCTGATTAGCTTCAGGGGGGGGGTGGAAAGTGGGGAGTCTTTTAGAAAAATTGTACATAAAAACTGAGTAGAAGGATATTGGGTTTAGAATGTATGTGAAATAATCAGTTGAAGGGCGTGCATTTTAGAAAAGGTTTATCTATAAAAAAAAATAGTAGGAGCTGCTGGTTTAGAATGCATTAGTGAATACTCATTGGGGGAAGGTGCTGGGAAACTGATAAAGCATTACAAGGCTTATGGAAAAGCAGGGGTAGACAGCTGTTCAGTGTGTGTGTGTGTGTGTGTGTGGTGTGTGTGTGTGTGTGTGTGTGTGTGTTGGTGGTGTTGTGTGTGGTGCGTGCGCGCGGTGTGTGTGTGTGTGTGTGTGTGTGTGTGTGTGTGTGTGTGGCATGTTTGATAGGATTTGTGTGACAGGTTACCTAGGGAAAGTCTACCTCAGGTATTGATCATCACAGTGTATGTTACACTGCAGCCTGCCCAAAAGCTGCACACCTTGTGTGTTCGGGGTTATTTAGTTTGGGGTGGAGGTAAGTGGGAATAGCAGTTACCCAAATAACATGGAAGGTAAAATTCTGTATGTCTGGAGTTGAAAGAAACAGCTGGCTTTGCTTCTATAACCAACTCTGCTTTTAAAAACTTCACCATGGCTTTGTTAAAGGGGGAGGTGTAGGAAAGTATTGGAGTGTAAACATTAAGAAAGACGTTACGGTATTTTGATTGTGAAAGTTCGCTATATATCTTAAACCTCGAGTTATTTCTTTCCCTTTTGTTACTAGGGTCTGGTATAGCTCAGTGGTCAGAACACTCACTTTACCCAGCTAAGGTTAAGCGGCATTGAGCAAGCAAATGAGCAACCTTTTGCCAGCTTGGCTTTAATAGTCACCGCCCTCAATATGCTGGCCCTAGAGAAACTAGGTCTTTGATGCCTGTATCCCCAATGACCACATAGGCTATGGAACATTTTTTCCTTTACCTTTTATTCTACAAAATGTGGTATGACAATTTTTTGCCTTTAATGTTATACGTAGATTGGTATGGTTGCAGGTATGTTATTGATGTGTCCTGTTCCCTGGTTTCCTTGTCTTTTGCTTTGCTGTAGCTCAGGGACATGCTCGTTACCCAGGTCATAGCACTCCCAGCCCATTGATAGACTGCTCCACCTGCATCTCTCCCAGCAGTCTTTGATTTCTATTTGTCAGCGCAATGTATCAATCACAGCCTTTTGGGGAATGTTTTTGTTCAGTGAAATCTGTAAAGAAACAAAATGGAAAAAGCTTAGAGGTCCAATGTAACTTTTTAAAAGGAGACAAACAAAGATGAATACAAAAGACATTTTAATATGAACTGGAGAGAAGAGGTTGGAGGCCCCACAAAAGACTGGTTGTACTGGCAAGACTAAACTGACCGATCTGACATCAGTCAGCGCTAACTGCTGCAGGAATTTCTTGTAGGCATCCGTGAATTTGTACAACCTTTCAGCTGTATCTGTTCTGTACATGTTTTGTTGTAAGTATGAAACTTCACTAAAATGTGTATATTCCAAAAAAGTTGTGATGTGGTTATTTTGGGGTATTTTTGTTTGTTTAGCCTTTCTTGCTAAATATTGTGCTTTCATAAAACCTGGGTTGTGTGAAACTAGAAAAATTGAGCAGGTGTGGGTTTGTTTTAGTGGCTGGTCATAGACTGTATACATGCTGTTGTCGAAAGCTAGCTGTTTATGTTGGTTTTTGTGCTTAATTTAGAAACGCTAAGCTTTGAATGTTTGGGTTTTTTGTGCTTTAATTTAAAGAAAACGCTAAGCTTTGAATGTTTGGTTTTGTGCTTTAATTAAAGAAACGCTAAGCTCTTTGAATGTTTGGGTTTTGTGCTTTAAATTTTAAGAAAACGCATAGCTCTTTGAATGTTGGGTTTTTGTGCTTAAATTTAAAGAAACGCTTAGCTGTTTCATGTTTGTTTGTGTCTATTTAAGAAAACGCATTTCAGCAAGGAATGCAGATGACAGTTATTGTATTTAAAGTAGTTGCTCTTTCCAGTTATCTCCCTTCCCATTACATATTTTGACATTTTGTGTGGAAACATTTACTCTAGCTTTCTTGAAATTGGTTATGGAAAGCTGGTTCTTTTCATTTTTGTGCTTTTTTTTGTTTACTCAATTTGGAGTACTGAGCATAAAGGGAAGTAATTTATTGCCGATGCTTTTTTTTTTGTCTGGTTTGAATGTGGGAACTAGTCAATGGCGGTGAACCTTCTCTACTTATAAAACATTCCACATAGCCGCCGACATTAATTTTTGTACAACTTCATGATTTTGCTCGTGAAGCATTTGCCTGTATTGGGCTGATCTGCTCCCCAGCTGTAAGGGACACGAGTTTGTTGTGTGGTTTCTCTTCCACCATATGGTTACTTGTTACATATTTTTCCCTGCATAAACAGCAAACAAAATGCATGCTTATCACCACCAGACAAGGACAAAATTTATCTCACAAACTGTTTCCCATCCAGATCAATAGGGAAGCAATTGAACAAATCTCTCCCTACAAAGTCCTAGAAGTAACAATCGACGAAAATCTCAGCTGGTTCTACCACATCTCTCGCCTGTGCAAATATTTATCCCAAAGAGTATACCAGTTGACTAAAATTAAACTTTCTTGACTTTCATTCAAGGAAATTATTTTTTCAAGCTAATTTACAAACCTTAATAGATTATGCTTCAACCCTGTGGGATTCTACCAGTGCAAACACTTTGAAACCGTTATAAAGGCTGTACAAATGTGCTCTCAAACTCGTCCTTTTGAAGATAACAACGTTGCTAGAAGCGGATTATACTTATTTAAATACTCTTCCCCTACACCAAAGACTAAAATATAACAAAGGCATCATGATGTACAAGATAATGGCAGGAGCTATCCCCACATCCTTAAAAGATAAGTTCCCCCTGAATCATTCCAGAAATACTGTAAAGCCAGTTGTCCCCATCCCAAGAATAGACTTGTTCAAATCTAGTTTACTGTACTCAGGCCCTATGCTGTGGAATTCCCTTCCTGGTTCAGTTAAACAGTTCCAGTCATTATCAATCTTCAAAAATCACCTTCTAATCCCTTGATGCATCAGAAGTAACTAACCACACCTCATCCTGTTGGAAAATCTCTCTCTCTCTCTCTCTCTCTCTCTCTCTCTCTCTCTCTCTCTCTCTCTCTCTCTCTCTCTCTCTCTCTCTCTCTCTCTCTCTCTCTCTCTCTTCCCCCACATCTCTCCTCTCCCTCTCTTCTCTCTCAACTTACCTTTAATGTATCATGTTTACCATTGTGTTGAAAATGGTTTATTCATACTTTATACTCTCTATTTCAATACTTCTGTGTGTCCTATGAAATAGATTTTTGTGAGCCTTTTATCTAGCGATCCCTGCTTACCAGCTCCATAGCTATGTCCAACATAATTGTTATGGTTATGTAATTTTTGTGTGCCTAATGTGCACGAGAACGTGTGTGTGTGTGTGTGTGTGTGTGTGTGTGTGTGTGTGTGTGTGTGTGTGTGTGTGTGTGTGTGTGTGTGAATCATATGGAGTTTTTCTTTTGGTTTTTTTTTTGGTTTTGTGCTTTTTTTTTCGTTTTTGTTTTTTTTTAATCTGGGACATATATTATTATGTTTATGTAATTTGTAATTGGTAGTACTTCCCAAAAATGAAGATATTTTGATTAAGGTGGGGGGGTTGTTCGTTTGTTTGGGGGGGGGGTTGTTTTTTCCCCTCTAGTACCAAAATATTATGATCTCTAGGCCTATGACTAATTTTGTTGACAGGCGATGGTTGAAATATTTACCCAATACTTAACTTATGTTTTAATTTCTATATTTGTTTGTTTTTGTTTTAATTACTACTTATTATCGATTTTCTGGTTTCGCTTCGTTTTTGTTTTCTATTATAATGATCATCTGATTATTATCAATTCTAGTTCACTGTATTGCGCCTTTGTTATCCTATTATATCTTCTGTCCTTATATTTTGTCTTCTGTTTATTACTGTCTTGTTGTTTTGGTCTTCTTATTTGGTTTATTATTGTTGTTAGCTGGAGGTGTTCTTAAACTGATGTAATCCCTGTTTAGGGCGGGGACTAGATGTAAAAAAGCACATGAGTGCCTATTCATTATCCTCGAAATAAAAGAATTTGATTTGATTTGATTAAAATGTGACCCAGTAAAACTGATTTTGTTCCAAGCATATCATTGCCCATTTTTTGAATGAGTTACGATGCGCTTTTGGGTGCACGTTTTTTCAGTAATGGTGATCTGATTTGGGGGGTCTTTATTTGGGCAGTTGTGTTATTGGTTTAGTTTCACGTAACCATTCCAAGCATTGCCCAAATTGTTCATCTTCAGATGAAGGATGGTGTGTGTGTGTGTGTGGTTTGTAGCCTGTATCATGTCTTAAAAACAATCTGAAGGTCGTGGCTTATACATGTTTTAAACTGTCCCTTTTTGTGTGAAATTCTTAGTAGTTTTGTACTGTGTCTGGTAGACATTTTTAAATTATGCAATTAATATCGTTCCCTTTGTTTGCTGCCCCTTCCCCCTATTTTATTACTTTAGGGTGAAATATATTTTTATGTGCATTATTTTAATAGATGCATTTGAAGCTGCTTTGCCAGTTAATTTTACTTCATGAAATGCGAACTGGAAACCTATTTGCAAGAAGACTGTACATCTTTTTCTCTTTTAATTTTTTTTTTTAGAAAATGTTGAATGTTTTAGATCAACGAGACTGTTTTCTGTAACCAGTTTTGCATTTATTTTCATGTATGTCATGGCAGCCTTGTACACAGTTGTGTGCCTGGTAAGGGTTAGGTGGTGAGCACACACCACTGGCACTTGACCACCCAACTGACTTTTTTAATTGAAAAAAATACAGTTTGTACAATTTCTGAGAGAAATACAAGGTTTGCACAACTTACAAGGTGATAATTTACACATCATTACACAGGGTGTCTGCACTTTCTGGCTGTAAAGATAACACGGCTGGAGTTTAGTTTTTTGTCACTTCTGTGTTTGAAAGCATTTTGGATTGAACACAATGTGGTCTGAACTATTTCAAAAGATGGTGTCAGAATTCAAAAGTCAGTGGGTCAGTCATTGTGTCACTGCTGGTCAGAGCATTGGGAAAAGCCTACCTCCCCCTTCAGCCAAAAAAAAAATGGCTGGAGTTAGGGTTGGGTAGCCGGCTCGCAGCTGAAATAGAACAAAATGAAAAACTTCAGGACAATTTGCTTTGACTCCAAAGGCTGCCTTTTATCTTTTAAACTGTGCTC
>CM060345.1:1672247-1674747 GCA_030674155.1 Stramonita haemastoma | reverse complement strand
ACACACACACACACTCTACACACACGCACACACACACACACTTACACACTCACACACCTTACACACACGCGCACGCACACACACACACACACACACGCGCGCACGCACACACACACACACTCACACGCTAGCTAAAGTGGTCCGGCACGTCACACGAACATCTGGACTGGACAAGACTGTCCTACAGGGAACAGTAAGGGGAGGGAGACGAAGAGGCAGACAGAGGAAACGATGGAAAGACAGCATCAGAGAGTGGACAGGACTGAGGGAATGTTTGCAGAGGACTGCGAATGGTGGAGGAAGCTGGTTACAAAATCTTCAGTGGTGCCCCCTGCAGGACTGAGGGCTAGGTCAATGTGAAGATGAAGATTGAACATGTGCGCAGGATGTAAACTAAAGATGGTGATGGTGGTGGCAGCAGCGGAGTGTGGTGGTGGTGGTGGTGGGGTGGTGGTGGTGGTGGTGGTGGTGGTGGTGGTGTGTGGTGGTGGTGTGGTGGTGGTGGTGGTGAATGTGATGTGATGGTGGTGGTGAATGCGGTAGTGGTAGTGGCAGTGATGGGGGTGGGATGGGGGTAAGTACTGTAGACACCCTAGTCCTCACTACCACCACCCCTACCCTCCTCCCCCCCAACCCTTTTCTATCTATCCACTCCACCATCCCCCACCTCGACATCACCCCCAACGATTGAGTTCCCAGCAGGTTCGCCGCCATCAGTACAGGAAAAGAGTTTTCTAAGTCAGCAATTAGTGACATTATGCTCTCATCTCCCCCCCCCTCAACCTCCCCCACCCCCAACTCCCATCCTTTCTCACCCAGTCGCTTCATCCTAACGACTGTCCTTCCTCCCTCTCTCAACACCCCACCCCCTCCTTCTCCTTCCTCCTCCCTCCTACTTCATCTTCCTCTCCTCCTCTCCTCCTCATCTACCTCCCCCCCCCCTCCTCCCTCCTCCTCTTCTCTCCTCGCTCTTCTTCCTCCTCCTCCTCCTCCCCTCCTCTCCTCCTTCCTCCTCCTCTCCTCTTCCTCCTCTTCCTCCTCTCCTACCTCCTCCTCTCTCCTCCTCCTCTTCCTCTCCCTCCTCCTCCTCCTCCTCTCCTCCCTCCTCCTCATCTCTCTTCCCACATTCCTCTCACCTCATCTTCCCTCCTCCCCTCTCACTCCTCCGCACTTCTACCATTTACATCATTTTGATCTCGCAAGATGGACTGTTAGGTATTTCATGGAGACAGTCTTCTTCTTCTTTTTCTTTCTTTCTTTCTTTGAAAATCATTGCTGTTCTTTCATGCAGATAACCTGTCTCAAGTAGTGAAATGATGAATACAAAGGCAAAGCCAAGTTTAGACGTTCTTTGTATGGAGTAGTATAGTAGTAGTAGTAGTAGTAGTAGTAGTAGTAGTAGTAGTAGTAGTAGTAGTAGTAGTAGTAGTAGTAGTAGTAGTAGTAGTAGTAGTAGTAGTAGTAGGAGCAGCAGCAAAAACAGTAGTAGCAAGGGTGGGTGTGTGTATGTGTGTGTGCGCGCGCGTGCGTATGTGTGTGTGTGTGCGTGTGCGTGCGTGCATGGGTATGTGTGTGTGCGTGCGCACGTGTGCGCGCGCGCGTGTGCGTGTGTGGTGTGTGTGTGTGTGTGTGTGTGTGTGTGTGTGTTTAAGTTAAACTTTAGTCAAAGTCAAAGTTTTATTTCCAGATGGTATGTTGAATAAGTAGTGCAATTTGTTGGGTTTTTTTTTTTTTACTTAAATCAAACCACTCATCAAAAACAAACACAACCATCACCACCATAACAACAACAACAAGAACAAGAAAAACAAGAACAAAAAACAACAACATCAACAACATGACTAATGACATTGACAAGAGATTGTACAATACTTATAGATCTAGTCAAGTGCCTAAGTCACAGCTAAGTGGCGAACAGTTTGAAGATGTAACTATGTGCTATTGCCGGTGATGGTGGCTGCAGTGGCCTTAGTGGTGCTGATGCTGAGGGCAGTGGTAGTGGTAACAATGAGCGGTGATGATGATTAGCGTGATTGTCATGGTAGTGGTAGAAGTTAAAGATAGACGCTCTGGACATTACAGTAACGGCTGCACATTCTCCCCTCCCCTCCCCCCCCCCCCCCCTTAAATTCCTCTAAACGTCCCCCCCTCACCCTCTCTTCCCTATCACCCCCTCTCTTCCCCTCCCTCTCCCCCCCTCTCTCCTTCCCTTCCTCCTCTTCCATCCCTCCCCCCACAACCTCTCTCTCTCTTCCCAGCATGTTCACCATCAGTAGAGGAAGAGAGTTTTCCAAGTCTGCAATTAGTGACATTATTCACACCCTTCCCCCTCCCCCCCTCCCCTCACCACACCACCACCACCACCACCCTTTCTCCTCACCCAGACACCCACCACCACCACCCCACGCTAACGACCGTCCTTCCCCATCCTTCCTTCCTCCCTTTCCCCCACTTTCCTTCTGTCCCTCTCTATTTCTACCATGCCCATGCGGTGTTCTAG
>CM060345.1:1659747-1664747 GCA_030674155.1 Stramonita haemastoma | reverse complement strand
TTCCATTCGTCAGTGTTTTATCTGCTGCTATCATCGTCAACATCATCATCATCATCATCGCGTCATCATCATCATCATTGTCATGTCATATCATCATCATCACATATCATCATCATCATCATCATCATCATCATCATCATTGTCGTCGTCGTCGTCATCACACAGCACATCCAGCAGCACCGCAGCAGCAGCATAATCATCATTATTCGTTGTGACATTATCATCAACATTAGTATTCTCATTACCGTTGTGCGTCGTCGTCGTCATCACATCATCATCATAATCATCATTATTGTTGTGACATTATCATCAAAATCATATCTCATTACCAGCGGCGAGCGTCATCATTATCATATCATCATCATCCATCATCATCATCATTCTTCATTCTCTCTCTTCTCTTCATCATCATCATCATCATCATCATCATCATCATCATCATTATCATCATCACCATCACCACCACCATCATCATCACCATCGTCATCATCATCACACATCTACTTGTCTTTATTCGCTGCAGAAGGAAATGAGATTTTAACACATATGCAGAAAGCAGATTACCTGGAAGCGTGTGAGCCATTTTAACAATCTCTCTCTCTCTCTCTCTCTCTCTCTCTCTCTCTCTCTCTCTCTCTCCTCTCTCTCTCTCTCTCTCTCTCTCTCTCTCTCTCTCTCTCTCTCTCTCTCTCTCTCCCTTCCACTTTCACATAGACTATCATAAACTTACCATTAGATAGAAGTGTTTTTGTTCTTTTTTTGGATTTGAAATTGTATTCTTGTCTAAATAAGGACAGTATTTGTGTGTTTTGTGTGTGAGTTGTTGTGTGTGTGGTGTGGGTGTTTGTTGTTGTGTGTGTGTGGTGTGTTGTTATTTTCCCCTCACGTAAATGCTACAACTTTTTGGTCTTATTCACAATTTATTTTTCATTAACAGAATTTGAAAATCCTTATTTATATTTCGATATTTTATAGGGCGTTACATCTACATGGGGAGCGGGATAGCTCAGTGGTCAGAGCACTCGCTTTCCCAAAGTCAAGTTAAGCAGCTTCGAGCGTGGTTACCAGTTGGATGGGTGACCGTTTGCAGCACGCCTTGGCTTCAGAGCTTCAGTACAGTCCCCCCAGTTCACCCAGCTGTCAATAGGTACCTGCCCTCTTTAGGGTCGGGGAAGGTAAAGCAGTGAAGAAGAGGAGATGGACGCCGCCCTCAGTATGCTGGCCCCTAGAGAAGCTGAGATCTCTGATGCCTCGCTCCACTGCGAGCGCCTAGGATATGGAACACCTTTACCTTTACCTTTTACCTTACATCTACATGTTGTTGATTTTTTTAATGGTGTTTGTTGTTAGTTAGATGTTGTTTTAATTCTAAGTATTACTTTGAAAGTAAAAACATTTGTGAAAAAGGTTTGATTATATAATTTTTGCTTGGGCTGCTTTCTTCTCTACTGTATCCTCTCTATGTCAATCTACTTGATTTATCTAAATATAAACAGTGTACCTGTTTTCACATCGATTTTCGTGTCAGTTGAGGATTTTGTGTTTATTGGATGCATATCTATCTCTTTTGTTTAACTAAGTATCAGTGTATCCAGCTGAGGATTATGTGGTTAAATGATGTCCATTTACCTCCTTTCTTTAAATCGTAGCTTGAATTTTTGTTGTTCGTGGTGGAGTGATTCTTCTTCTTTTTCTTCTTCTTCTTCTTCTTCTTCTTCTTCTTCTTCTTCTTCTTCTTCTTCTTCTTCTTCTTCTTCTTCTTCTTCGCAATTATTCTTCTTCTTTTTCTTCTTCGCAATTCTTCTTCTCTTCGCAATTTTTCTTCTTCGCAATTCTTCTTCGCAATTCTTCTTGCGCAATTCTTCTTGCGCAATTCTTCTTCGCAATTCTTTGCAATTCTTCTTCTTCTGCATATGCATTTCTTTCTCCATCATAATGGCTTAGGTTTTTGTAACATAATTTTGCCAGAGACAATTTTCTTGTTGCTTTGGGTTCTTTTACGTACGTTGAATATGTGTTGCACACGAGACATCGATTTATCGTCTCATCAGAAATACTAGCAGCCAGACCATCGCTCTTAGTGTAGTGGATGGGGGAAAAGTTTCGGGCACAAATGGGGAATGGAACCTGGACTTTCGGCTTTCTAGGGAGGTGTGTTACCCTTAGACCACCGATCGCCCCGTTATTGCCTTTATTATCCTTCTTTGTGTTGTTGTTACCTGGATCGGGACAGCCTAGAGATCAGAACATTGCTCTCGCAATCTGACGACCCGAGTTCGATACCCGTTCGAGGGGATTTTCCCCCTGGAGTTAACATCAGTGCTGACTCCACTCTCCCCAAAAATCCTTCGGATGAGACTGTAAACCGAGACCCCCGCTTGCGAACACACATAGGGCATCTTGCGTACACGTTAAATCATGTTCTTCTATTCGAAAGAGTAGGCCATTGCATGCCGGTGGGAACAGATGACAAGATTTACAAAACTGCATACACATAGGGACTGGATGTAAAAAAACACATGAGTGTTTATTCCATTATTCGACATACACGAATAAAATAAAATAAAATCCTCTATATAAAAGACTAGATACAAAATGATAATAATGATAAATCCTCGTGTGTCGTTTCATTATCATGGCACCATCCCCACTTCACTGAGTCACAGCAGACGACATCTTCTACTGGTACGAAGTGGCCAACTCTTTCCGAAGGCGGAATGGGATGTTTTTAATGTGCGTCATGTGTCCTGCGTGCGTTTGCACACGGGGTCTCGGTGTAGAGTCTTACTGGAAAGACTATGTTTAATTTTCTTTTCAAACTGGGATGAAATGGTAAAGCTTGGAATGGAACCCACAAGTAGACGTCGTGCCAGATCTAATATCTGCACTCTGATATAGATAGATAAGATAGATAGATAGATAGATAGATAGATAGATAGTAGATAATGATAGATAGATAGATAGATAGATAGATAGATAGATAGATAGATAGATAGATAGATAGATAGATAGACAGATAGACAGATAGACAGATAGATAGATAGACAGATAGATAGACAGACAGATAGACAGATAGATAGATAGATAGATAGATAGATAGATAGATAGATAGATAGTAGAAAGACAGACAGACAGACAGACAGACAGACAGACAGACAGACAGAGACAGCAGACAGATAGATAGATAGATAATAGATAGATAGATAGATAGATAATAGATAGATAGATAGATAGATAGATAAGATAGATAGAAGAAGAAGACAGACAGACAGACAGACAGACAGACAGACAGACAGACAGACAGACAGACAGATAGTAGACAGACAGATAGATAGATAGATAGATAGATAGATAGATAGATAGATAGATAGATAGATAGAATAGACAATAGATAGAAGAAGACAGAAACATAGATAGATACATACATACATACATACATACATACATACATACATACATACATACATACATACATACATACATACATACATACAACTACATACATAGACAGATAGACAGATAGACAGATAGATAGATAGATAGATAGATAGATAGATAGATAGATAAGATAGATAGTATAGATAGATAGATATAGAGAGAGAGTGAGAGACAGACAGAGACAGAGACAGAGAGACAGAGAAAGGAAGAGACAGACAGACAGACAGAGAAGGGATAGAGAGAGAGACAGAGACAGAGACATAGAAACACAGAGAGGGAGAGACGGAATGTCATGATTCGCTTCTGTTCTAAATGACATACATGTATCATAATCGGTAGAGATTTCTATCTGCTTGATGTTTCTCTATTCGTTTTTCTTTCTCATCCTCTCCCTTTTTAATTATCTCGACCATTTCTGTGGATGGCTTCATTTCCTTTGTGTTTTTTTTTTGTGTTTTTTTTTTTAACACAGTCACTGAAGCTTTATACTCTAAACAAGCTTTACACTGATTATTCAGAACATTCATGAAGAAACAATAGAGTAACACAGTCACTGAAGCTTTACACTCTGATCATTCAGAACAGTCATGAAGTCATTTCCTTTGTTTGCCATTTCTTCTGTTTGGCTACTCTTCCTCATTCCTGAGCATGTCGAACTTATTAAATAAATAATCAATAAATAATAAATAAATATCTTCTGCTTGTGAATAAAAGGATGTGGCGGTATTCTGGGGAGTTTCAATCGTTTCTTTATATAGTTCCTTGTCTGCTTTTATCATTATTATTTCTTCTTTGTTCTTTTGTGTTTGGCTCATTCATTCATTCATTCATTCATTTATTCATTCATTCATTCATTCATTCATTTATTCATTCATTCATTCGTTCGTTTTTTTTCGTTCATTTATTCATTCGTTTGTTTTTTCGTTCATTTATTCATTCATTCGTTTTTTTCGTTCATTTGTTCGTTCGTTTGTTTGTTCTTTCGTTAGTTTGTTCGTTCATTCATTCGTTCTTTAGTACATTCGCTCACTTCGTTCATTCGTTCGTTCGTTCGTTCATTGATTTATTCATTTATTCATTAATTCATTTATTTATTTATCATTCTTTGATTCAGCCAACCAGACATTTCTCCAAAAAAACTTTATCTTTCTTTCTCTCCTAATCCTTCCTTCATTTTAATATATATATATATATATATATATATATATATATATATATATATATATATATATATATATATATATATATATATATATATATATATATATATATATCAATATTAAAGATGTAATCTTAGTTTAAAATTATTTTGCAACACTATCAGCCAGACACTTGACATTCAGTTACGATTTCGTGTTCACTGGAAGAATATCACAAAAGTTTGTTTTCAATCTTTTAGTAAAAATGTAGGCACAAACTGGAAAAAGAAAGTGGAAGAAAACAAATACCCCCTTTCCCCAAGTCGCCACAAAAATATCAACATATGAATAAATGAACAACAAATCCAGTGACTTAGAAAAATGTAAACAAAGCAAAACAGTATAATTATGTCTTTAAGTTTC
>CM060345.1:1647247-1652247 GCA_030674155.1 Stramonita haemastoma | reverse complement strand
TGGATGAAGGAATTTTATGGGGTTTGTTTGTTTTGTCTTCTTTGTTTGCTTTATGTTTGTTTGGGGTATTGTTAGTATTTGTTTTTAACGATGAAACGGAGTTAGTGTTTCATCCCTGATGTAGTCTTTGATAAGTAGAAGCAGTAGTAGTAGTAGTAGTAGTAGTAGTAGTAGTAGTAGTAGTAGTAGTAGTAGTAGTAGTAGTAGTAGTAGTATAGTAGTAGTAGTAGTAGTAGTAGTAGTAGTACAGTAGTAGTGGTAACAGCAGCAGCAGCAGCAGCAGCAGTAGCAGCAGTAGTAGCAGCAGCAGAGCAGCAGCAGCAGCAGCAGCAATATTTTTTGTTCTTTTTGTTGTAGATATTTTTGTAGATCTGTGGGGATATGGCTTTACTATGGAAATCATTTGCAAATCATTTTCAAACCATGGTTGTACCTGCACCTTTTTTTTTCCCTATTACTTCAACATATATATTATATATACATATAATATATATAATAACTAATAGTCAAGAGGTCAGCCCAAAACATGGTCCTTACTCAATAATTCCCCAAATGCTGCCTTCAAAGACTTTTATCTTACAGGATTTTTTTGTTTGTTTGTATTTTAATCTTTCAATAACATCAATTCTATGATGAGAATGAAGCTGTAACTAGTTACCTGCACTTGTTTTTCTCCACTATATTTTCTCAATTATATATATATATATATATATATATATATATATATATATATATATATATATATATATATATATAATATATAATATGATATAGATAGATAATAGATAGTTCCCTCATATCAAATGATTCCATCGAATCATATCTATGTGAAAACACAGGGGTTTTTTTCGGCAGCTGAGTCCTGATTTGCTTTCAAATCATTAACCTCACTAAAGCATCTGATAACATTATCAGCAAAAACGCGGTTTTTTCAGCTTCATCCCAAGAATAACTACTCAAAAATTACCCAAGAGTCTACTGATGGACTTTTTCCACGCTCACATAGAGACGATGCAGTTAAACGGCAGCTGTGTGAAGTCAATTGCTGTTCTCTATTGCGTTGAGCAAGGGTGCGCACTAACTCCCATGTTGTTCTGAAACACTTGCGAAGTTTGGGTTTTTTCCGGTGTATCACGGGACCTGTGCGGTCAGAGCTTAAAACAAAAATGTGTAAAAGCCATTATTATATCCATACATCTTGAAATAAATGAAATGTGTAAAAGCCATATTATTAATGATCCATATACTCTCTTGAAATAAATGAAATGTGTAAAAGCCATCATTATAATTATACATACTTCTTGAAATAAATGAAATGTGTAAAAGCCATATTATATCCATACTTCTTGAAATAAATGAAATGTGTAAGAGCCATCATTATAATTATACATACTTCTTGAAATAAATGAAATGTGTAAAAGCCATCATTATATCCATACTTCTTGAAATAAATGAAATGTGTAAAAGCCATCATTATAATTATACATACTTCTTGAAATAAATGAAATGTGTAAAAGCCATCATTATAATTATACATACTTCTTGAAATAAATGAAATGTGTAAAAGCCATTATTATATCCATACTTCTTGAAATAAATGAAATGTGTAAAAGCCATTATTATATACATACTTCTTGAAATAAATGAAATGTGTAAAAGCCATTATTATATCCATACTTCTTGAAATAAATGAAATGTGTAAAAGCCATTATTATACCCATACTTCTTGAGATAAATGAAATGTGTAAAAGCCATTATTATATCCATACTTCTTGAAATAAATGAAATGTGTAAAAGCCATTATTATATACATACTTCTTGAAATAAATGAAATGTGGAAAAGCCATTATTTATATCCATACTTCTTGAAATAAATGAAATGTGAAAAGCCATTATTATATCCATACTTCTTGAAATAAATGAAATGTGTAAAAGCCCAATTTATTATATACTTACTTCTTGAAATAAATGAAATGTGTAAAAGTCATCATTATATCCATACTTCTTGAATGGAATGAGATGTGTAAAAGCCATCGTTATAATTATGCATACTTCTTGAATAGAATGAAATGTGTAAAAACCATCGTTATCTACATACTTCTAGAACAGAACGTACATAATTCGTGCTGCTTTCCATGGAGAGACAACACATCGCCACTAATGCGCGCCGCTTTTTTGTATCAATTCATTCTGCAGATGGACACAGTTTTTATAAGAATTATTCTTCTAAACAGAAGGTCGCCAAGAGTAACTTACTTTTCGGCTGCTATGGGTTCTTCTTCTTATGCTTACTATATTCACTGAGCCTGGTGCATTGATTGGATTGGATCGGTGCATTGTCTCATCCGAAAGGCTAGCACCCAGACTATGCCACTCATGGAATACTAAACGGGAGGAAATTCCGGCTTTAGAGGGGATTGAACCGACTGTCTATGACCCTACCAAGACAGTGCGGCACTTACGGGCTGTTCTGCATGCACGCTACGAACCCGTTTACCGGGACGGGATAGCCAGTGGTCAGAACATTACGCTCGCAATTTGACGACCCAGGTTTGATTCCCGTTCAAGGAGATTTTTCCTCTAGAGTTAACATCAGTGCTGACTCCGATCTCCCCAAAAGTCTTTCGGATGAGACTATAAACCGAGGCCCTGTGTGCGAACGCACGCAGAACATCTTGCGCACACGTTAAATCCTGTTCCGCTTTCCGTAAAAGTAGGCCATCGTGTGCCGGTGGGAACAGATGACAAGATCTACAAAACTGCATACACACGGGGACTAGATGTAAAAAAAAAAAAAACATATGAGTGCTTATTCCATTATCCTCAATATAAAAAATTTATTTTATTTTTTTTAATTTACAAGACTGAAGTCAAGTTAAAAGCCATTCTACACTGCATAGCAGTGCACAGTCAGAACTTGAAGCACGAAGCTCAATGTTCAGCTACTCCGTGATGTTTCTGACTCTGTGTGGGATAAATAAACTTGTAGGGAAAATGCAAGATAAACTTGGGACTTTTCAGTCGGAGAGGGGGGGAGGGGGGGGTATTGTGTTTTTTTTCCTCTTCTTTTTTCTGCTACATGTGGTCATTGATTTACTGTGTGTAAGTGTTGGAAGGGTGTGTGTGTGTGTTTCTAAGCATTTTTTTCTCCTATGTGTGTGTGTTTGTTGTGTTGTGTTTGTGTGTGTGTGTGTGTGTGTGTGTGTGTGTGTGTGTGTGTGTGTGTGTTGTGTGTGTGTGTGTGTGTGTGTGTGTGTTGTGTGGTCGGTGTGTGTCAGTGTGTTGTGTGTGGTGTGTGTGTGTGGTCGTGTGTGTGTGTGTGTAGTATGTGCGTTGTGTGGGGGGTGGGAGGGGAAAATATACATTTTTTATGCTTACATCTCTCTCTCTCTCTCTCTCTCTCTCTCTCTCTCTCTCTCTCTCTCTCTCTCTCTCTCTCTCTCTCTCTCTCTCTCTCTCTCTCTCTCTCTCTCTCTCTCTCTCTCTCTCTCTCTCTCTCTCTCTCTCTCATTTCATTCTCCCCGCATTATCTGTGTCTACTGAGTTCTGTCTGTCTGTCTGTCTGTCTCTGTCTGTCTGTCTTCTCGTTCTCTCGTATCTCTGTGTCTCTGTCTCTGTCTCTGTCTCTGTCTCTGTCTCTCTGTCTCTCTCTCTCTCTCTCTCTCTCTCCTCTCTCTCTCTCTCTCTCTCCTCTCTCTCTCTCTCTCTATGCTATCATATCCCCCCACAATAATTTATTATGATGCCTGTGTATCTGTTATATTTCCTTGCCTTGCCTTCCTTGCCTTGCCTTCCTTGCCTTCTCTCCTCTCTCTCTCTCTCTCTCTCTCTCTCTCTCTCTCCTCTCTCTCTCTCTCTTCTCTCTCTCTCTCTCTCTCTCTCTCTCTCTCTCTCTCTCTCTCTCTCTCTCTCTCTCTCTACTCTTCTCTCTCTCTCTCTCTCTCATTGCTATCATATCCCCCACAATAATTATATTATGATGCCTGTGTATCTGTGTATCTGTCTGTCGGTTTGACTGCCTGCCTGCCTGTCTGTCTGTCTGTCTGTCTGCTGTCTGTCTGTCTGTCTGCCTGCCTGTCATACGTGTTCTGTGTATGACTGAGGTGTCACTGACAGTCTCCTCTGTCAGTCCCTGTGCCAACACAACTCCAGTTGCAGGACTGAGATTACTGTGGTCCCCTGCTGCCTTCACACCTTTTGCTATTACTGTACTGAATAATTACATACACTATCTGTACGTTGTGTGTTGTGTGTGTGTGTGTGTGTGTGTGGTGTGTGTGTGTGTGTGTTGTGTGTGTGGTGGTGTGTGTTGTGTGTGTGTGTGTGTGTGTGTGTGTGTGTGTGTGTGTGTGTGTTTTGTGTGTGTGTGTTGTGTGTGTTTGTGTGTGGTGGTGGGTGGTGTGTGTGTGTGTGTGTGGTTGTGTGTGTGTGTGTGTGTGTGTGGTGTGTGTGTGTGTTGTGTGTGTGTGTGTGTGTTGTGTTGTGTGTGTGTGTGTGTGTTGTGGTGTGTGTGTGTGTGTGTGTGTGTTGTGTGTGTGTGTGTGTGTGTGTGTGTGTGTGTGTGTGTGTTGTGTGTGTGTGTGTGTGTGTGTGTTGTGTGTGTGTGTGTGTGGTTTGTGTGTGTGGTGTGTGTGTTTGTGTGTGTGTGGTGTGTTGTGGTGTGGTGTGTGTGTTGTGTGTGTGTTGTGTGTGTTGTGTGTTGTGTGTGTGTGTGTGTGTGTGTGTGTGTGTGTGGAGGGGGGGTGTGGGGTGTGGGAGGAGGAGTGGAGGAGTAGGTGGGTTAGCGACGATTGTTGAAGGAGTACGGTTTGGTGTGTTTGTGAGAAAGCTTTGAGAGAGGGGGAGGGGAGAAAGAGAGAAAGAAGAAGAAAGGAAAGAAAGAAAGAAAGAAAGAAAGAAAGAAAGAAAAGAAAAAGAAAGAAAGAAAGAAAGAAAGAAGAGAGAAAGAAAGAAAGAAGGAAGAGAAAGAAGAAGAGAAAGAAAGAGAAGAAAGAAGAAAG
>CM060345.1:1642247-1644747 GCA_030674155.1 Stramonita haemastoma | reverse complement strand
ACGATTTCAACCCACACTCTTACCATTACCATCATCACCATCATCACCATCGTGATCACTGTCGTCGTCGTCGTCATCATCATCATCATCACCACCATCATCTCCATAATCAGCAGCAGCAGCAGCAATGTCGTTATGACTGCGTGGCATTTATCATCATCAGAATTATTCTCATCATCATTCATCATCACACATCACCAGCAACAGTAACTACAACACACTACTACTACTACTACTACTACTACTACTACTACTACTACTACTACTACTACTACTACTACTACTACTACTACTACTACTACTACTACTACTACTACTACTACTACTACTACTACTACTACTACTACCACTACCACTACCACTACCATCACCATCATCATCACCACTACCACCATCATCACCATCACCACCATCATCATCACCATCACCACCACCATCATCACCATCATCACCACCACCATCATCATCATCATCACCATCATCATCATCATCATCATCATCACCATCATCATCATCATCATCATCATCATCATCATCATCATCATCACCATCACCATCATCATCATCACCGTCATCATCATCACCATCATCCACACCACACCACCACCACCACACCACCACCATTACCGCCCACCACCACCACCACCACCACCACCACCCCACCACCACCACCACCACCACCACCACCGACGACAACAAGAACAAGGACAACATAAGACTGGTACAGACTACAGAACACAAAGAAACCCAGCGCAGACAGGCAACCACCCTAACCCTTTCTTTAACCTCATTCTCCTCATCAACCACCCTCACCCTTTCACCTTCTCTCATTCTCCTCATCAACCAATCTCCATCATTTACAACCCACAACATTCTTCATAACATGAACAATAACGGCCACAACAACAAAAACAACAAACAACAACAATACTTTGTCGTCGAACACACAGACAGCAACTATTATTGTCTGTCATTATGAGCAAAAATGAACATAACTTGATAACATGAACAGCAACGGTCACAACAACAACGACGATAGCAGCAGTAATAACAATACTCACACTCCCATCACTAACAGACACAAGAGTGCCAGCAACAAGACAACAATAACCATAACATCGACGATAACGTTAGCATACACAGCAGCAAGCAGCGCAGCAAGAACAATAGCAACAACAACATTCACACTCCCACCACCAGCAACAAGACTACCAGCAACAACAACAACAATAGCAGCAACAAAAGCACCATACCACCACCACACACCACCAACCAACAACAACAACAAAACGTCTCTGTCATCGAACACACACACAGCAACTACTGTTGTCTGTCATATGAACACCAAAAAAAAATGCGTTGCGCTGCCGTTAAGCGCCTGACAAGTCAGGCCCAGCGCATCCGACTTCGGCATAGGTGAGAAATTATCTTTCAAGTCTTTCGAGGGTAAAAGGGGGAGGGGGGGAGAGCAGGAGAATGGACCAAGAAAGCAGAAAATAGACAAGAAAAATGTGGCAGGAAGAAGAGGAACAAAAATCAGAAACAAAATCAACAACAAGGAATTTCAATGCACAGAATTACCAAAATGTTGTTGTTGCTGTTGGTGTGATTAAATTTACGTCCCAGCGGAGATTTCCGATTTAGGGACTGAATTTCCGAAAGGTGGGGATGCTATTTATATCTACAGCCCCCCAACCCCCGGCAATTCCTAGGGGAGACAACAAGAAGAAGAGGGACAAAGAACACACAGCGCTTACCTGCCCCTCCAGTGAGGGAGATGTTAGCGAAGAAGAAGAGCGCCATCACACCTATTCCCCACAGGTTGTCTTCTCCTCCCAGCCTCCTCCTCCTCCTCCCCCTCCCCCTCCTCCCCTCCTTCAGCTCTGTCGTTGTCATCGCCCTCATCCACTCTGTCGTCGGGGTTTCTGATGTAGGTCTCATCTCTCTGTCTCTGCCACAAGAGTCTGATTTTGTCGTGTATACTTGTATCCTGGTTGAAAGTTTTTTTTTAATTGTTTGAGGATTTTTGTTTTATTTCACCATTTGATTTTTTGGGTCAGTATTTTTCTTGTTGTTGTTGTTGTCGTGTGTCTTTTTTTTTTACTACAGAGTGTAAACAATTCTTTACAGAATTTACAGTCTGTTAGACGAAATTTTGTTTAAACGTGTCTTCTCGTTTATTCTTCAGGTGTATTGAAATCTTAGATATAAGGATTTTTGCTTGTACGTAAGTTTATTTCATGTAGAATATTTTTGGGAATGTCTGTACTGTCGGGGTGGTGTTTTATCACACACTCGAGTTTCAGATTTTTTCGTCTTCCTCTATGCAGTTTTGAAAAATATTCCGTTTCACTGTATCATTTTCCGGAATTGTTAGATTTTGTTGTTGTTGTTGTTGTTGTAGTACACATACAGTTAGTTTCATTGTGGGTGGAGCATTGATATTCTGTGTTCTTAGAGTCACCGTCTTTGTTTTTTTCACCACATAAGATTTGCGCTT
>CM060345.1:1607247-1622247 GCA_030674155.1 Stramonita haemastoma | reverse complement strand
TATGTATGTATGTATGAATGTATGTATGTGTGTGTGTGTGTGTGTGTGTGTGTGTGTGTGTGTGTGTGTGTGTGTGTGTGTGTGTGTGTGTGTGTGTGTGTGTGTGTGTTGTGTGTGTGTGTGTATGTATGTGCGTGCGTGCGTGCGTGCGTGCGTGGGTGCGTGCGTGCGTGCGTGCGTGTATGTATGTATGTATGTATGTATGTATGTATGTATGTATGTATGTATGTATGTATGTATGTATGTATGTATGTATGTATGTATGTATGTATGTATATAGAGAGAGAGACTGAGAGAGAGAGAGAGAGAGAGAGAGAGAGAGAGAGAGAGAGAGAGAGAGAGAGAGAGAGAGAGAGAGAGAGAGAGAGAGAGAGAGAGAGAGAGAGAGAGAGAGAGAGAGAGAGAGAGAGAGAGAAGGAATGAAGGCACTGGCAGGTCTGCACTTGAAGTTGACTGGCAGATCAGACAATCCCCATCCTTAATTCACCGGACACCACCGAGAATCGAACCCACGTCTTGATAGACTCACGGAATTGGAATGGAACTGTCTTAACCAGTTGGCCACAGCGTCCATGGAACCCAGCATTGACAACAGGGCTGGTTCTGGCGATGTGTCATAGAGCTGGAAGCAGAGAGAAGGCCGGTAACTCTGTGATCTCTGGGATTGTCAAGCGTGCTGACTGTGATGTCTAGATACTTAACAACCTCACAGATTTGTATGTACACACATACATACATACATACATACATACATACATACATACATACATACATACATACATACATACATACATACATACATACATACATACATTCATACATACATACACACATACACACATACATACATACATACATACATACATACATACATACATACATACATACATACATACACACATACACACATACACACATACACACATACACACATACACACATACATACATACATACATACATACATACATACACACATACACACATACATACACATACACATACATACATACATACATACATACATACATACATACATACATACATACATACATACATACATTCATACATACATACATACATACATACATACATACATACATACATACATACATACATACACACATACACACATACACACATACACACATACATACATACATACATACATACATACATACATACATACATACATACATACATACATACCCACATGCACACATACATGCACACATACATACATACATACATACATACATACATACATACATACATACATACATACATACATACATACATACATACATACATACATACATACATACATACAGACATACATACATACACACACACACACACATACATTCATACATACATACATACATACATACATACATACATACATACATACATACATACATACATACATACATACATACATACATACATACATACATACATACATACATACATACATACATACATACATGCATGCACGCATGCATGCACGCATGCATGCACGCATACATACATACATACATGCACGCATACATATATACATGCACACATACATACATACATACATACATACATACATACATACATACATACATACATACATACATACATACATACATACATACATACATACATACATACATACATACATACATACATACACACAGAAACACAGAAACACACACACACAGACAGACAGAAACACAGAAAACACACACACACACACACACACACACAGACAGACACACACACACACACACACACACACACACACACACAACACACACACACACACACACACACACACACACACACACACACACACAGGGTTGAGAGAAAGAGTTAGTGAGAGACAGACAGACAGACAAAGACACAAACACAGACAGACAAAGACAGTAGAACAGGAACATAGATAGTGCCAGGGAGTGAAGCAAACAAACAAACGAACAAACAAGCAAACAAACAAACAAAATACATACAAAAAATAAAAACATCCTGAAATATAAAAAAACAACCACACATATAAAACAAATTAACCTATTCTCCCCCGTTCCTCTCTCCCTGAAGCCCAGCTCGCTGTCAGCGCTACACGTGCCGCCACAAATTGACCTCCCTTGGCAAAGAAAAACAGGGGTGACTTCCCTTGGCGCCCTTTTTGCGACTGGCAAGTTGTCAGCAGTGAATGTTGCAGTGGAACGTCATTGGTCCATTTTCATTGCAGTCAAGGGCGCCTTTTTTCCTTCCTTCCTTCCCACAGCGTTTGTTGAACTCGTTGCTGCCCCAGCTTGCCAGTTGAGGGGGTCAGTAGACTGATGATGCTCTGTTGTACCAGTTTTTTTTTCTTTTCTTTTCTTTTTGGTTCATGGGCTCAAGGTTCCAGGTTCATCAATGGTGAGATTTTGCTATGCAACCGTTTTGCATTCTGACTGTGGAGATGTATGGTGGGTAACCAACCGAACACTGACATGAATAACAAGATCTGTAATTTGCATATTTTGATCTTGTTACCTGTATATATATATATGTATATATAGATAGATAGATAGATAGATAGATAGATAGATAGATAGATAGATAGATAGATAGATAGATAGATAGATAGATAGATAGATAGATAGATAGATAGATAGATAGATAGATAGATAGATAGATAGTAGAGGGAACTAGATCTGCTCTTGAAGGAAACATAGGAGATCATTAAAAAAAATCCCCACCCTGAATTGCTAGACACTACCGAGATGGGAACCCATGACTTCATGGACCCTTGGCATTAAAGTCCAACGGTCTTGACCACTTGGCAATGGGGTTTGTTACCACCAGCCTGAACACCGAGGTGTGGTGAGGGGGAGGGGAACGTGTGGGTAGGGGATGGAAGGGAGGGAAGGGAGATGAAGGGGGATTGTTTAGTTTAGACATAAAACATAAATATTCATGCTTGTCCATATCTCTGGGACCACGGGTGTTTGTTTTTCAGTCTGTCTCTCTGTCTGTGTACGTTATCGATCTTCTTCAGTTTACTCATCTTCCCCTTAGTCTTGTAGACTGTCGGGGCACCACTGAAGATTTTGCGAGCCAGCTTCCTCCACTCCTTACTGCTCTCAGCTGTCTGCAGTATATCGTTTCACTCAAGGCCAGTCCACCGCCTGAAGTTGTTGTTGTTGTTTTTTTGTATTTTTTGTACCACTTTATGTCACAGCAGATTTCTCTGCGTGAAATTCGGGCTGCTCTCCCCGGGGAGAGCGCGTCGCCACATGTGCAGCGCCTACCCATTTTTTTTTCCTGCATGCAAGTATATTTGTTTCCCTATCAGAGTGGCTTCTTTCTACAGAATTTTGCCAGGGACAACCCCCTTGTTGCCGTGGGTTCTTTTACGTGCGCTAAATAGTGATGTGTATCACACGGGACCTCGGTTTATCGTCCCATCCGAAAGACTAGCGCCCAGACCACCACTCAGGGTCTAATGGATGGGGAAAAAGTTTTGGGTCCAAACGGGGTACGAACCCGCACACTCCGACCCAGACTTTTTGCTTTCTAGGCAAGGCGCGTGACCACCTAGACCACCGATCCACTCGTTGTTGTTGTTGTCTTCAATTTTGCCTTAAGTTGTCTTGACTATGTACATGTGACACTTGTGCATTGAGAATTTCTCGGTAGGCTGCCTGACGTTATCTTTTTATTTATTCTTTTATATCAAGGATAATGGAATAAAACACTCATGCGCTTTTTTACATCCAGTCCCCGTGTGTATGCAGTTTTTTGTAAATTTTGTCATCTATTCCCACCGGCACACAAAACTGCATACACACGGGGACTGGATGTAAAAAAGCACAAGAGTGCTTATTCCATTATCCTCGTCGGCCTCGATATAAAAGAATAAATCAAATCAAATCAAATCAATCTCTCTCTCTCTCTCTCTCTCTCTCTCTCTCTCTCTCTCTCTCTCTCTCTCTCTCTCTCTCTCTCTCTCTCTCTCTCTCTCTCTCTCTTTCTCTGTCTGTCTGTCTGTCTGTCTGTCTGTCTGTCTCTGTCTGTGTCTATGTCTCTCTCTGTCTCTCTCTGTCTCTCTCTGTCTCTCTCTGTCTCTGTCTCTGTCTGTCTGTCTGTCTGTCTGTCTGTCTGTCTGTCTGTCTGTCTGTCTCTCTCTCTCTCTCTCTCTCTCTCTCTCTCTCTCTCTCTCTCTCTCTCTCTCTCTCTCTCTCTCTCTCTCTCTCTCCCTCCCTCCCCCTCCCTCTCCCTCCCTCCCTCCCTCCCTCCCTCTCTATGTCCATAAGTTGAGAAAAAGTGACCAGTAAGGTCATGAGTTCTGTACCATATTTCCTATTGATATCAATTTTTATTTTCTAGTTGAAGAAGTGTGTACCCAAGGCCTAGGCACTGTTATAAAGCACTGTTCATGAGAAGAGCAAGCCCCCAGATTCCTGCATGCAGAGAATTCTGACATAAGGTTCCAGTGTCCTACGCCACACACGCTGTTAGTTCAACACTCTATGCACACAGTGTCTTCATGGTCACACCATCGATGCGGCAGCGTCAAGAGACACGGTGCCAATATGGACATGAACTATGGAAACACATGTTGAAGAGACCAGCTATCGATCCCTTTAGAGGGCTGGGGGCATGGTTTTTATCGATTTTGATAACGCCAGTACTCCATGAAAGAGGGTTTCTTTATTGACAGTTTTATTGATCTTTTGATTCCCATCAATAGGTTCGGGACGTGACGTGGTTTTGGACTACAGTAGTTGATTCCGTCACGTCACCATTACTGAGATCTGGTGTGGTGCAGGGAAAGTCGTGCAGGTGATGATATCAGTAGTTTGTAGGATAACGTATCTGATAAAATGTTTGTTGTTTTTAATTTGGATCATACATTATATAATGTATTAACTGGTATCAATGCATACATGGATAGTGTAAAGGCATGGATAGGTGTAAAGATCATGGATAGGTATAAAGACCATGGATATCAGTGTAAAGACCATGGATATCAGTGTAAAGACCATGGATATCAGTGTAAAGTCCATGGATATCAGTGTAAAGACCATGGATATGATAGGTGTAAAGACCATGGATATCAGTGTAAAGACCATGGATAGGATAGGTGTAAAGACCATGGATATCAGTGTAAAGACCATGGATAGGATAGGTGTAAAGACCATGGATATCAGTGTAAAGACCATGGATAGGATAGGTGTAAAGACCATGGATATCAGTGTAAAGACCATGGATAGGATAGGTGTGAAGACCATGGATATCAGTGTAAAGACCATGGATAGGATAGGTGTAAAGACCATGGATATCAGTGTAAAGACCATGGATAGGATAGGTGTAAAGACCATGGATATCAGTGTAAAGACCATGGATAGGATAGGTGTGAAAGACCATGGATATCAGTGTAAAGACCATGGATAGGATAGTGTAAAGACCATGGATATCAGTGTAAAAACCATGGATAGGTGTAAAGACCATGGATATCAGTGTAAAGACCATGGATATCAGTGTAAAGTCCATGGATATCAGTGTAAAGTCATGGATGGTGTAAAAGTCCATGGATATCAGTGTAAAGACCATGGATAGGATAGGTTTAAAGACCATGGATATCAGTGTAAAGTCCATGGATATCAGTGTAAAGACCATGGATATCAGTGTAATACTATGGATAATCAGTGTAAAGATCCATGGATATCAGTGAAAAGACCATGGATAGGTGTAAAGACCATGGATATCAGTGTAAAGTCCATGGATAGGTGTAAAAACTATGAATGTGTTAAATGGAACGGCGGTCTAGTAAAGTAAATGCACCGCCTGGTAAGCGAAAAGTCGGTTCAAAACACACACACACACACACACACACACACACACACACCACACACACACACACACACACACACACACACACAACACAACAACACACACACACAACACACACACAACACACACACAACACTCTCACACAACACAACACACACACCACACACACAACACACCACACACAACACACACACAACACACACACACACAACACACACACAACACACACACACACACACACAACACACCCACAACACACACACCACACACTTACTTCAGACCCGTTCTTTGCCATGCACCTGTCTATTTGTCACAGGCATAGGAGTGAAAGAAAAGAAAACAGAAACCTGAGACCCCAGAGACACTGATCACTGTTTCAGTAGCGACTTTTCCTTACGGTCAGTGATGGTGAACGAGAAGAGAAGAAGAGAGAGGAGGAGGAGGAGGGAGGAGGAGGAGAGAAGAGAAGAAGAAGAAGAAGAAGAAGAAGAAGAAGAAGAAGAAGAAGAGAAGAAGAAGAAGAAGAAGGAGAGGAGAGGAGGAGGAGGAGGAGGAGGAGGAGGAGGAGAGGAGGAGAGGAGGAGGAGAAGAAGAAGGAGAAGAAGAAGAAGAAAAGAAGAAGACAGAACAGAACAGAACAGAACCAGAACCAGAACAGAACCAGAAGAACCAGAAAAGAAGAAGAAGAAGAAGAAGAAGAAGAAGAAGAAGAAGAAGAAGAACAAGAAGAAGAAGAAGAAGAAGAAGAAGAAGAAGAAAGAAGAAGAAAAGAAGAAGAAGAAGAACAACAAAACAAACAACAACAACAAAACAAGAGCAAGAACAAGAAGAACAAGACAAGAAAACAACAACAACAACAACAACAACAACAAACAACAACAACAACAACAACAACAACAGCAAGATAAAATTGGTTTCAGCTCGGTGTTGATACTGTGAAGAAGCTTGTGTAGCACTACCCTGCTTTCTGCTACACTGCAGTGCCAGCCAACTGGAGGATAATTATGTACACAGATGTGTGCAGTCACTGGTCCGCATAATTATCTGATCAACATTTTCGTGAAGATTAATTAATAGCGTCTGTAGGCTGTTAACACTTCACTCTGAGGTTTTGATCTCCCTACTGTGTCCAGAGATTGATTGATTGATTGTTATTTCATTCATTCATTCATTCATTCATTCATTCATTCATTCATTCATTCATTTATTCATATCTTTATTCTCAAGGGTCGCAGATAAGTATTGACATACTTTTTTTTTCATCCAGCCCTGAGTAGGGACTATGGTTGTTGATTGCAATTAATGATTCCAAATAAACTTTAAAAGAATAGATAGGAAGATAGATTTAAAAATTTATCTTTGAAAATGGTTTTTAAAAAAAAAAAAGACTACTGATTTAAAACCATGTCAGAATAAACAAAAATGGAATAAGAAAAGGACAAGAATTTTGAAGTGAAGAGGTATTATTATTTACTACTATTATTATCATTATTATCACCATAATTATTATCACCATCATCATCACCATCATCATCATCATCATCATCATCATCATCATCGTTATCATCATCATTAATTTATTCTTTTATTTTGAGGATATTGTGATAAGCATTCATGTGCTGTGTTTGTTTGTTTTTACGTCCTGCCCCTGTGTGTCGGCAGTTGTGTAAATTTTGTCATCCATTCCCATCAGCCACAATGGCCTATGGCCTACTCTTCCAAAGAGCGGAACAGGTTTGAACATGTGGGTTGGATGTTCTGCAAGCGTTTGCACACAGAACTTCAGTTTATAGCTATGGAGGAGAGAGAGAGAGAGAGAGAGAGAGAGAGAGAGAGAGAGAGAGAGAGAGAGAGAGAGAGAGGAGGGGAGAGAGAGAGAGAGAGAGGAGAGAGAGAGAGAGAGAGAGCAGTCAAACAGACAGACAGAAAGACAGACAGACAGACAGAAAGACAGGAGACAGACAGAAGACAGAGAGATAGACAGACATTAGACAGACAGACAGACCAACAGACATCCAGACAGACAGACAGACAGACAGAGACGAGAGTTTTGACATTATCTCTATAATTATTACAGTCTTTTTTTTTTCTCAACATAATGAGCACAGTACAGGACAGAACTAATCCCCCCCACACTCATTAACGACACCTTTTTTTTTTTTTTGTTTTGTTTTGCCAGGGAGATTTCACTGAAACTTCAACAGGGGGGTGGAAAAAGAAAGGTTCATCAAGGTGTGCTAGTCTGTTCCACTAGCTTTGACCTGCATTTCAGCACATGGTACCGCTAACTTTTGTGCCTTTGAATCGGAAACTTTCCTTTGTAGAGATGCTGGGGATCTGTCAGTGCTGTCAATAGCATCCCAACTTCTGAACACTCCGTGCTAGGAATTTCTTTAACAGACTTACAGATATCTATCTATCTATCTATCTATCTATCTATCTATCTATCTATCTATCTATCTATCTATCTATCTGTCTATCTGTCTGTCTGTCTGTCTGTCTGTCTGTCTGTCTGTCTGTCTGTCTGTCTGCCTGCCTGCCTGCCTGTCTGCTGTCCTGTCTGTCTGTCTCTCTCTCTCTCTCTCTCTCTCTCTCTCTCTCTCTCTCTCTCTCTCTCTCTCTCTCTCTCTCTCTCTCTCTCTCTGTCTATCTGTCTATCTGTCTGTCTTCTGTCTATCTGTCTATCTACCTATCTATCTATCTATTACTATCTATCTATCTATCTATCTTTCTTCTTCTTTCTTTCTTTCTTTCTTTTTTCTATCTATTCTATCTATCTATCTATCTATCTATCTATCTATCTATCTATCTATCTATCTATCTATCTATCTATCTATCTATCTATCTATCTATCCCTTAGTTTGGCGACCGTGGGGGCACCCCTGAAGACTTGACAACCAGTTCCCTCCATCCCTCTCTCTGTTCTGCCTTTCTCATGGTTTTGTTGAGTTCTAGGCCTGTCCATTCGCTGATGTTGTCCCCCATCTCTTCCTTGGTCTGCCTTACAAACAAAAAAATACCTAGAGAAAGACATAAGGACGAGAAGGAAAAAAAAACACAAGAAGGTGGGAGGCATGAAGTAAACAGGCATAGAAATAGACACACATACAGGAAATTGAAAGGTAAAGGTGTCCCATCCTTTGTGGTCATAGGGGAGCGAGGCATCAGAGACCTCAGCTTCTTTAGGGGCCAGCATGTTGAGGGCGGCGCCCATCTCCTCTCCCTCGCTGCTTTACCTTCCCTGATCCGAAAGGGGGCAGGTACCCATTGACAGCTGGGTGAACTGGGGGGACTGTTCTGAAGCCAAGGTGCATAAAAAATGGTCACCCATCCAACTGGTAACCAGGCTCCACGCTGCTTAACTTGACTTGGGGTAAGCTAGCGCTCTGACCACTGAGCTATCCCTGCCCCTTACAAAAAACAAAACCAAAAAACAGTGCACACATTTTCAGGGCAAAAAGAAAAACCTGAAAGCAACCCTAGACCTGAAAGGACCTGCTGTGGATTCTCTATGCCAAGAAAAGAAGCCCCCCTGTCACATCAGTTTTCACCTGAAAGGTTCTGCTGTGGATTCTGCTAAAGAGCACAGGTTTGCACAGCACAGTTGCTCACAGTTTCAGAAAAGTGCCCCCTGTTTTCTCAGCTCTCTCACGTGTACACACAGAAATCACGTGCTGGTGAAATGGACACGTGCCGCCGCCCCATGGCGCTGTTCTGTTTACCTCCCTCTGCTAACCCTCCCCTGCCTTCATGTCGGGATCAATGAGCATTGGCTGAGGCTGGTACAGCTTTGTGTTACTCTTTAAAATACATATGTCGAAAAATAAAAACTGGATCAATCACTATTGGCTGAGGCTGGTACAGCTTTGTGTTACTCTTGAAAATACATATGTCGAAAAAAAAACTGGATCAATCACTATTGGCTGAGACTGGTACAGCTTTGTGTTACTCTTGAAAATACATATGTCGAAAAAAAAACTGGATCAATCACTATTGGCTGAGAGCTTTACGATTATTTTTTAATACAGATCAATGGATGTATCTAGAAGTCACCTCTGGAGAGAACAGAGAACAGACCAATGGCTGTATAGAAGTCACCTCTGGAGAGAACAGACCAATGGCTGTATAGAAGTCACCTCTGGAGAGAACAGACCAATGGCTGTATAGAAGTCACCTCTGGAGAGAACAGACCAATGTCTGTATAGAAGTCACCTCTGGAGAGAACAGACCAATGGCTGTATAGAAGTCACCTCTGGAGAGAACAGAGAACAGACCAATGGCTGTATAGAAGTCACCTCTGGAGAGAACAGAGAACAGACCAATGGCTGTATAGAAGTCACCTCTGGAAAGAACAGAGAACAGACCAATGGCTGTATAGAAGTCACCTCTGGAGAGAACAGACCAATGGCTGTATAGAAGTCACCTCTGGAGAACAGAGAACAGACCAATGGCTGTATAGAAGTCACATCTGGAGAGAACAGACCAATGGCTGTATAGAAGTCACCTCTGGAGAGAACAGAGAACAGACCAATGGCTGTATCATAGTCACCTCTGGAGAGAACAGAGAACAGACCAATGGCTGTATAGAAGTCACCTCTGAAGAACAGAGAACAGACCAATGGCTGTATAGAAGTCACCTCTGGAGAGAACAGAGAACAGACCAATGGCTGTATAGAAGTCACCTCTGGAGAGAACAGAGAACAGACCAATGACTGTATAGAAGTCACCTCTGAGAGAACAGAGAACAGACCAATGGCTGTATAGAAGTCACCTCTGGAGAGAACAGAGAACAGACCAATGACTGTATAGAAGTCACCTCTGGAGAGAACAGACCAATGACTGTATAGAAGTCACCTCTGGAGAGAACAGAGAACAGACCAATGGCTGTATAGAACTCACCTCTGGAGAGAACAGACCAATGGCTGTATAGAAGTCACCTCTGGAGAGAACAGAGAACAGACCAATGGCTGTATAGACGTCACCTCTGGAGAGAACAGAGAACAGACCAATGGCTGTATAGAAGTCACCTCTGGAGAACAGACCAATGGCTGTATAGAAGTCACCTCTGGAGAGAACAGAGAACAGACCAATGGCTGTATAGAAGTCACCTCTGGAGAACAGACCAATGGCTGTATAGAAGTCACCTCTGGAGAGAACAGAGAACAGACCAATGGCTGTATTATAGTCACCTCTGAAGAACAGACCAATGGCTGTATAGAAGTCACCTCTGGAGAGAACAGAGAACAGACCAATGGCTGTATAGAAGTCACCTCTGGAGAGAACAGAGAACAGACCAATGACTGTATTATAGTCATCTCTGAAGAACAGACCAATGGCTGTATAGAAGTCACCTCTGGAGAGAACAGAGAACAGACCAATGGCTGTATAGAAGTCACCTCTGGAGAGAACAGAGAACAGACCAATGGCTGTATAGAAATCACCTCTGGAGAGAACAGAGAACAGACCAATGGCTGTATAGAAATCACCTCTGAAGAACAGACCAATGGCTGTATAGAAGTCACCTCTGGAGAGAACAGACCAATGGCTGTATAGAAGTCACCTCTGGAGAGAACAGAGAACAGACCAATGACTGTATAGAAGTCACCTCTGGAGAACAGACCAATGGCTGTATAGAAGTCACCTCTGGAGAGAACAGAGAACAGACCAATGGCTGTATAGAAGTCACCTCTGGAGAGAACAGAGAACAGACCAATGGCTGTATAGAAGTCACCTCTGGAGAGAACAGACCAATGGCTGTATTGAAGTCACCTCTGAAGAGAACAGAGAACAGACCAATGGCTGTATAGAAGTCACCTCTGGAGAGAACAGACCAATGGCTGTATAGACGTCACCTCTGGAGAGAACAGACCAATGGCTGTATAGAAGTCACCTCTGGAGAAAACAGACCAATGGCTGTATAGACGTCACCTCTGGAAGAACAGAGAACAGACCAATGGCTGCATCATAGTCACCTCTGGAGAGAACAGAGAACAGACCAATGGCTGTATAGAAGTCACCTCTGGAGAGAACAGAGAACAGACCAATGGCTGTATAGAAGTCACCTCTGGAAGAGAACAGAGAACAGACCAATGGCTGTATCATAGTCACCTCTGAAGAGAACAGAGAACAGACCAATGGCTGTAAAGAAGTCACCTCTGGAGAGAACAGAGAACAGACCAATGACTGTATAGAAGTCACCTCTGGAGAGAACAGAGAACAGACCAATGGCTGTATAGAAGTCACCTCTGGAGAGAACAGAGAACAGACCAATGACTGTATAGAAGTCACCTCTGGAGAGAACAGACCAATGGCTGTATAGAAGTCACCTCTGGAGAGAACAGACCAATGGCTGTATCATAGTCACCTCTGAAGAGAACAGAGAACAGACCAATGGCTGTATAGAAGTCACCTCTGGAGAGAACAGAGAACAGACCAATGGCTGTATAGAAGTCACCTCTGGAGAACAGACCAATGGCTGTATAGAAGTCACCTCTGGAGAGAACAGAGAGCAGACCAATGGCTGTATCATAGTCACCTCTGAAGAGAACAGAGAACAGACCAATGGCTGTATAGAAGTCACCTCTGGAGAGAACAGACCAATGGCTGTATAGAAGTCACCTCTGGAGAGAACAGAGAACAGACCAATGGCTGTATAGAAGTCACCTCTGGAGAGAGACAGACCAATGGCTGTATATAGTCACCTCTGGAGAGAACAGAGAACAGACCAATGACTGTATAGAAGTCACCTCTGGAGAGAACAGACCAATGGCTGTATAGAAGTCACCTCTGGAGAGAACAGACCAATGCTGTATAGAAGTCACCTCTGAGAGAACAGAGAACAGACCAATGCTGTATAGAAGTCACCTCTGGAGAGAACAGAGAACAGACCAATGGCTGTATAGAAGTCACCTCTGGAGAGAACAGAGAACAGACCAATGGCTGTATAGAAGTCACCTCTGGAGAGAACAGAGAACAGACCAATGGCTGTATAGAAGTCACCTCTGGAGAGAACAGAGAACAGACCAATGGCTGTATAGATAGTCACCTCTGGAGAGAACAGAGAACAGACCAATGCTGTATAGAAGTCACCTCTGGAGAGAACAGACCAATGCTGTATAGAAGTCACCTCTGAGAAGAGACAGACCAATTGCTGTATAGAAGTCACCTCTGGAGAAGAGAACAGACCAATGGCTGTATAGAAGTCACCTCTGGAGAGAACAGGACCAATGGCTGTATAGAAGTCACCTCTGGAGAGAACAGAGAACAGACCAATGGCTGTATAGAAGTCACCTCTGGAGAGAACAGACCAATAGCTGTATAGAAGTCACCTCTGAAGAACAGAGAACAGACCAATGGCTGTATAGAAGTCACCTCTGGAGAGAACAGAGAACAGACCAATGGCTGTATAGAAGTCACCTCTGGAGAGAACAGAACCAATGGCTGTATAGAAGTCACCTCTGGAGAGAACAGAGAACAGACCAATGGCTGTATAGAAGTCACCTCTGGAGAACAGACCAATGGCTGTATAGAAGTCACCTCTGGAGAGAACAGAGAACAGACCAATGGCTGTATAGAAGTCACCTCTGGAGAACAGACCAATGGCTGTAAGAAGTCACCTCTGGAGAGAGAACAGACCAATGGCTGTATAGAAGTCACCTCTGGAGAGAAGAGACAGACCAATGGCTGTATAGAAGTCACCTCTGGAGAGAAAAACAGACCAATGGCTGTATAGAAGTCACCTCGGAGAGAACAGAGAACAGACCAATGGCTGTATAGAAGTCACCTCTGAGACGAGAACAGACCAATGGCTGTATAGAAGTCACCTCTGGAGAGAACAGAGAACAGACCAATGGCTGTATAGAAGTCACCTCTGGAGAACGAGAACAGACCAATGGCTGTATAAAAGTCACCTCTGGAGAGAACAGACCAATGGCTGTATACAGTCACCTCTGGAGAGAACAGAGAACAGAGAACAGACCAATGGCTGTATAGAAGTCACCTCTGGAGAGAACAAAACCAATGGCTGTATAGAGTCACCTCTGGAGAGAACAGAGACAACTGGCTGTATAGAGTCACCTCTGGAGAACGAGAACAGACCAATGGCTGTATAGACGTCACCTCTGGAGAGAACAGACCAATGGCTGTATAGAAGTCACCTCTGGAGAGAACCAGACCAATGGCTGTATAGAAGTCACCTCTGGAGAGAGAAACAGACCGAATGGCTGTATAGAAGTCACCTCGGGAGAGAACAGAGAACAGACCAATGACTGTATAGACGTCACCTCTGGAGAGAACAGACCAATGGCTGTATAGAAGTCACCTCTGGAGAGAACAGAGAACAGACCAATGGCTGTATAGAAGTCACCTCGGGAAGAACGAGAACGACCAATGCTGTATAGAAGTCACCTCTGGAGAGAACAGACCAATGACTGTATAGAAGTCACCTCTGGAGAAGAACAGACCAATGGCTGTATAGAAGTCACCTCTGGAGAGAACAGAGAACAGACCAATGGCTGTATAGAAGTCACCTCTGGAGAGAAACAGAGAACAGACCAATGGCTGTATAGAAGTCACCTCTGAAGAACAGACCAATGGCTGTATCTTGTAGTCACCTCTGGTCTTTCTGCACTGCTTCTAGCAACATATCGTCAGAGGATGTGGGGGGGGGGGGGGGGTCGGAGGACCCAGAACACACTGAAGGAAAACACTCACTGAATGGGAAAGGAATGGAGAGAGAGAGGAGAGAGACCGGGTCAATATGCAATTACTCATCTTCGTGAGAGGGGGTGTTTTGGAATGAGGGAAGGGAGGAGGAATAAAAGGAGAAAGAAGGGTAAGGGGGGGAGGCAGTAGGGAGGAGGGGTCAGAGAGAGGGGGGGAAGGAAGGGAGAGGGGGATGGGGTGGTAGAGAGAGAGGAGAGATAGAAGAATTGCGAAGAGTTGCAAGAATTGCGAAGAAGAATTGCAAAGGAGAAGAAGAAAAGAACAAGAACAAGAACAAGAACAAGAACAAGAACAAGAGACAAGACGAGAGAAGAAGAAGAAGAAGAAGAAGAAGAAAAAGAAGAAGAAGAAGAAGAAGAAGAAGAAGAAGAAGAAGAAGAAGAAGAAGAAGAAGAACAACAACAACAACAACAACAACAACAACAACAACAACAACAACAACAACAAC
>CM060345.1:1602247-1604747 GCA_030674155.1 Stramonita haemastoma | reverse complement strand
ACGGACGGACAGATAAACAGATAGACGACAAAACAGACAGACAAGACGGACGGGACAGACGACAGACAGACAGAAAGACAGACAAATGGACAGATAGACGGACAGACAGACAGACAAACAAACGGACAGACAGACAGACGGGAAAAGATCAAAGGGGAGGGAGGTGTGGATACAGATTGGTTTGTATAGTAGGGGGGTGGAGGGGAGGGGGGTGGAGTGGGCATCCCCCCCCCCCCCCCCCCCCATACAAATGTCACAGACATTCACCTCTGGGGACCACGGCTACTGCAGTGTAATCAGTTCTTACCCTCCCCCCTGTCTGTTTTGACCTACCCGGATAGTTTTCTGGCGTGTGTGAGTGTTTCTTTGTGCATATGTGTGTGTGTGTGTGTGTGTGTGTGTGTGTGTGTGTGTGTGTGTGTGTGTGTGTGTGTGTGGTGTGTGTGTGTGTGTGTGTGTGTGAACGTGTGTGTATGTGTGTGTGTGTGTGTGTGTGTGTGAACGTGTGTGTACATGTGTGTGTATGTGTGTCTGCGCGCGCGCGCGCGCGCGCGTGACATGTGTCATGGTCTGAAAACAGTAGACCACATACGTGTCTTGTTATTCTTTTGCTGTAGTTATTGTAGTTCTTAATGTTTTTTCCCATTTTTTAAGATTCTTTTTCTGTAATTAAATCAATTCGAATGAAAAGAGTGTTTACAATTTTGCTTGCTGCTGATGATTTGAATGGATTTGTGTATGTTTTTCCATATGCCTGAATAGAGTAGGGGAGGAGGAGGGGGTAATAAAAAATCGACTTGACTTGACTTGACTTGACTTGACAAATACAGCTCTGGTGGTGCACTGGACAGTCAGCAGGCTGAGAGTCACACGGGAGATCAGGAATAATCCCTCACTGCTCTTCATGCAGAGGCTAAGGCCATTAAAAATTTTGGATCGGTGGTCTACAGGTAACGCACCTGTCTGGAAAGCGAAAAATCCGGGTCGGAGTGTGCGGGGGTTCGAATCCCGTTTGGGCCCAAAACTTTCCCCCCAACCATTACACCATGAGTGGTGGTCTGGGCACTAGTCTTTCGGCTGCGACGATAAACCGAGGTCCCGTGTGTTACACATCGTTATTTAGCGCACGTAAAAGAACTCACGACAACAAAAAGGTTGTCCCTGGCAAAATTCTGTAGAAAAAAGCCACTCTGATAGGGAAACAATACAGTTGCAGACAGGAAAAAGAAAAAAAATATGGGTAGGCGCTGCACTTGTGGCGACGTGCTTTCCCCGGGGAGATCAGCCCGAATTTCACGCAGAGAAATCTGCTGTGACATAAGGTGGTATAAAATAAAATAAAAATAAAATGAACCAGTCACTTTACAACCAACTCCACTGTCTCCATCCCGCTGTCGAGGTAGGAGCTCCACCAATGCCAAAAGGGTTCCCCATCTCTCTGTTCTTGCTGAGTTCTACCATCTCCTGTAGCCCTCCCAGCCCCCTGATCTATCTCAGTGATGTTGGCCATGTAGGATGTTGGGGGTCTGCCTCTGTTTCCCTCTGCCCTCAACCTTGCCTTGGAGAACTGTCGTCATCAGATTTGTCCGTGTGTTTCTGTTTGCATGACCAACATATTTCAGTCTGTGCCTATCAATGTCAGCATCATTTTGTCTTTGCACTGGTGAGAGTTCATTAAAAAATGATTTAATCATTTGTTCTTTGTCTGACTATACATTTATTATTTACTTATCTATTTTATTCTTTTACATTGGGGATAATGGAATGTGTGCATAGAGTTTTGTAAATTTTGTTATCTGTTCCCACCGGCACACAACACAGGTCTCTGATGCCTCGCTCCCCTACGACCGCCTAGGTTATGGGACACCTTTACCTTTTACCTTTTATCGATATTTTTATATGTTTACCGTTTTGAATTAATGTATGGATTGAACCGGCTTGAAATTCTCTGTCTATGAGAGTAAAATAAAGCGTTTTTTTAAATTGAAGTTTATTGAATCTCCTAAAATAAGAATTGTTAACAGACAGTAGAAACAATGAATTATTTCATTCCCCACATATAACTTAGAACATCTGAATCTTCATCCTGTGAGCTTTTCGTACAGAGGGTGGGGGGGGGTGACGAGATTGTACTCCCATGCACACGCGCCCCCGGGTGGAAGATGAATGACAATTGCGGACAGTCTGACGGAGCAGCGGGACAGGGTGTAAGGCAGGGGACCCCGAGACGAGCGGAAGTGAAAGGTGGCGCTAGATGTGGCGATAGTGCAGCGGCTGTTGTGATCGGAGCCTCAGATAACTGTAGGGGTTCCTCACAGAACAAGGAATCTCACGGAGTATATTGTATTGTGTGTGTATGTATGTTGTGATGTGGTTAGTATGTGTAGAATAGATAGATAGATAGATAGATAGATAGATAGATAGATAGATAGATAGATAGATAGATAGATAGATAGATAGATAGATAAATATTATGTGTGCGTGTGGCGTGCGGCGTCGT
>CM060345.1:1594747-1597247 GCA_030674155.1 Stramonita haemastoma | reverse complement strand
ACACACTCATATATATATTGCAGCATTTATCTTGCTATTATTTGTTATCTTTTAGTATGTATAGTTCAAGCAGTTTCTGATGGTTAGACCTGTTTTGTTGTTGTTTTTTCTATTATCCTCCATTCACCTGTCCACACAAACACACTGACTTTTTTTTTCCCCCCAATCATTTGTCTAAAATCACTTTTTTAGTGGATAGACGTTAAATTGAAGACACACACACACACACACACACACACACACACACACACACACACACACACACACACACACACACACACACACTGGTGGATTGTTACTTGTAAATAAGGGATACATGTACATGTACATGTATACGTATACAGGTCTACATTTTGCAGTTTAAGGGAATTGAAATGGACTGACCTGTGTGTGTGTGTGTGTGTGTGTGTGTGTGTGTGTGTGTGTGTGTGTGTGTGTGTGTTGTGTGTGTGTGTGTGTGTGTGTGTGTGTGTGTGTGTGTGTGTGTGTGTGTGTGTGTGTGTGTGTGTGTGTGTGTGTGTGTGTGGTGTGTGTGCAGGGAATGTCCAGATCAGCTGTTTGAGCTGTTTGTGGAGATCAGTCAGCCTCAGAGAGATGGTGAAGGTAAGAGAGAGACAGAGACAGAGAGAAAGAGAGAGAGAGAGAGGGGGGGGGGGGTGAGAGAGTGAGAGAGAGAGATTTCTTTTTTATTCTTTTATATCGAGGATAATGGAATAAGCACTCGTGCTTTTTTACATTCAGTCCCTGTGTGTATGCAGTTTTGTAAAAATTGTCATCTGTTTTTGAGAGAGAGAGAGAGAGAGAGAGAGAGAGAGAGAGAGAGAGAGAGAGAGAGAGAGAGAGAGAGACAAGGCAAGGCAAGGCAAGGCAAGGCAAAGTATTTTATTCGAGGATAATAGATAAGCACTCGTGTGCTTTTTTACATCCAGTCCCCGCCCTTTTCAGGGATACATCAAATTGAGAAAATACTAAACAATAAAACTTTACGCAATACCAAACAACACCCAAGAATAAGGACACTATATATGATAAGGTAATAAAAAAAATGCACTCGTTCAGAAAGCAAAAATCTGAAGTCACAATTAAAGATTTGATTATGGAAGAGAAGAAAGCGTTAATAGATAAAGAGCAAACAAGAGAACAAAATGAAATAAACAACTCAAAAAAACATCAATCCACCACCATCTGTCAAAAATTATACATGTGTATAAATCATACATTTGGATAAAAGGGGAAATTTTAAAAACTAATATCCTTATTTGAGGGGGGGGGGGGGGGGGGGGGGGGAGAGACATACTACCAATAAAATATAAATAAAATAAATCAAAATTATTATTGTTATGTTTTGTTTACATAGAACATCCTAAATGTTTCAAAATAGGCAAAACATTTTTATCAATCGGATAATGTTTTACATACATTCACACACAACTCACACACAGACACACACAGACACACACACAGACACACACACACAATAGATACACACACAACACACACATTCTCACACACACATATACACAGAAACATACACTCAATCACACACACACGCACACACAAACACACACAAAAACCACACACACACACACACACACACACACACACACACACACACACACACACACACACACACACACACACACACACACACACACACACACATATAGACACACATACACTCACATACACAAACACAACACACACACACACACACACACACACACACACACACACACACACACACACACACACACACACACACACACACACACACACACATTTTCACTGGTTCTCGCACATTTCATAAAAAAAAACTTCATTCTAAGGAAATATATGCCTTGAATTCTGAGTGAAATCATAACCGAACGGAACACAAGAGGAATCTATCCGCTGTAAGGCACATATTTTGAAACATATATACCCTAATATCTTATAATATCTTATCAATCTTCTGAGCACAATCATAAAATGTATGTTTCTAATTATATTTTATGTGGTAGTGGACAAAGTTATTCAGTGGTTTTTTTTTTGGTTTTTTTTTAATATTTTTTTTTTTACGATCATTAATTAAAATTTTACAAGAAATCTTTACATTCGTCACACGTAATTATCAAAAAGGGAGTACAAGATATGAACAAACATTTCTCAATATGGATGGTAAGAGAGAGAGAGGGAGAGAGAGAGAGAGAGAGAGAGAGAGAGAGAGAGAGAGAGAGAGAGAATCACTAACTAGTGACACACAAATCAAATTCAATATAGCTATAAAAATGAACATCTACACATTGTAGATAAAATACACATTTATATATACTGTAATGATCAATCTCTGTGAATAGTCTATGTAATCACAAAAATGAATAACAACACAGCATAATTAAAAAGAGAGAGAGAGTGAGTGAGTGTGTGTGTGTGTGTGTGTGTGTGTGCGTGCGTGCGTGCGTGCGTGCGTGCGTGCGTGCATGCGTGCGTGCGTGTGTATGAAGCAGAATAAATCATTAAA
>CM060345.1:1584747-1589747 GCA_030674155.1 Stramonita haemastoma | reverse complement strand
TCTTTCGTTTGGAAAACTGCTTTTTAATATCATGGGTTAACTTTACTTGGTGATCAGTTGTACATCTCCCTCTTCGAAAACCAGCCTGGTTTATAGGAATTATATTGTTTTTTTTCACAATAATGCCATAGACGTTTTTGAACTATTTTTTCAAGTACTTTTCCAACATGAGAAGTGAGGGCAATTGGTCTGTAGCTGCTTAATGCTGATTGAGATTTGCCGCTTTTAAGAACTGGGACTACAATCGACTGCTTCCAGACATTAGGAAGAGTGCCATTTATCCAACATTTTTGGAGAAATGAAAATAGTACTTTTTTCCAACTCTCCGGCAAATTAATTAACATTTGATAAGACAAGCAATCAATACCAACTGCTGACCTGTTACTTCTAAAAGATTCAAGGACTTCAACAAATTCATTGTATTGAATTTCAGAGTTTAGATAATGCAGATTATCTACTGGAGGTTCTGCCATATTTACTAGTTCAGCTTCTTCTTGTCTTTTATGTCTAACATCAGGAGACAATTCTGAAGTCAAACTACTTTCAGAAAACATTGTATTAAAGGCTTCTGCTTTTTCTGCTGTGCTTGGGAAACTATTGTTTTCTAATTTTATTGGATAAGCTGGTAAGTGAAATCCATTTTTCATTTTATTGATTTTCTTCCAAACCTTTTGCATATCTTTTGATTCTGATACTTCCTTTAGGCAAAATTCTGTCCAATATGTCTTTTTTGCTTTTGCAATTGTTTTCTTACATAGCTGCTTAGCTCTTTTACTATTGATAAGATTTTCTTCAGTTCTATCTTTAAACCATATTTTGTATTTCTCTTTTTTATAATGAACTGCCTCTTCACAATCTTTTGTCCACCATATATTGCCTTTATGCTTCCCACTGCATTGATTTTTACGCTTTGGAATAGAGAGCTCAGCAGCTGACGTAACAGCTTTCGTAAAAAGCCTGTAGAAAATATTTACGTCATCATTTTCCACTCTTGCCAAATCATATAGGTCAAGGTGTGTTCGGAATGACTCCCAGTTTGCCAAATTAAACAAGTACTTTGGAACTTTATCTTCAAATTTCGGTAAATCTAGGATAATGTTTTTACTAAATGATATAGAAATAGGAAAGTGGTCACTACCAAGACAATCTTCATTAACATCCCATTTGCAATCGAGTGCTAAAGAAGGGGAAATCAATGATAAATCGATGGCACTAGGCTTGTGATAGTGAATATCAGGTGTTCTGGTTATCCTGCCATCATTTAAAAGACATAATTTAGAATCGATAATATTTTCCACAATACGATTATTGGTAACAATTGTACATTCCGAATCCCAAAACGGGGCATGCGCATTAAAATCCCCCAATATCACCCATTTATTCTTTGTAAAATCTACGTTTTTAAGCCAGTCAGTATTATCAAGTTTTGGACCTTGGGGAAGATATACAGATAAGACATTAAATACTACAGATTTGTTAATCTTGACAGACACACCAGTACAATAAATATCCTTGACATCTGGAGGTATTGGCCACAAAGCTAACTTTTGATAATCTAAACCCTGCCTTATATATATGGCTGTTTTTACCTTTTTAGAAACATCATCAATGTTACATAATGGCGGGTAATAAAAATGCTCTAGTTTGGGCATTTTATTTTTACAAACATTCAAAGACTGCAGGGCTACTATAGAATAAAAGTGACAACTTAAAAAATGTTCAAAACTTAAAATGTTTGTTGCAATGCTCCTAGCATTCCACTGAAGAATCTTTACTCCTTCAAATAATTCAGGTTTTCTTTGTCCGTTTTTCTTCATGATGTGGCTGAAATACTAAAATTGAACATTTCTATGATTTTAACTACAATTATTCAATCAAGTTAGAAAGGACTAAAACAGGATGCAGTCCAATGTTGAGCAAAAGAGCTAAGGACCAGGAAACCATGGCGGAAGTAGAGGACAGAAGCCAGGAGGTGGCAGGAGGTGGTGGGGTCTGGGAGACCAGTGGTAGCCTTGTCTCGCGTTGGAAGCGCCGAACCTTCCCCCTCTCTGCCTTCGCCTCTACTGGGAACAGCCCCGTGTGTGTGTGTGTGTGTGTGTGTGTGTGTGTGTGTGTGTGTGTGTGTGTGTGTGTGTGTGTGTGTGTGTATATCGTATGTATCGTATGCATCATTGTATTATGTATGTATGTATGTATGTATGTATGTATGTATGTATGTATGTATGTATGTATGTATGTATGTATGTATGTATGCATAAACATGTATATACATGTATGTATGTATGTATGTATGTATGTATGTATGTATGTATGTATGTATGTATGTATGTTATGTATGTATGTATGTATGTATGTATGTATGTATGTATGTATCATTGTATCATTGTATCATTGTATGTATGTATGTATGTATGTATGTATGTATGTATGTATGTATGTATGTATGTATGTACGTATGTATGTATATATGTATCGTTCTATGTATCATTGTATGTGTACATGTAATGATGTATAATTTATCATACATGTATACAAGTATGTTTACATTTACTCATTTGCACATGTATGATAATGTATGATACATGCCTATACTGCCTGTTGTGATCACTCCATTCATCCAGCCAGCCATTCATATGTATCATGAATTTCTTCCTTCCTTCATGCCGAACCAGGTCCCAGGGGGGGCAGTTTGTGTTTGTTCATACATAATGTATGATACATGTCTGTACTGCCTGTTGTGATCACTCCATTCATCTATCCATTCATTCATTTATTTCTTCCTTCCTTCATGCCAAACCAGGTCCCAGGTGGGGCAGTTTGTGTTTGTTCATACATAATGTATGATACATGTCTGTACTGCCTGTTGTGATCACTCCATTCATCTATCCATTCATTCATTTATTTCTTCCTTCCTTCCTTCATGCCAAACTAGGTCCCAGGTGGGGCAGTTTGTGTTTGTTCATACATAATGTATGATACATGTCTATACTGCCTGTTGTGATCACTCCATTCTTCCAGCCATTCATATGTATCATGAATTTCTTTCATTTATGCCAAACCAGGTCCCAGGTGGAGCACTTTGTGTTTGTTCTCACGGACATAGACGGCATGTTTCGCTACGTCTACTGTCGCCATAGCAGCGCCACCTGCACCTGTCTCTGCATCATGAGGTACCACACAGAAACAGCTGTAACACCTGCAGTAACAATGACAACAACAACAACAACACAGTTAGCAACAATACCTGCAATAGCATCAGTGATAACAACAACAGCAGCAGCAACAACAACTATAACACAGATAATAACTGCTACAATAGCATCAGTGATAATAACAACAGCAACATATAACAGCAGCAACAACAACTATAAGACAGATAGCAACAATAACTACAATAGCATCAGTGATAACAACAGCAGTAATGTATTATAACAGCAGCAGCAACAACTATAACACAGATAGCAACAATAACTACAATAGCATCAGTGATAACAACAACAGCATATAACAGCAGCAGCAACAACAACTATAAGACAGATAGCAACAATAACTACAATAGCATCAGTGATAAGAACAGCAATGTATAACAGCAACAACAACTATAAGACAGATAGCAGCAATAACTACAATAGCATCAGTGGTGACAACAACAGCAGCAATGTATTATAACAGCAGTAGCAACAACTATAACACAGATAGCAACCATAACTACAATAGCATCAGTGATAACAACAACAGCATATAACAGCAGCAGCAACAACAACTATAAGACAGATAGCAACAATAACTACAATAGCATCAGTGATAACAACAGCAGCAATGTATTATAACAGCAGCAGCAACAACTATAACACAGATAGCAACAATAACTACAATAGCATCAGTGATAACAACAACAGCATATAACAGCAGCAGCAACAACAACTATAACACAGATAGCAGCAATAACTACAATAGCATCTGTGGTGACAACAACAGCATATAACAGCAGCAGCAACAACTATAACACAGATAGCAACAATAACTACAATAGCATCTGTGGTGACAACAACAGCATATAACAGCAGCAGCAACAACAACTATAACACAGATAGCAACAATAACTACAATAGCATCAGTGATAACAACAACAGCATATAACAGCAGCAGCAACAACAACTATAACACAGATAGCAGCAATAACTACAATAGCATCAGTGGTGACAACAACAGCATATAACAGCAGCAGCAACAACAACTATAACACAGATAGCAGCAATAACTACAATAGCATCAGTGGTGACAACAACAGCATATAACAGCAGCAGCAACAACAACTATAACACAGATAGCAGCAATAACTACAATAGCATCAGTGGTGACAACAACAGCATATAACAGCAGCAGCAACAACTATAACACAGATAGCAGCAATAACTACAATAGCATCAGTGGTGACAACAACAGCATATAACAGCAGCAGCAACAACAACTATAACACAGATAGCAGCAATAACTACAATAGCATCAGTGGTGACAACAACAGCATATAACAGCAGCAGCAACAACAACTATAACACAGATAGCAGCAATAACTACAATAGCATCAGTGGTGACAACAACAGCATATAACAGCAGCAGCAACAACAACTATAAGACAGATAGCAACAATAACTACAATAGCATCAGTGGTGACAACAACAGCATATAACAGCAGCAGCAACAACAACTATAAGACAGATAGCAACAATAACTACAATAGCATCAGTGGTGACAACAACAGCATATAACAGCAGCAGCAACAACAACTATAAGACAGATAGCAACAATACCTGCAATCAGTGATAAGAACAACAACAGCTTGAACAAACAACAACAGTAATAGAAACAGTAATGATGATATCAGAATGATGTTGTTGATGATAATTACCTCTCCCACCACCCACCACCACTACTACTTTTTGGTTTTGTTTGAAGGGGTTTTTTGTTAGGGTATTTGGGGGGTAGAGGAGGGGGAGGGG
>CM060345.1:1579747-1582247 GCA_030674155.1 Stramonita haemastoma | reverse complement strand
CTTCTTCTTCTTCTCTTCTTCTCTTCTTCTTCTTCTTCTTCTTCTTCAAATTTTCTTCTTCTTCTTCAAATTCTTCTTCTTCAAATTCTTCTTTCTTCTTCAAATTCTTCAAATTCTTTCAAATTCTTCTTCAAATTCTTCAAATCTCTTCTTCAAATTCTTCTTCAAATTCTTCTTCTTCTTTGCATTCTTCTTTGCATTCTTCTTTGCATTCTTCTTGTCCTTTTTCTTCAAATTCAAATTCTTCAAATTCAAATTCTTCAAATTCTTCTTCAAGTTCTTCAATTTTTTCTTCAAATTCTTCAAATTCTTTTCTTCTTGTATGTGTGTGTGTTTGTTATTGATGATGTATGATGTGTATGTGTGTGGGTATGCTTGTTATTGCTGATGATGAGTATGTTTGTTATTGATGTTGTGTGTATGTGTGTGCTGGTTATTGATGATGTGTGATGTGTGTGTGTGTATGCTTGTTATTGATGATGATGTGTGTGCTTGTTATTGATGTTGTGTGTATGTGTGTTGCAGAGAAACCTGACAGAGTATTACAATGCTGTGGATGCCCACAACATGATGAAGATATTTGCCAGGTAAGTCCGTTTTACTTACTGCTATGTGTGTGTGAGTGTGAGTCCTGTGTGTGTGTGTGCAGTGAGTGTGAGTGTGAGTGTGAGTGTGTGTGTGTGTGTGTGTGTTGTGTGTGTGTGTGTGTGTGTGTCCATATGTGCGTGAGTGTATGCTTGTGTGCTTGCATATATGAGAAAGGGTTTCTTGCCATACAAATTGGATTTGTTCTATTAGAAAAGGTAAGCACTATATAAACTTGAAATTGTTTTGAAAGAATTAAGTAAAAAGTAAGGTCCATTTAAATTTCATATGTTATTAGTGGAGACGTTTATTTGAAATGCTGCTCTATATGATAAGATAATAATTATCTGATAGAAAGTGACAGCAATGTTCAGTTTATTTGAAATGCTGCTCTATATGATAAGATAATAATTGAAAGACTGTTACCTAGAATTTTGTTTTTAAATTTTATTGAATCTTTGATAAGTCATTTTCAAAAAGATTGAGAAGTTGTAAGTGGTAAGCCTTGTGGTCAGAACATTGCGCTCACAATCTGATGACTGGGGTTTGATTTCTGTTTGAAGGGACTTTTCCCCTGGAGTTAACATCAGTGCTGACTCCACTCTCCCCAAAAGTCCTTCGGATGAGACTTAAACCGAGGCCCTGTGTGAACACCTCACGCAAGAAACCAATCTTGGGGCCGTGGGAACAGATGACAAGACTGAGAAAACTGCATACACACGGGGACTGGATGTAAAAAAAAACACATGAGTACTTATTCCATTATCCTTGATAATTAAAGAAAAAAAATTCTTTTATAATAATAAAAAGTGGTAACCTGCACTTGTTTTTCCTCCTTCCACTACTTTTCCCTCGATACTAATCATGGGTAACAAGGTGACGGCGATGTAAAGTGGAAGTGCACTGTTGCAGCATGCTTCACGAGCGTCGCATCATCTTCACCTCCAAGAAGTTGAGTCGTATCACCTCCTGCATCCACGCTTCAGAGGCTCTGCTGTACCCCATGCATTGGTTAGTGCAGTTGTGTGTGTGTGTGTAGTGTGTGTGTGTGTGTGTTGTGTGTGTGTGTGTGTTGTGGGTGTTGTGGGGGGTGTGTGTATGTGTGTGTAGTGTGTTGAGTGTTGTGTGTTGTGGGATGTTGTGGTGTGTGGTGTGTGGGTGTGGGTGTGTGTGTTGTGTGGTGTGCGTGTATGTGTGTGTGTGTGTGTGTGTGTGTAGTGTGTTGGTGTGGGGGGTGTGGGGTGTTGTGTGTGTGTAGGTGTTTGATGGTGTGTTGTGGGGTGTTGTGGGGTGTTGTGTGTTGTGGGTGTTGTGTGTGGGTGTTGGTGGTGTGTGTTTTGGTGTGTGTGGTGTGTGTGTGTGTGTTGTGTGTGTGTGGTGGTTGGTGTGTGTGTGGTTGTGGTGTGTGTGGTGTGTAGTTGTGTGTGTGTGTGTGAGGTGTGTGGTGTGTGTGGTGTATGTGGTGTTGTGTGTGTTGTGTGTGAGTGTGCGAAATGTGGTGTTGCACACTGGCGTGCATGTGTGTAAAATCAGAAACAGTATAAAGCTAGCTTCCATGATATAAAGATTTTTTTCATCAGTGCAGAAAAAAACCTCTTACACTCTAGCATAAATACAAATAGAAAGACCCTTATTCTGTCAACAGTACAAAAACATCTTATGCACTCTATCAATACAGAAAAAAAATCTTACTCTGTCATATATATATATATATATATATATATATATATATATATATATATAAAATATATATATATATATATATATAATATATATATATATATATATATATATATATATATATATATATATATATATATATATATATATATATATATATATAATATATAATATATATATATATATATATATATATATATATATATACATATATATATAATATATATATATAATG
>CM060345.1:1569747-1574747 GCA_030674155.1 Stramonita haemastoma | reverse complement strand
AGCTGTCAATGGGTACCTTTCCTCTTTAGGGTCAGGGAAGGTAAAGCAACGAGGGAGAGGAGATAGGCACTGCCCTCAATAAGCTTGGCCCCTAGAGAAGCTGAGGTCTCTGATGCCTCACTCCCCTATGACCACCTAGGTTATGAGACACCTTTACCCTTTACTATTATACCACTGTAAGTCACGGCACCCATTATTTTTTTTTTGTTTCTTTTCCTGTCTGCAACTATATTTGTTTCCCTATTAGAGTGGCTTTTTTCTGCAGAATTTTGCCAGGGACAACTCTCTTGTTGTCATGGGTTCTTTTACTGACGCTAAATAATTATGTTTAACACAGGGACCTTGGTTTATCATCTCATCCGAAAGGCTAGCATCCATACCACTACTCATGGTCTAATGGATGGGAAAATGTGTCAGGCCCGAACAGGAATCGAACCAAAACACACTTTCAACCCGGATTTTCACTTTCTAGGCAGGTGCGTTACTTCTAACCACCGATCCACTGTTCATGAGCACGGGGAAGATGTAGTAAACTTTTGATTCTGGATTTGCTTTGGGGGGTGATTTTTTTTTTTTTTTTTTTTTTTTTAAACAGAGTTTGTGTGCTGTATGTTGCATTGGCTCATATTTGACCAGTTTTTTTTTGTTTTGTTTTTTGCTTTCCAGTTCATCACAGGTCGTCTGGAGCTGTTGAATGGAGGGGAAGGGTTCTACGACATTTTTGAACAGGAGTCCATCAAGTACGCTGACCACCTCAACACGCAGTCCAAGTACAAGGAGTGGCTGGCTGTGAGTCCTGCTGCTGCTGCACACACTGCACCTGTGTGGTGTTATAGCTAACAACAGCAACAACATGCTATATTAAACAACAACAGCATCCTGCTATAGCAAACAACAACAACACGGGACAGGATAGCCTAGTGGTCAAAACATTGCGTTCGTAATTTGACGACCTGCGTTCGATTCCCGTTGGAGGAAATTTTTCTCCTTGGGTTAACATCAGTGCCGACTCCACTCTCCCCCAAAAGTCCTTTGGATGAGACTATAAACCGAGGCCCCGTGTGTGAACGCACGCAGAACATCTTGTGCACATGTTAAATCCTGTTCCGGTTTTCGTAAGAGTAGGCCATCGTGTGCCGGTGGGAACAGATGACATTTACAAAACTGCATACACACGGGGACTGGATGTAAAAAAGCACAAGAGTGCTTATTCCTTATCCTCGATATAAAAGAATAAAATAAATAAATAAAATAAAAAAGAACAACCTGATATCAGCATCCTTTCCACAGACCTTTCAGCCCAGTGGATAGAACCCTGTGACTTCAATCCCATGGGTCAGTGAAATTGGGGGTTTGAATCCCCAACCGTGTCTGGGGAATTAACCCTCTAAGTCCCGATCCGGGATTTGCCAGGATTGAATAATGATTTTCTTCATGCCAAAGTCGGATGTGCTGGGCCTGACTTGTCAGGCGCTTAACGGCAGTGCAAAACATTTTTGCTCATATGACAGACCACACTAGTTGTTTTGTTTTTTGGGTTTTTTTTTTTTTTTTAATTCTTTTATGTCATAGGATAATGGAATAAGCATTCATGTGCTTTTTTTTTACATCCAGTCCTCGTGTGTGCGCAGCTTTTGTAAATCTTGTCATCTGTTCCCACCAGCACACAATGGCCTACTCTTAGAAAAGCGGAACAGGATTTAACTTGTGCACAAGATGTTCAGCATGCGTTCGCACACTGGGCCTCAGTTTATAGTCTCATCCGAAGGACTATTGGGGAGAGTGGAGAGAGCACTGGTGTTAACTCCAGGGAAAAATTCCCCTCAAACGGGAATCGAACCTGTTGCTGTCTGAGTGTTCATTGAAGAAGAAGAAGAATGATGTGTCTTTTTTTTTTGCTAGGAATGAATGGAGTGATGTGGGATGGAAGGGGTGTGACATGTAAGACAAGGAATGTGAAATGACTTTTTTCTTTTTTAGTGTGATGATGTTTATATATAATATATGCATGTGATGTGCACTGATCACTATTGTTTTTACAGAAAGCTTTATACATAATAAACAATATCATCATTGTTGTGTTACAGAAGAAGACACGAAAATTGAAGATCACAGATTTCAAAGACAAGGTATGGTGTTTACGTATTGCTGGAGTCCATTTTCTTTTCTTTGATTTGTTCTTGTTTTTTGTATTTTTTAACACTCTAAAGTAACAAGTGATACTCATTTGCATGATGATACAGGCTGCAATTATTGTGGGCTGTACAAAATTTATATATGCATGTCGAAAGTGAACTGCGCATTATGAACTGTTGAAGGTTAACAAAACCTGTTTACAGAAAGTTGTTTAGTTGTGTTGTGTCTGCTTGTTTTTTTTCTAGGTTGTTGGTTTCTTGTCTTTTCTTTTTTTTTTTTTGTTTCTTTTTGCTGCCTCATCTTCTGTGACATTCCTGTCCTGCTGTTCCCACGCCGCTCATTTCAATCACTCTGTCCCAGCCATACCCAGATTTGTTATGTCTCATCCTCAGGGTTTGGAAATCCACAGTGAACTCACCACTGTCAGGCCGCATGGGGCCACCAGCCAGAGGGGCCCTGCACTGCTGCTGGGTCACTTTGGTAGTGTTCAGTGGTGCGTGTTCTGAGCTAACATACGCAGGACACCACCTACTAAGCAATACAACAGTATTAGCTCAGTCGCGGAGCCAGACTGAGTGAGTGGGTGAGTGGTGGGGCGACCACCATAACATCCCCATCTTCTTTGAACCTCCAGCCCCTAAGGCTTCGACACACACTCACCACAGGCATAGAGGTGTATGGGAATCAAAACTATGCCATAATTCTCTTTTTATTGCAGATGATGTAATGCTGCTGCTGTGGAGGTGCATCTGCTTTGAGACTTCTTGACAGGGTTGTACTCTACGCTTTCTATCAAAATATATCCTTGTGTCAACCAGGCCTGAGAGATACAAACACCTGCAGTGTTGGTCAGGTAATTTGAGCAACACTCTCAAATTAGCATCCCAAAGGTGGATGAATCTCAACTGTGTGGTCCCAGTCTTCCCACTGAGCCCACAGCACACTCACTCTTGGGTAGGAGCTGGCCAGAGTCCAAAAAATTCCCTGTGACTCTTTTGAGATTTGAACCTCCCGACCTTCCTGTCAGAAACCCAAGTGCTAACCACTGCGCCATGGTGGCTGGTGTTTGGTTAGTTGTGTCTATGTGAGTGAGCGTTGTTGGTGTTTGATTTCTTGTTGTTGTTTCTTTGTTTCTTCTTTTGATTTCTGTGAATTGGTGGTGTATGTTCCTTTGTGCTGTCTTGTCTGTTAAGCTTTTTGACATGTCTCTAATATTTTATTCTTTTCCATATGGGGGAGATTTTGTTGTTGGGTTTTTGTTTTGTTTTTTAACTGAATATTCAATCCATTCATATTTGTTCACAACCCAAAAAAAAAGGGCAACTCTTTTGTATGTATCAGTTTTGTGTGCTTGCTTATTGATTTTAGTTAGTGTGGATTAGATCGTTGAAGTTTGTGCTGTTCTTGGAAAATGCTTTACTTCAGGCTTTGTGCCCAAGATTAACATTTTCATTCAGATTGTCATTTGTTATTGTTTGTTTTTTGGTGGAGGGGGGAGATGAATGATTTATTTTGATTAACATTTTTTTTCTCAAAGAATCAAAGTACTAACTGGTGTATATAACAAGAAGTGACCTGTGTGTGTAACAAGAAGAGACTGGTGTTTGTAACAAGAAAATGACGTGTTAACAAGAAGTGACCAGTGTATGTAACAAAACTGTATGTAACAAGAAGTGACCAGGTGTTGTAACAAGAAAGACTGGTGTTATGTAACAAGAACTGACCGGTGTATGTAACAAGAACTGACCTGTGTATGTAACAAGAACTGACCATTGTATTAACAAGAAGTGACTGGTGTATGTAACAAGAAGTGACCTGTGTGTGTAACAAGACCTGACTGGTGTATGTAACAAGAACTGACCGGTGTATTCACAAGAACTGACTATGTGTCACAAAAACTGTATGTAACAAGAAAAGATTGGTGTATGTAACAAGAAGTGACCGGTGTTTGTAACAAGAAGTGACCTCTGTGTGTAACAAGAACTGACCGGTGTATTAACAACTGACGTGTGTGTGTAACGACCGGTGTATTAACAACTGACCGGTGTATTAACAAGAAGTGACCGGTGTATGTAACAGGCAGCTCCAGCTGTGAGCACTGCTGTACAGTCTGTAAGTCTGTCTGCTTGTCTGTCTGTATGCTTGTCCGTCTGCTTGTCTGTCTGTCTGTCAGTTCGCACATGCGTAATTGGCTCCCATTGTGTACAGTGTGCTTGCTTCTCTGTCCACACATGCAGAATTTGGTCCTGTTGTGTGCAATATGCCTATCTTGTCCACACATGCAGAATTTGGTCCTGTTGTGTGCAATATGTCTGTCTTGTCCACACATGCAGAATTTGGTCCTATTGTGTGCAATAAGTCTGTCTTGTCCACACACCGCAGAATTTGGTCCTGTTGTGTGCAATAAGTCTGTCTTGTCCACACATGCAGAATTTTCTCCTGTTGTGTGCAATAAGTCTGTCTTGTCCACACACGCAGAATTTGGTCCTGTTGTGTGCCATATGTCTTGTCCACACACGCAGAATTTGGTCCTATTGTGTGCCATATGTCTTGTCCACACACGCAGAATTTGGTCCTGTTGTGTGCAATGTCTTGTCCACACACGCAGAATTTGGTCCTATTGTGTGCAATAATTATGTCTGTCTTGTCCACACATGCAGAATTTGGTCCTGTTGTCTGCAATGTCTTGTCCACACATGCAGAATTTGGTCCTATTGTGTGCAATATGTCTGTCTTGTCCACACACGCAGAATTTGGTCCTATTGTGTGCAATATTCTTGTCCACACACACAGAATTTGGTCCTATTGTGTGCAATATGTCTGTCTTGTCCACACACACAGAATTTGGTCCTGTTGTGTACAAT
>CM060345.1:1544747-1562247 GCA_030674155.1 Stramonita haemastoma | reverse complement strand
ACAAAATGGCCTACTCTTCCAGTGTTGTTGTTGAGATTATACCTATGTCCCTGCAGAGATTTGCGATTTAGGGACTGCCCTCTTCCGAAAGGTGGAACAGGTTTATCAAACGTGTGCGCAAGATGTTCTGCGTGCATTCACACATAGCTCACAGCACACAAATCCAACATCACTCAATCAAGAGCGCTAAATGTAGCGCTCCCTTCCTTTTACCTAGTCCAAGTGTGGTCAGTTCCTGCTATAAATAGCACAAGTTAGCCTCACCTAGCCTGGGATTAAAGTTGAAGTCTGTCCGAGCCTAAGGCTCATCAGGCCGGTGCTTATCCCGGTTTCTGTGGCGTTAATTAAGCGACTGAGAGTCATAGACTCCCCCTGGATAGGACGCCAGTCTATCGCAGGGTTAACCCCCAACACAGGGTTGGTACCCCTTTCACCCCTAGCCTGGGATGGGAAGGCTTAATTAGCAGCTGAGAGGAGCTGAAAATGGGAGAAACTGAAAGCTGTGATAGGCCCTTGGTTAATAGTCCCATTGGAAGGATTTTGACATTCTCGCCAAACTGGGAAGACGGGGCGAGGCTGGGAAGGGAACCCAGAATCTCACCAGTTGCTGGTTGCGTCCTGCCGCCTTTCTTTGTGAAAATGGCAGTGTGTTTCCTTCTCTCTATTCGTCTGTTTAAAGTCTGTTTTATTTCTTGGTGAGTGTGGTGATGTGTTTGTCAATGTGTCTGTGTGTCATACTTATTTTTTTATTTCTTTTATTTCAAGGGTAATGGAATAAGCGCTTGTGTGGGTTTTTTTTACATCCAGTCCCTGTGTGTATGGAGTATCATAAATTTTGTCATCCGTTCCCACTGGAACTCAATGGTCTACTCTTCCAAAAAGCAGAACGGGTTTTAGCATGTGCGCAAGATGTTCTGCGTGCGTTTACACACAAGACCTCTGTTTATAGTTTTTTTCCCCTCTTTTTTGCTTGTTTTTAGCTATAGATATATCTTAATTTAGAGACCGTTGAGTCATATTAGTTAAACAATGTTGGTGAAATGTTTATTTTTCTCTTTTTTCTTTTTTTTCCCTAAATAGATGAAAAAAAAAAAAAAGCAAATCAATACTTGTTCAATGTACCATATGGAAATAAAATTTTGACCTTGACCTTGACTTTGACCTTGACCCCGGTCGCCATTTCCAGAAGCACGGTGTACAAAACGGTGGTGGTGGAGGATCGGGAAGAGAGCAGTCACCATGGCAACAGCACCTTCCACCAGAGCTTCAGTCTGGTCGACGTCACCATGGAAACCGACCGGGACATCAAGATGACTGTGACCCGCTCGGCCAGTGTCGACGACCTCCTCTTCAGCGAGGTGGGTGCTCTCCCTTTGCAGTCTTTTTTTGTAGATGTGATGGTTCTGCACCAAATACCACCTTTACAAATCCCTCGTGATATCTATCCTCCTATATGGCTGTGAATCATGGACTCTGACAGCAGAGTTAGAGAGGAGAATCGAAGCATTCGAGAACAAGTGCCACAGAAGACTCCTCAGAATATCATACAAAGAACAAAGACCAATAACTATGTGAAAGAAGAAATCAAAAAGCGTGTGGGCCCCAAGAGCCTTTGCTCTCCACTATAAAGAGGAGAAAGCTGATGTGGTTTGGTCACACCACAAGACACAACACCCTAGCAAAAACCATCCTGCAAGAACAGTCGAGGGCAAGAGAAGAAGAGGCCGCCAAAAGAAATCATGGGTTGACAACATCAAAGACTGGACCGCCCAACCCCTGCAACATCTCCTACTAGCCACACAGGATCGTGAAGCATGAAAAAGATCGCTGTTGCGTCTTCTCTCATGTCCCCCCTACGTCCTTTGGACATGGGACTGAGTGAGTGAGTGAGTGATGGTTATGATTTCGTGGGTGCCTTTCTTTAATTTGAGATTGAGAATAAATGTGGAATGCTGGTGATGTTATGTGAGAATAGATGTGGAACTGTGGTGATGTTATTTTTTTTTTTTTATTTATCATTTCTTTTATATTGAGGATAATGGAATAAGCACTCGTGTGCTTTTTTACATCCAGTCCCCATGTGTATGCAGTTTTGTGAATTTTGTCATCTGTTCCCACCGGCACACAATGGCCTACTCTTTTGAAAAGCGGAACAGGATCTAACGTGTGCTATGTGGAGGTTCTACCGACAACAGTGGCTATGGAGACAGGTGACAGGTCATTCTTTGGTTGTTGTGTTGTTTTGTGTTGTTTTGTCTTGTTCCTTGGCTACAGCTCCAAGGTTCCTCTATGGTGAGATTTTTGCATATGTGACTGTTTCTTGCCCTCCATTAAAGTAAGGTTGCCATGTTGTGGTTTTGAGGATGATGTCTAAACATGACACCAGTGATGTTTTATTTTAGTATATTTTAGTCATCCATTCTCACTTGCAAAAAATGGTCTACTCTTTCTGAAAGGCGGAAAGGGTTTTAACATGTGCAGGATTTTCTGTGTGCGTTTTTTGCATGGAGCCTCAGTTAATAGTCTCATCTGAATGACTTTCAGGGGAGCGGAGTCATTACTGATGTTAACTCTAAGGGAAAAATCCCCTGGAATGGGTGTGTTGGTTGTGGTTCAATCCCGAGCTGTGAAATTGTGAGTGCCATGCTCAAACCACCAGGCTGTCTTGCCATGCCCCGTTCTTGGTGTTACCATCTCATGAAATTTTGTAGGCTGACAAAAATGTGTGTGACAAAGGAGTTGAGGGTTTTGAGGAAAAAAAAAAAAGGTAAAAGTGTCCCATAACCTTTGTAGTCATAGGGGAGTAAGGCTTCAGAGACCTCAGCTTCTCTAGGGGCCAGCATATTGAGGGCAGTGGTGCCCATTTCCTCTCCCTCGCTGCTTTACCTTCCCTGACCCTAAAGTGGGCAGGTACCCATTGACAGCTGGGGGAACTGGGGGATTATACTGAAGCCAAGGCGTGTAAACAGTCACCCATCCAACTGGTAGCCACGCTCGACACTGCTGAACTTGACTGGGGAAAGCGAGCGCTCTGACCACTAGGCTGTCCCGCCTCCCGAGGTTTTTTTTTTGGGGGGTGGGGGGGGGCTGACAAAAAGTTGTACGACACCAAGGGAGTGACCTTTATTGGTGTGTGATTTCAGAGCACAGAGGAAGGAGACCCCGCATCCAGTCCTCCCAACAACACCAACACCACCCAGACCCCCCCAACACCTAAATGACAAGGCCACCCCTCTCTCCCACACCTCCTCTTCTGCTCACGACACTTCCCCCTTCACTTCCACACCCTCTGCCACAAGCACTGCTAGCACTGTCTCTCAGGATGGCGGTTCGCTGACAGATTCCCCGCGGCAGCAGAGAGGGGGCAAGGTCGTGGACAAACTGGTGACCTCTGATCGCCTCATCCCCTCACAGGGGGGGCCCCACAGCAGGGGTCAGACCCCAGGGGTCACGGATCGACTGGTAGCCAAGGATCGCCTGATCTCGGGGCAGGGATCTCCGCAGAGCCGACGTTCTCAACTGCTCACCCCCCTCCACGCCCGCCAAAAGAGCAGGAGGAGGAGGAGGAGGGAGGAGAAGAGAGGAGGGGAGGTCGAGGGGACACAGCCCCACCCCCGTCCTGCTGCTGCCCCCCTCCCCCACCCCCCGCCCCCGCCAACCTCCCTCGGTGAAAGACAAGGTCAAAGGTGACGGTGATGGCTCCCGGCCTCCCCTTCCTCCCAAACCCCCACTGCTGTCAGAAAAGCCGCTGATCCAGTTTGACTCGGTTGATGACAACGCTGACGATGATGAGCAGTTTGACCCTCTGATGGCCAAAGACTCTTCCTCCTCTTCCTCAGGGAAGCAGACGTCTGCCAGTCTTCCTCACTCTGCAGGCAGCCACTCCTCGTCTTCCTGGATGCCTGCTGCTCCAAACGCCGCTTTCCTGAGGTCAGCTGCCTACCGCCCAGCGAAAGAAGACCACGCCCTGTGTCCTGACAACTCCCAGAGTGCCGTGCACAGACACAGCCAGACAGCAGGGCCAGCACACCCGTCCTCCAGTCTGGTGGATCTTCTGGCCAGTGTGCCGTCCACTGTGGAAGAGGCTGACAGCGGCCAGAGTGGCCTTGACTGCCCGCAAGGCTCGGGGGGGAGGTGCAGCAGGGGGAGACGACCGGCCCGGATCCTTTCGGGCAGCTGTTGGATTTGAACCCCCTGCCTGTCTGTACGGGTGACAGTGTCAGCACAGACGAGAACCGCGAGGGGAGAGAAGAACAGATGAAGAAGGCACAGAGCTCGGAAGAGAGCAACAGCAGACCCTCTCCCTACCCGCCCAGCAAACCCCCCCGCCCCACCACCCCTCCCAAACACCCCCCTTCCCACAGCTCGGCCCCCCACCCCCCCTCCTTCACCTCCTCCTCCTCCTCCCACCCCACCCCCCGCGCTAAACCGACCCCTGTCCCTCTCCGCCCCCCTCCCCCTCTCCCCCGCCCTCGACCTCGACCAAACGTCACAGGAGCAACAACAACAACATCAGCAACAACATCCATGCTGGTTGAACCTCCTCTACGTCATCGCATCTTCTGTCGTCGTCATTGTCATCGTCATGCATTCCGCCCCCGCGACCGCAGTGTTGCCCAAACCGCATCGTCATCGTCGTCGTCGTCATCGTCAGTTAGCCAGCAGGCAGGTTGCGGAAAAGCGCCGACTTTGGGGCCAGCAGCAGCAGCAGCAGCGTACAGCAGGAGGACTGTGGGGGACTGGCTGCCCGGGCTGGAGGGGGGGAAGGGAGGGTCAGGGGGCCACTGAGGGATCGAACCCTGGGCCCAGCAGCACCTCCCGGGGACCGAACCCTGCAGGACCAAGACCCCCCCTGCCCCTGCAGAGAGCCAGCCTGAGGAAGCAGCCAGGAGGAGGAGGAGGCAGCGTCCCCACAGACGGCAGTTTGAGTGTGACCTCTGCCCTCCAGCCACGCCAGGGAGCGTGACCTCTGCCCTCCCACAGCCACCGTCTGCCTCAGGGAAACAGTGGGAAACGTTTGACTAACGATTTTTTTTCTTCTTTTTTTTTTTTTATCGTCGCTCCTAACCCCTAGAAAGAATCCCAGGTCACCTATGAGAGGTTTGGCTAATGCTGTTGTTTTTTTCTTCGTTAAGGTAGCTGCACTTTGACTGTGGGGATGATGATGTGTAAACGTGATGCTGCTGGTAGTATGCACGCGTTTGTTTTTTGTTTTGTTTTTAATTTTGTCATCAGTTCCTGCAGGCACGCATTGACTTAACTCTTTTGAAAGAAAAGAAAACAAAACCAAAAAAAAACAAAAAAACAAAAAAACGGAACACTTTTGAAAGAAGAAACATGTTTTAACTCACTCGGGACGGCCAGTTCTCTCCCTTGCTTTGCCCCACAGACGGCCCATTTGTAGTGGTTCACTTAAAAAAATCATAAAATACAAAACACATAGTAAGAAAATGAAATTTTCTGAATTTATAAACAACATGCTGGACTAGTACATGTCAAAAGATTGAAACTCTCACTTTAATATTTCAGCTTTGACTGGCATGAAGAAAATACTCTGAATTTTGTACTCCGTGTCGGCTACTCTCTGCAACCGCAAACATAGAGTTCGGAACACATGGAATCACCCAACAATACTCTACATTCGACCTTGGATAGACTCACAAAGCTATTTTTAGCTGCACTAGTCATAGTATCAATGCGGCCGCCGAATGAAAAATCTGCCAACAGCAAATCTGCTATAGCGGACAGCCGTCCAAAACCGTTGCTTTACACTGATACGCTATAGTGAACAGCCGTCCTCTGAGAGTTAAGATGTACGCAAGGTGCTCTGTCAGTGTTTGCACTTGGGATATTAGTTGTCAGTCTTACTTGGAGAATTTTCAGGGGGGTGGAATCAGCACTGATGTGAACTCCAGGGGGAAAATCCCCTCTCCAACAGGCATTTTGGGATGGCTTGAACCTGTGCCATCAGATTGCAAGTTCAACACCCTAACCACTAAGCTGACCCCACCCCCACCCCCCACCCCCCACAAGGAATGATGTGACTTGCCCAGACTTGACTTGACTGACTTGGCTCTGATCTCTTGGAGTCAAAAAGTGGTGGTGGGGGGGGGGGGGGGTCTTGCATTGCTCTGAAGTGAAGTGAAGTGATGATTCCTGCAGCACTTAACTTTTTCTTTCCCAGACTTGGATGAAGAGAGAAAAACTTAGATCATCATGGGTGTGATACAGAAATTTTTTTTCAAAAAAACAACCCCTAACTCCCCCTCCCCCCCCCCTCTCCTTCCCTCCCCACCTCCCTCCCTCCCTCCAAAAAAAACACCCACCGATACCCAACCCCCCCAAAAAAAATTGTGAAAAGCTTTATTTCAACTGGACACACCACCACCACCACCACCACCACCACCACCACCAACAACAACAACAGCAACAACAACAACAACAACAACAACAACAACAACAACAACAAAACGTGAGACGAAATGTGAAGTGAAGAGTGGAGGGTTTTTTTTCTTCCTACTGCTAGTCCAGGTATGGCTGTTGTGTAATGAACGGTGACACGCTGGTCTGTTGTGAGCCACAGCTATAAAACTCAAGCTGTTATTTTGAAAGAATATATCATTTTCTTCATGTGCGTGGTACTTATTACAAGATATGTGCAATTTTCAGGGGGGTGGGGGTGGGGGTGAGGGTTTAGGGGTTTTCCTTTTCGTTCATTTCATGCCAGTCTTGGTCTTTGTTCTGGTAACTCCACTTGTATTATTTGCATATATGCAAATTGTATTTCTGTTTTTTAACTTCTTTGCTGCCATGTTGATTTCGTACTCCTCGACAGTTCTATAATACCAGCAGCATTTTTGTTCAGGAACAGCGACGACAAGGATTTTTGTTTTTGACACTCTACCCCAGCTAGTAGAGCTCCGAAGCTCACCCATGGTGAAATTCTGCATATGCAGCCGTTTCTTTTTACTCCCCATTAAGGTAATTATATTACTAATAGCTTTCCAGCATTGGGGAGGATGTCTAAACATGACACAAGTGTGTATGTGGTTTGTTTTTGGGGGGTTCAAACTTTGTCTTCGGTTCTTACTGGCATGAAATAGCCTACTCTTCCCAAAAAGCGGAACAGGTTTGGGGTGTTTTTTTTAATATGTGCGCTAGATGTTGTGCATGCATTCGCATATGGAGTCTTCAGTTTTGCAGTCTTGTCGGAAGGTCTGTAAGTAAGGGTAGTGGAGTCAGTGCTGATGTTAACGCCTAAAACGGGGATGGTTAAAAAAAAAAAAAACTGGTAAGAGAGGAATGACGTGATGCGACCAAACCATGCCAGCTTCCTCCACTTTACAGCAACAGCCAGAAGGGGTGTGTTTGTTCCTGTGGCCCAGCTTTCAGGATCCCCTCTGGCCACACACTGACTGTTGTTCCTGTGGCCACACTGACTGTTGTTCCTGTGGCCACACTGACTGTTGTTCCTGTGGCCACACTGACTGTTGTTCCTGTGGCCACACTGACTGTTGTTCCTGTGGCCACACTGACTGTTGTTCCTGTGGCCACACTGACTGTTGTTCCTCTAGCCACACTGACTGTTGTTCCTGTGGCCACATTGACTGTTGTTCCTCTAGCCACACTGACTGTTGTTCCTCTAGCCACACTGACTGTTGTTCCTGTGGCCACACTGACTGTTGTTCCTGTGGCCACACTGACTGTTGTTCCTGTGGCCACACTGACTGTTGTTCCTGTGGCCACACTGACTGTTGTTCCTGTGGCCACACTGACTGTTGTTCCTGTGGCCACACTGACTGTTGTTCCTGTGGCCACACTGACTGTTGTTCCTGTGGCCACACTGACTGTTGTTCCTGTGGCCACACTGACTGTTGTTCCTGTGGCCACACTGACTGTTGTTCCTGTGGCCACACTGACTGTTGTTCCTGTGGCCACACTGACTGTTGTTCCTGTGGCCACACTGACTGTTGACCCTGTGGCCACACTGACTGTTGTTCCTGTGGCCACACTGACTGTTGTTCCTGTGGCCACACTGACTGTTGTTCCTGTGGCCACACTGACTGTTGTTCCTGTGGCCACACTGACTGTTGTTCCTGTGGCCACACTGACTGTTGTTCCTGTGGCCACACTGACTGTTGTTCCTGTGGCCACACTGACTGTTGTTCCTGTGGCCACACTGACTGTTGTTCCTGTGGCCACACTGACTGTTGACCCTGTGGCCACACTGACTGTTGTTCCTGTGGCCACACTGACTGTTGTTCCTGTGGCCACACTGACTGTTGACCCTGTGGCCCAGCTTTCAGGATCCCGTCTGGCTACACTGACTCCTTAGTTCTGTTCTCCTGCCAGTATTTTTTTTTAATTTTTTTTATTTTTATTCCTTAGCTAGAGATCCGAGGTTCACCAAAATTAAGATTTTTGCATATGCGAGCGTTTTTTGCCCACCATGAAGGCTTCTGCATTGCATCTTTGGGGATGTGTATTAATTATCTAAAAGTTGTGCACACCTTTCCTCAAGTGTGTTTTTCTGAGGTTTTTTTTGTTGTTTTTCCTTTCAAATGCCATTCCGCTTGTTTCTTTACGCTATGTCGTTCATTCCCTCTGTTGGCCTGTGTGCCTGCATTTTCCCTGAGAAATACCGTGCCAGTTTCTCTTATCGCTGTCATTTTGTGTTGTTGTTTTTTTCCTTTTTTTTTTCTTGTGTAGCTAGTCAGTTGTGTTAGGTATGTGTGTGTGTGTGTTTTTTTGTATTGGATTTTTTTTTCTCTTGTGTAGCTAGTCTGTTGTGTTGGGTATGTCTGTGGTTTTTTTAATTGGATTTTTTTTTCCTTTTTTTTTTCTTGTGTAGCCAGTCGGTTGTGTTGGGTATGTGTGTGTGTGTGTGTTTTGTATTGGACAGCTTTTTATTTCTGATATTGGCTTTAACTTCCATACATGTGTGTGTGTGTGCAAATGCATGCATACATGTGCATGTGCATGCCACACATCAGGGTATACATACATACATATATATATATATATATATATATATATATATATATATATATATATATATATATACACATATTAAAATAATGATAAAAACATGACTGAAAATTCAGCCTGATGAAGCTTCAGGATAGAAGCGAAAATTTGCTGTCAAATAGAGAGATGAAGCTGAACACAGTCGTGTTTTTATCATTATTTTACTATTTTACCTCAACTGTGTGCCTGGAGGGAGCGGTGCCCAGCAGAACTGTGGGTTTTTATCAAGTCAACTATATATATATATATATAAATATATATATATATATTGTATTTTGTATTTGTATTTTGTGCCACTTTATGTCACGCAGATTTCTCTGCGTGAAATTCAGGCTGCTCTCCCCGGGGAGAGCGCGTCGCCACATGTGCAGCGCCTACCCTTTTTTTTTTTCTTTTTCCTGCATGCAAGTGTATTTGTTTTCCTTATCAGAGTGGCTTCTTTCTACAGAATTTTGCCAGGGACAACCCCCTTGTTGCCGTGGGTTCTTTTACGTGCGCTAAATGGTGATGTGTAACACACGGGACCTCAGTTTATCGTCTCATCCGAAAGACTAGCGCCCAGACCACCACTCAGGGTCTAATGGATGGGGAAAAAGTTTTGGGTCCAAACGGGGTACGAACCCCGCACACTCCAACCCGGACTTTTTGCTTTCTAGGCAAGGCGCGTGACCACCTAGACCACCGATCCATATATCCGATATCCATCCGATATATATATGACTATTACTATTTGCTATGATTGCCATCAATGTTCACCTTTTGTTGTGCTGAAATCATCGCCATTTCCAAACCTGTTCTTCCTGATTTTGTTGTGTTCATGCTCATAATGAAAAATAATGAAGCCAAAAAAACAAAAACAAAAAAGAAGAAAAGAAAAATCATGCATCTTTTCTCCTTCCCCTTTCTTTTGCCACGCTCCATTGGGAGTCTTCGGGGGCACTGCACTGAAGAGTTGTGCACAAGATTCCTCCATGTATGTTGGTCGTGTGCCAAAACCTGAGCATCAGGATGACAGCAAAGCACTGCACTGAAGAGTTATGCACAAGATTCCTGCATGTATGTTGGTTGTGTGCCAAAGCCTGATTCTCTGGATGACAGCACAGCACTGCACTGAAGAGCTGTGCACAAGATTCCTCCATATATGTTTGTTGAGTGCCAAAGCCCGATTCTCTGGATGACAGCAGAGCACTGCACTGAAGAACTGTGCACAAGATTCCTCCATTTATGTTGGTCGTGTGCCAAAGCCTGATTCTCTGGATGACAGCAGAGCACTGCACTGAAGAACTGTGCACAAGATTCCTCCATTTATGTTGGTTGTGTGCCAAAGCCTGATTCTCTGGATGACAGCAGAGCCTGGCATGATTGCAATCCAGAGCATGATCAGTATCAGCGCTCAGTTGGTGAACACTAAGATGTTTGGCTCTAGTTGTCGTTGATAAATCACTCACCTATCTAAGATGTTAGGCTCTAGTTGTCGTTGATAAATCACTCACCTATCTAAGATGTTAGGCTCTAGTTGTCGTTGTTAAATCACTCTCCTATCTAAGATGTTTGGCTCTAGTTGTCGTTGTTAAATCACTCACCTATCTAAGATGTTTGGCTCTAGTTGTCGTTGTTAAATCACTCACCTATCTAAGATGTTAGGCTCTAGTTGTCGTTGTTAAATCACTCTCCTATCTAAGATGTTTGGCTCTAGTTGTCGTTGTTAAATCACTCACCTATCTAAGATGTTTGGCTCTAGTTGTCGTTGATAAATCACTCACCTATCTAAGATGTTTGGCTCTAGTTGTCGTTGTTAAATCACTCACCTATCTAAGATGTTAGGCTCTAGTTGTCGTTGTTAAATCACTCTCCTATCTAAGATGTTTGGCTCTAGTTGTCGTTGTTAAATCACTCACCTATCTAAGATGTTTGGCTCTAGTTGTCGTTGATAAATCACTCACCTATCTAAGATGTTAGGCTCTAGTTGTCGTTGTTAAATCACTCACCTATCTAAGATGTTAGGCTCTAGTTGTCGTTGTTAAATCACTCACCTATCTAAGATGTTAGGCTCTAGTTGTCGTTGTTAAATCACTCACCTATCTAAGATGTTTGGCTCTAGTTGTCGTTGTTAAATCACTCACCTATCTAAGATGTTTGGCTCTAGTTGTCGTTGTTAAATCACTCACCTATCTAAGATGTTTGGCTCTAGTTGTCGTTGTTAAATCACTCACCTATCTAAGATGTTTGGCTCTAGTTGTCGTTGTTAAATCACTGACCTCACCTATCTAAGATGTTAGGCTCTAGTTGTCGTTGTTAAATCACTGACCTCACCTATCTAAGATGTTTGGCTCTAGTTGTCGTTGATAAATCACTCACCTATCTAAGATGTTAGGCTCTAGTTGTTGTTAAATCACTCACCTATCTAAGATGTTTGGCTCTAGTTGTCGTTGTTAAATCACTCACCTATCTAAGATGTTTGGCTCTAGTTGTCGTTGTTAAATCACTCACCTATCTAAGATGTTTGGCTCTAGTTGTCGTTGTTAAATCACTCACCTATCTAAGATGTTTGGCTCTAGTTGTCGTTGTTAAATCACTCACCTATCTAAGATGTTAGGCTCTAGTTGTCGTTGTTAAATCACTCTCCTATCTAAGATGTTAGGCTCTAGTTGTCGTTGTTAAATCACTCACCTATCTAAGATGTTAGGCTCTAGTTGTCGTTGTTAAATCACTCTCCTATCTAAGATGTTTGGCTCTAGTTGTCGTTGTTAAATCACTCACCTATCTAAGATGTTAGGCTCTAGTTGTCGTTGTTAAATCACTCACCTATCTAAGATGTTTGGCTCTAGTTGTCGTTGTTAAATCACTCACCTATCTAAGATGTTTGGCTCTAGTTGTCGTTGATAAATCACTCACCTATCTAAGATGTTAGGCTCTAGTTGTCGTTGTTAAATCACTCACCTATCTAAGATGTTTGGCTCTAGTTGTCGTTGTTAAATCACTCACCTATCTAAGATGTTTGGCTCTAGTTGTCGTTGTTAAATCACTCACCTATCTAAGATGTTTGGCTCTAGTTGTCGTTGTTAAATCACTCACCTATCTAAGATGTTAGGCTCTAGTTGTCGTTGTTAAATCACTCACCTATCTAAGATGTTTGGCTCTAGTTGTCGTTGTTAAATCACTCACCTATCTAAGATGTTAGGCTCTAGTTGTCGTTGTTAAATCACTCTCCTATCTAAGATGTTTGGCTCTAGTTGTCGTTGTTAAATCACTCACCTATCTAAGATGTTTGGCTCTAGTTGTCGTTGTTAAATCACTCACCTATCTAAGATGTTAGGCTCTAGTTGTCGTTGTTAAATCACTCACCTATCTAAGATGTTTGGCTCTAGTTGTCGTTGATAAATCACTCTCCTATCTAAGATGTTTGGCTCTAGTTGTCGTTGTTAAATCACTGACCTATCTAAGATGTTTGGCTCTAGTTGTCGTTGATAAATCACTCTCCTCACCTATCTAAGATGTTTGGCTCTAGTTGTCGTTGTTAAATCACTCACCTATCTAAGATGTTTGGCTCTAGTTGTCGTTGTTAAATCACTCTTTTCACTTATCTGTCCATGCCACAGTCCAGTAGACCATTGGGACAACAGCCACACCACTGAAATATGTTTGCAACCCTGTTGTCAGTAAGGTGAAGAAAGAAGGAATGAATGAAATGAATGAATGGAATGAATGAAATGAATGAACGAATGAATGAATGAATGAATGATTGAAATGAATGAATGAATGAATGAATGAATGAAGTAATGAATGAATAAAAGAACACGTTGAGTTTTGAACTGAAATGCTTTTTTTTTTTAACTTCGCTTTTTTCCCCTGAAGACGTGTGTTCACACTGTGTGCTAAAAATGGTCTTAAATGTTTCATCCTGTAACGTCACAATGTCTTGATCGTTGGGGTGGGATAGCTCAGTGGTCAGAGCACTCACTTTCCCCCAGTCAAATTAAGCAGCGTCGAGCGTGGTTGCCAATTGGATGGGTGACCGTTTGCGCGCCTTGGCTACAGTACAGTTCCCCCCAGTTCACCCAGCTGTAAATGGGTACCTGCCCTCTTTAGGGTCAAGGAAGGTAAAGCAGCAAGGGAGAGGAGATGGGCGCCGCCCTCAATATGCTGGGCCCTAGAGAAGCTGAGGTCTCTGACGCCTCGCTCCCCTACGACCACACAGGTTATGGGACACCTTTACCTTTTTTTACCTTTACTTTGATCCCTATAGCATTAGCTGCTTCCAGTTTTGTGAGTATGGTGCTTTTGGGCTTGGGTTTGGGGGGAGGGGGTCTTTTTTTCTTTCTTTTTTTTTGACACTGATGGACGCAATAGTGGACAGTTCAAGATGTAGATTTTGAGATTTTGATTGACGATAAAACTGTAAGCTTTATTCTACCGTTTTAAATTGAAATGTCTTGGCAGAATTTTGTTTCCTTTTTGTTGAAAAGGGTGTTTCATTAAAAGCACCCAACTGTATATCCTGACCACTTATTCTGAAGCAAAATTTGTGGATTTCTGATTTTTCTGGTTTCTTCCTGGAGTGTAGCTTTTCAGTTAGAAATAACGTTTCATACAATTGTTCGATTTTCTTCTTCTTTTCTTTTTTATCGCATACCTTGTACATTTCTGTCGCAGATTGATAGCGTGTGAACAGTTAATGAAACATTGACCTCAGGTGAACTGTGACTCATTATGTAGTGGAGGATTGTCACCATTGTTGGGGATTTTTTGTTGTTGTTTTTTTTTTATATTCTTCACCCCCCATTGTTGGTCGCTCACCGAAACCATGGACTTTTTTTTTTCTTTTCTTTTTTTGATAGGCAGGTAGCCTGTCTCTTTTTCAGTCCAAGCTACACAGTGCTGCTGTATTCCATGGTTTGTGAAGACAAGCTCTGGTGGAAAACAGTGAATGTTTCTCTTCACCGAATACTCAGAAGAGTTTTGGTTTTTTTTTGCTGCCTCCATCTTCCATGACGTTCCTATCCCTGCTGTTCCCACACCGCTCATTCCAATCTCCCCCCATAGCGCACAAGTCCAACATCACTCAGTCAAGAGTGCTAAATTTAGCGTGCCCTTTTCCGTTTACCAAGTCCAAGTGTGGTCAGTTCCTGCTGTAAACAGCACTAGCTGGCCCGTCTGGCTGGGCTGGGATGGGCTGGGTTAATTAGCAGCTGAGAGGAGCTGAAAGTGGGGGAAACTGACTGACAGCTGTGCCCTGCCACAGCCATACCCCAGGTTCCATGCTACGTCTCAGGGTCGGAAGTCCACTGGGAACTCATCGATATTAGGCCATTGTGGGGCAGCTCACACAGCAACTATTGTTGTCTGTCATATAGCGAAAGTGTGTGTTGCGCTGCCGTTAAGCGCCTGACAAGTCAGGCCCAGCGCATCCGACTTTGGCGTGGGAGAAATGTTATATTCTAAGTGCTTTCTGGAGTAAAAAGAAAAGGCAGGAGAATGGACCAAGAAGGCAGAAAACAGACAGGAAGGAGGTGACAGGGGAAAAAGAGGGACAAGGCAGAAAGAAAGAAAGAGAGGGATAGAAAAGAGGGAATTCCTAATACAGAGTTTGCAGAAGGTGGGGATGGTGTTTATACTGACAGCCCCCCCCCCCCCCCCCCCCCAGGCATAACACAGTGGAAGTCAGAAACTTAAGAGAAGAGAGAGACATGGAGATATCTTCCTCCTATTGTGCCATGTGTGATACCTTTTTTTTTATTTTATCCATTTGTATGGTGTCATATATCACCCAAGAGGATTTTTTTTGTGAGTATGTGCTTCTGTGTGTGTGTGTGTGTGTGTGTGTGTGTGTGTGTGTGTGTGTGTGTGTGTTGTGTGTGTGTGTGTGTGTGTGTGTGTGTGTGTGTGTGTGTGTGTGTGTGTGCTGTGTGTGTGTGTGTGTGTGTGTTCTGTGTGTGTTCGAATTCCTTGTGTGCTAATTTTTAAATGTTGCTGATTTGTCATGAGGCCTGTTCCATGATACCATCTCCTCACATTGTGGAATCTGTTTTGGGTTTTTTTTTTGTTTAAACATATATCTTTTCTTTTGGTTTAAATATATATATCAGAGTTTTGTTGAATCAGTTTCATATCATTTTGGGTTTTTTATACAAGAAAGAAGTGCAGATAGTGAAGGATTTTTGTGTTGCTCAGTTTGATATCATTTCTGTTGTTGATTATATATAGAGAGAGAGAAGACAGAGAGAGGAGGGGGGGGGGGGGAATATAGAAGTGCAGATAGTTTGCCTGGTCTTGAATATTGATATCATTTCTGTTGTTGAGTTGATATATATATATATATATATATTATAATATATATATATATATATATATATATATATGATATTGATATTGATATTGATATGATATATATTATTGATATATATATTGATATATATATTGATATATATTGATATATATATATTGATATATATATATTGATATATATATTGATATATTGATATATATATATATATTGATATATATATATATTGATGTATATTGATATATATATATATATTGATATATATTGATATATATATATATATATATATATATAATATATATATATATATATATATATATATGATATATATATATTATATATATATATATATATATTGATTGATATATATATATTTGTTGATATATTGATATATTGATTGATATATTGATTGATATATTGAGATAGATAGATAGATAGATAGATTATAGATAATATATATATATAGATATATATGTGTGTGTGTGTGTGTGTGTGTGTGTGTAGATATATAGATATAGAGAGAGAGATATATGTAGATATATATATATATAGATACATATATATAATATATGTATATACACACAACACAAATGGAATTACAGCACATGCAGGTCTGCACTTGAAGTTTGAAATTTAATTTGGTCCACTCATTTTGCGCATCAGTCAGAGGAGAAAGCACAACACTCATGTGAGAAAAATGTCTACCCACCAAATCTAAAATAACCCCCCCACCCCCCCCCCCCCCCCACCCCCATTCTCATCTCCTCACCACCACCCTCCCCCCCCCCCCCTAACTTACAAAAAGTATAGATATATGTCACCCTCTACCACAAAATAACTCACTTTGCACCTAACCCACTTTTCTGCTAGGAGCCATTGTAGGCATGACAATGTCACGTTGTGGATTTTGAGATGTCTATGATTATAAACATGTAAGCTTTTTTCTGCTGTGTGCTGAAGTATCTAGTAGCAGTTTTGTTTCGTTTTGCTTTTTAAAAAAAAAAAAAAAAAAAAAGAAAGAAAAGCGTTTAAAAACACCCTCTACCTTTTCATCCTGACCACTTAGTATGATGCAAAGTTTTGTCCATTTCTCATGTTGCGGATACTTAGGTCTAGCATTTCTTTTTGTGATAATTGTTCGTAGAAGTGTCCAACTTTCAATCTGTTTTGGGTTTTTTTTTTATTTTTATTGAATAGCTTTTTAAAAAACTTTTTAACTAGTGCAGATTGATATAGCATTGCAACGGTCAAAATTTGACCTCTGGTGTACTGTGGCTCATTATGTGATGGAGAGTCATATATGTAGATATAGATATATCTATATATATATTTTGTTATGAGCAACAAGAGACTTTGTAATCACTCACATATGCAAAGAGACATAATATATTTATCTCAAGCTTTTAAACAACACTGGAGATTATTTTGGAGAACAAAAAAAATGTCTTGGTTGTGAAAACCATATCAAAAAGCTGCTATATAGATGTTGTCACTTTTATATGAACTATGCAACGCCAAACCTTATATATTATAATAATATAATAATAATATAATAATAATAATAATAATAATAATAATAATAAATTATTCCAAAAAGTGGGTTTTTTGCAGTTATTCAAATGTGAGAGAAGACTTCTCTGGTAGTGTGATGTTTGTGAAAGGAATATGATTATTGTGATTGTCAAGTTGTGTGATTGACAAAGATTGTTTGAAACTTCATGCAGCATTGCTGTTTCCATTGCGAAATGGGTGAAGTGATAACTCAGCCATTGAAAACCTTGCGCAATAATCGGTTTTCTTCAGGTGAAATTTGGTACCTTTTTTTTTTTCTCTTTTACAGAAATAACATATTGTCATCGGAAAAGGAGCATACTATGTATGTTGTTTTCTGTTGTTTGTTTGTTTTATATAGATATGATTATTTTGGGTTTGTTGGGGGAGGGGGGGGGGGAGGGAGGGAGGGGCAGGAGGTGAGAGGAAGGAGGGAGGAGGTGCTGGTTTCTTTGTGAGTTTGTTTTTATATGTTTCTTATATCCAGCTGTTTTGTGTGTGTGTGTGTGTGTGTACGTTTGTGTATGTGTGTGTGTGTGTGTATACACACATAAGCAAGATAGCATACTCAAAACAGCGTCTGTTGTTGGTCTTCCTCTCTGTCAGTGTATGAGAACTGTTACTCTTACTTTTTTTCTT
>CM060345.1:1534747-1539747 GCA_030674155.1 Stramonita haemastoma | reverse complement strand
TACTGACAGGCCCCTGGCATCTCCACGGAGGAGGTAACCGCCCTGCCTAGAAAGCGAAAAGTCCGGGTCGGAGTGTGCGGTGGTTCGAATCCCGTTGGGCCCAAAACTTTTCCCCCATCCATTAGACCATTAGTGGTAGTCTGGGCGCTAGTCTTTTGGATGAGACGATAGAACCGATGTCCTGTGTGTTACACATCATTATTTCAGCACACATAAAAGAACCCACGGCAACAAGTGCCTCTCTCTCTCTCTCTCTCTTCTCTCTCTCTCTCTCTCTCTCTCTCTCTCTCTCTCTCCTCTCCTCCTCCTCTCCTCTCCCTCCCTCCCTCCCTTTCTCGATCTCTCACACACACTCTGCATACACACGTGGACTGGATTTTAAAAATAAAAAAGTGTTTATTCCGTTATCGTCGAAATAAAAGAATATAATTTTTTTTTAATAATGATAAAACATACACACACCTGCTATTGTCAATTTAAAAAGCAAACAAAACAAAATCAAGTCATGAAAATGTTTCATTCATTGCATACCAAGGGCTGGATGCTTTAGCCGACCAAAAACATTCACCAAACATAAACTAATGCTCAAATGCTTGACTCAAACGTAATGAAACGTACTTTGATCACCAATGACCTAGACCATAGTTAATTATACACTTATCAAGCCTTTACACAACGATACCTTCATTGCAAATGAAGGCAATAAAGAAATCGGTAAACTTTCTTCGCAAGATTCCTGATCTAAGGCGCAATAAAAAAAAAAATTAAAAAAATAATAAAAATGAAAAAAAAAATTTATATATATATGTAGATAGGATTTTTCTTTAATGGGTGGCGCTGTTCTTGTGGCGACACGCTCCTCCTGGGAAATACAGCGCAAGTTTCATGCAGAGAAATATGCCGTGACATAAAGTGGCATACAAATGGAAATACGAAAAAAGAAATTCTATCAGAGAGAGAGACAGAGATCGAAGAGAGAGAGAGAGAGAGGAGACGAAATGCGAAATGCGAAATTTTATTTACAGAGGGTAATAGATTAAGTACAACGACTTTTTTTCATCCACCCTCTAAAAGGGAACAAAAGTAAACACCAAAGCACAAGAACTAAGTTTAATTATGCAATGAGAGAGACAGACAGACAGACAGACAGAAGAGAAGACAGAGATAGAGAGAGACAGAGAGAGAGACAGAGAGAGACAGAGAGAGAAGAGAGAGACTTGCTATGAAAACTTCGGTGGATCTAATAATTCAAATATTCCATTAATTAACCAACATTTCAACCAAAAGACAAAATTCAGTTGTAGATTGGTGGCAGAAAAGATGTGGTCTTTTTCTTTCTCTCCTGTCCAACCCTCTGTCTCTTCTTCTTCTTCTCCTGCTCTCTGGTCTCACCACCCCCCTCCACCCTTTCCTCTCCTTTGACCTTGACACTGGAACTGACCTTGACCTCATTCTGGTTCTCCTCTGACCCGACCTTCACCTCGGCCTTGTCCAAACCGTCACACTCCACGCGTGGAAGATCTTCACTTTCAACCATGTCCCTGTCTCCCCGAGCTGGCTCAGGGCTCTGGAATCTTACGACCTTGTTCTTTGACCTTGACCCTGCTGTCCTTTTGACCTTGGCATCCTGCCTCGTTCTCGCTGGCAGGAAATGGGTTTCTGTATCCGCTCGAGCATGTCTCGGATTTCGTTGGGGGAGCGACGGTCAAAGGCGGGAGCTCTGGGGAGCCCGATGTTGAAAGCGGGGTAGTAGTCATAGAAACGAGGAGGATATCGCTCTGTCAGAGGCGAGGGGAGAAACTGCGTGGTTTTGCCGAAAGATCGAGGGCTTGGGATGAAGGTGGCGGGAGTTTTGTAGGAGTAGATGTGACGTATGTTGCCCCTTGTCAGACCCTCGTAGGAGATGGAAAAAGCCATGGTGTTGGGTTGTTTTTTGTTGGTTTTTTTTTGGGGGGGGGTTGTCTGTAACATAGAAGCCATGGAGAGATTTTGTCTGTAGAGTTTTACGTGTTTTCAGGCTTGTACAAAATTAACGTAGAAATGACAGGCTGAGACGAAGAAATGAAAGCAGAAATATACAGATGACTGATAATATTTACAAAATTATTATAGAAATGACTATCTAAGACGAATAATTGAAACAGAAACATACAGATGACAAATGAATATTCACAAAGTTAACACAGAAATGACAGGCTAAGACGAAATAAATAACAGACGAATAATAACATATGATAGATGAATATAATTATATTCACAAGATAAACATAAAATGACTAGCTAAGACGAATAAATGAAACAGAAAATACAGACGACATATGAATATTTACAAAATTAACATAGAAAGGATTATGCTAAGACAAATAAATAAAACAGAAATAATACAGATGACTTGAATATAATTATATACAAAATAAAGCATAGAAATGACAGGTAGATATATAGTTACTAAAAACAGACAAGGCGGATAAGTAGCCTACTACAAAATGAATATTGTAATGACAGATAATAAAATTTAAAAAAATTTGCAGAATAAGTGAAATTATATGGTCAGTGTTAACTGACTTGATGAACATTAAAAATGTAAGACATGTACATGCACATAGTTCACACTATATTTGTTCTCAACTTGTCAGTCTATCTATATCTATCTATCATCTATCTATCTATCTATCTATCTATCTATCTACTATCTATCTATCTATCTATCTATCTATCTATCTATCTATCTATCTATCTATCTATCTACTGTCTATCTGTCTATCTATCTATCTATCTATCTCTATCTATCTATCTATCTGTCTGTCTGTCTGTCTGTCTGTCTGTTCTGTCTGTCTGTCTGATGTAGTATGTGTTGTATGTATGTATGTAGTATGTGTATGTAGTAAGTATGTATGTATGATGTATGTACGTACGTACATAACGTAATACACGTACGTACGTGTGTGTATGTATGTATGTATATGTATGTATGTATGTATGTATGGTATGTATGTATGTATGTATGTATGTATGTATGTATGTATGTATGTATGTATTATGTATGTTTATTGTCTAAGTATTAGAAAATAACTAAAGTTCATAATAACAATTGTTTAGACATTTTTCTCCTTTTTTCATCTTAGAGTTAAAGAACAACATAAAGATATAAAAGCTAGAGGCGGGATAGCTCAGTGGTCAGAAGCACTCGCTTTCCCCCAGCCAAGGTTAGGCCCGGCATCAAGCGTGGTTACCAAAGGATGGGTGACCATTTGCGCGAGCACCTTGGTTTCAGTACAGTTCCCCAGTTCACCCAGCTGAAAATGGGTACCTGCCCCCTTTAGGATCAGGAAGTGAAGCAGCGAGGGAGAGGAGATGGGCACCGCCCTCAACATGCTGGCCCCTGAGAAGCTGAGGTCTCTGACGCCTCGCTTCCCTACAACCACATAGGTGATGGGACACCCTTACCTTTACCCTTTATGAAAGGCCATAAAGTATGAAACTAAAAATAATGTAAGCTGAAACAAATCAAAACGAAATGAAGTGAGCAGCTTTCGCTCAAGAGCTTACCTGAACAGAAACTCCGTGGTCAAAACAAACAAAAGAATCTCCAGAGTCAAAACAGAATCTCCAAGAATCAAACAATCAGAATTCCAGGGGTCACAAACAGAATTCCAGGATCAAACAATCAGAATCTCCAGGGGTCCAAACAGAATCTCCAAGGAATCAAACAATCAGAATCTCCAGGGGTCAAACAGAATCTCCAAGGATCAAACAATCAATCCAGTCAACAGAATCTCCAAGGTCAAACAATCAGAATCTCCAGGTCAAACAAAATATAGAATCTCCAGGGGTCAAACAAACAAACAGAATCTCCAGGGGTCAAAAACAAATGCAACAAAATCATAAACAAAAATTCAACACAAACAAACAGAATCTCCAGGGTCAAACAAACAGAATCTCCAGGGTCAAACAATCAGAATCTCCAGGGTCAAACAACAGAATCTCCAGGGTCAAACAAACAAACAGAATCTCCAGGTCAAACAACAGAATCTCCAGGTCAAACAACAGAATCTCCAGGGGTCAAACAAACAAACAGAATCTCCAGGGGTAAATCACAAACAACAGAATCTCCAGGGTCAAACAACAGAATCTCAGGCAAACTCAGAATCTCCAGGGGTCAAACAAACAAACAGAATCTCCAGTGTCAAACATCAGAATCCAGTGTCAAACAATCAGAATCTCCAGGGGTCAAACAAACAAACAGAATCTCCAGGAAAATCAACTCACAAACAACAGAATCTCCAGGGGTCAAACAACCAGAATCTCCAGGGGTCAGAATCTCCAGGCACATGATCTCAGGTTAAACACGAATCTCAGTGGTCAACAACAGTGATGCTCCAGTGTGTCAACAGTCATGTCTCTGGTTTGTATCTCCAGTGTAGAATGTCTGAATCTCCGGTGTCAGAGAACAGAATCTCAGGCAAAGGAAGACAACAGACTCCAGAGGGTCGAAATCTGAGGTCACCATAATGCAGGAATCTGTCTGGGTGAAATGAAGTTGATCGGCTGATGGTCGTGGTCGTGTGGCTTACACGCAAATTTGGGTGAGGGTGTGGGTTTTTTCCCTCAGTAGTGTGTGTGTGTGTGTGTGTGTGTGTGTGTGTGTGTGTGTGTGTGTGTTGTGTGTGTGGGAGGTGGTGGTGAGAGGCATCAAAATCAGGAGGAGGAGGACGACGACGACGACGATGATGATGATGATGATGAGATGATGATGATGATGATGATGATGATGATGATGATGATGGCTGCGAACGCTCGCAGAACATTAGAGTAAGCCATTGTGTGCCGGTGGAAATAGAGGACAAGATTTACAAATCTGCACATATCATAGGATGATGTAAAAAAAAAAATAAAGTATATGAGTGCTTATTCTACTATCCTCGTTACAAAAGGATAAATAAAAATAATAAATAATAAATAGGCTTTAGTTTACTCCCCCTCTCTCTCTCTTCATCCTC
>CM060345.1:1502247-1524747 GCA_030674155.1 Stramonita haemastoma | reverse complement strand
GCTATCCATCTTAAAATGAATAGATAAGCAAACAAATTTATTTTGTTTAAGTACGCTGCACACATATTATTTCTAAAATGGTTCATTAGGACTGGTCACCAAGTGCCTTTTCTCGCCCTTTCTGAACCAGGGTCCAGGCAAACTACCATGGCCTTCAGTGTGGCTTACTACGACCTTCTCGACAAGAACATCCGCCATATTTACAGTAGTCTCCCTTCCAACATCCGCTTCCGCTGTGACCCTGACCCTGCTGTGACCTTGAACCCGCATGACGGCTGTGTGGCGTCACACAAGGTGCTGGGTCCCCGCCAGCCTCCGGGTATGCCGGAGACGTTGTACAGGTCAGAGAAGGAAGGAAGGAAGGAAGGGAGGGAGGAAGGAAGGAAGGAAAGAAGGAATGAAAGAATGAATGAAGGAAGGAAGGAATGGAGGAAGGAAGGAAGAAAGGAAAGAAGGAATGAATGAATGGAGGAATGAAGGAATGGAATGGAGGAAGGAAGGAAGGAAGGAAGGAAGGAAGGAAGGAAGGAAGGAAGAGAGGGAGGAAGGAAGAAAGGAAGGAAGGAAAGAAGGAATGAAAGAATGAAGGAAGGAAGGATGGAAAGAAGGAATGGAGGAAGGAAGGAATGGAATGGAGGAAGGAAGAAAGGAAGGAATGGAATGGAGGAAGAAAGGAAGGAAGGAAGGAATGGAGGAAGGAAGGAATGAAGAAAGGAAGGAAGGAAGGAAGGAATGAAGGAAGGAATGGAGGAAGGAAGGAATGGAATGGAGGAAGAAAGGAAGGAAGGAAGGAATGGAGGAAGGAATGAAGGAAGGATTGAAGGAATGAAGGAATGTATGAAGGAAGGAATGAAGGAAGGAAGGAAGGAAGGAAGGAAGGAATGACTGGAGGAAGGAAGGAATGGATAAAGGAAGGAAGAAATGGATGAAGGAAGGAAGGAAGGAATGGATGAAGGAAGAAAGGAACACAACTGCAGCATAGCCTACACACGGGGACTGATTGTAAAAAAAATAAAAATAAAAAAATAAAAAAAAGCACATGAGTACTTATCCCATTATGCTGGATATAAAAGAATAAAATAAATAAATAAATAAATAAATGAAATAAATAAATGAATGAATGATCTTTATTTTTCAAGGGTTACAGATAAATAATCACAGGCTTTATTTCACCCGGCCCTCGCCCTGATCAGGCTCACTCACTCACTCACTCAGTCCCATGTCCCAAAGGACGTAGGGGGGACATGAGAGAAGACGCAACAGAGATCTTTTTCCATGCTTCACGATCCTGTGTGGCTAGTAGGAGGTGTTGCAGGGGTTGGGCGGTCCAGTCTTTGATGTTGTCAACCCATGATTTCTTTTGGCGGCCTCTTCTTCTCTTGCCCTCGACTGTTCCTTGCAGGATGGTTTTTGCTAGGGTGTTGTGTCTTGTGGTGTGACCAAACCACATCAGCTTTCTCCTCTTTATGGTGGAGAGCAAAGGCTCTTGGGGGCCCACACGCTTTTTGATTTCTTCTTTCACATAGTTATTGGTCTTGTGTTCTTTGTATGATATTTTGAGGAGTCTTCTGTGGCACTTGTTCTCGAATGCTTGGATTCTCCTCTCTAACTCTGCTGTCAGAGTCCATGATTCACAGCCATATAGGAGGATAGATATCACGAGGGATTTGTAAAGGTGGTATTTGGTGCAGAAGCTGATGTTGTTGCTTCTGATGATCTTCTCGAGTCTGACTAGAGCAGATGTTGCTGTTGCAATGCGAGCTTTCACTTCATTGTTTGATGTGCCATCTTTTGTTAGGATGGAGCCTAAGTATTTGAATTGGCTCACCTCTTCTAGTGTTTCTCCATTCATCTTTATTTCCGTGATGTCATTACTCGCGCTGTTGACCATGATCTTTGATTTCTCTGTACTGACCTCCATGCCGTATGCGCTCGCTCGATCTGTTAAATTGTCTGTGAGGATTTGCAGTTCTTGTTTGCTGCTGCCCATGAGGTCAATGTCATCTGCAAATCTGAGGTTGCAAAGGGGTCTTCCACCAATGGAGATGGAAGTGTGGTGGTTTTGCAGTGTCTCTGTCATGATGTTTTCGAGGAAGAGGTTGAAGAGTACAGGTGAGAGAAGGCAGCCCTGGCGAACCCCAACCGTGGTCTTGAAGAACTCGCCCACGTGATTATTCATAAAAACTGCACTTTCTGCGTTCTCGTACAGAGCTTTGATGACTTCAATTAGACAGCTGTCAATGTTGAAGTGCCTGAGTACTTGCCAGAACAAGACAAGTCACCACGTATTTTAGGCCTAGTGACTAATGCTTGTACAAAGGACTACATTCATTGTGGTTCGGTAGTGTAGTGGTTATCACGCTCGCCTCACACGCGAGAGGTCCTGGGTTCGACCCCCAGCCGAACCAGATTTTTTTTTTTTTTCTTTTTTTTTTCCTAATTTCCTGCAAAGTCGAGGCTGGAGTGGTTCTATTTTTGTCCCCCTTCCCCATCCCCGCTCCATGATTTTAAAGTTTTATTGTGTTTTTTGTTGTTGTTGCAGTTTATGTTTCATTGCTTAGGTAATTGATTCACACACACACACACACATACACGTGCGCACGCGCGCGCACGCGCACACACACATACACACACACATACACATACACACACGCGCGCGCGCGCACGCTCGCGCGCGCGCCCGTACGCACACGTGCACGCGCGCACGCTCGCACGCACGCACGCACACACACACACACACACACACACACACACACACACTGTTGACCAACACACACACACACACACACACACACACACACACAGTAATGGTTTAATACCAAACTGTTTCATGAATCTGTTTTCATACGTTTTCTATTATTATTTGTTTTTTTTATCCGTCTAATATCACTTATAGTGAACAAACGTTAAATACAAGAACGAACACACACACACACACACACACACACACACACACACACACACACACACACACACACACACACACACACACACACACACACACACACACACAACACAACGCACGCGCGCGCTCCTACACACAAACATTAAGAAAAAAAATATTGTTTCAAATTAAGAAAGGAAGAATATTAAGCGCAGGGACAGTGCCTAAGAATACAAAACAATACTATGGAACACAGTAACTATAGAACCAAGCAATATAATGCTGTAAATATAATACAATATAACTCAATACAACACATCACAATAGAATACATTACAGTGCAATTCAACGCTATACAGTACAACACTTTAAAAATGCAATACTATATAATAGGCATACATCGCAATAGAATGCAACACAATGCAATACAATACAATGAAATACAATACTATGCATTACAGCACTATACAAAAGTATTATACAATACAGTACATACAACTCAACACAGCACAGAACAACACAATACAACGTAACATGATACAGCACAACACAACACAAAACATGCAATACAATACAATGCAATACAATACAATGCAATACAATACAAAGAAACAACAGAACACAACACAATACAACGCTGACTGTCCATATACCCCTCTTGGCTGAGAGAGTGGGGGTGTGCTGTGGGCAAGGCACCTAGTAATTCTTCCACCTGAATCAAGTTTCTGCCTAATAATAATCATTTTCAAAACAGCAGGTGCTTCCTTTGCTCTTTTGAATGTCATCATCGAACACGAAGGACAAATACCCCAGATACCCTAGGTCTGCCTACCTTCTGTGACAAATACCCCAGATACCCTAGGTCTACCTATCTTCTGTGACAGATACCCCAGATACCCTAGGTCTACCTGGCTGTGACAAATACCCCAGATACCCTAGGTCTACCTACCTTCTGTGACAAATACCCCAGATACCCTAGGTCTGCCTACCTTCTGTGACAAATACCCCAGATACCCTAGGTCTACCTGGCTGTGACAAATACCCCAGATACCCTAGGTCTGCCTACCTTCTGTGACAAATACCCCAGATACCCTAGGTCTACCTGGCTGTGACAAATACCCCAGATACCCTAGGTCTGCCTACCTTCTGTGACAAATACCCCAGATACCCTAGGTCTACCTGGCTGTGACAAATACCCCAGATACCCTAGGTCTGTCTATCTTCTGTGACAAGTACCCCAGATACCCTAGGTCTGCCTACCTTCTGTGACAAATACCCCAGATACCCTAGGTCTACCTATCTTCTGTGACAAATACCCCAGATACCCTAGGTCTACCTGGCTGTGACAAATACCCCAGATACCCTAGGTCTACCTATCTTCTGTGACAAATACCCCAGATACCCTAGGTCTACCTGGCTGTGACAAATACCCCAGATACCCTAGGTCTACCTATCTTCTGTGACAAATCAAAATACCCCAGATACCCTAGGTCTACCCATCTTCTGTGACAAATTAGAATACCCAGATACCCTAGGTCTACCTATCTTCTGTGACAAATTAAAATAGCCTAGATACCCTAGGTCTACCTACCTTCCGTGACAAATAGCCTAGCTCAGTGGTCAGAGCACTCGCTTCCCCCAAGTCAAGTTAAGCAGCGTCGAGAGTGGTGACCAGTTGGATGGGTGACCTTGACTGCCTTGGCTTCAGTAGAGTTCACCCAGCTGTAAATGGGTACCTGCCCTCTTTAGGGTCAGGGAAGGTAAAAGCAGCGAGGGAGAGGAGATGGGCACCGCCCTCAATATGCTGGCCCTGGAGAAGCTGAGGTCTCTGGTGCCTCGCTTCCCTACGACCACTTAGGTTATAGGACAACCTTTACCTTTTTTACCTTACCTTTCTGTGACCAATAGTTTACATACCCTAGGTCTACCTACCTACCTACCTTCCTACCTACCTATCTACCTACCTACTTACCTTCCTACCTACCTACCTACCTACCTACCTACCTTCCTACCTACCTTCCTTCCTACCTACCTTCCTTCCTACCTACATACCTACCTGCCTTCCTACCTACCTACCTACCTACCTACCTACCTGCCTTCCTACCTTCCTACCAACCTGCCTTCCTACCTACCTACCTACCTGCCTTCCTACCTTTTCGTTTCTGAATGAGTGCCTTTTTATAACATTACCTTAATATTGTATCTCTGTCTTATTTCTTGCCTGTTGTTTGATACTTGGTATGGTTTCCTGCGCTTGGTATTTGGATCATTATAATTGTTGTTGTTTAGTTGAGGCTATCTTTTTTATCTTGATGTTATCCCTGAAAAGGGCGGGGACTGGATGTAAAAGAGCACACGAGTGCTTATCTATTATCCTCGAAAAAAAGAATTTTGCCTTTGCCTTTGCCTACCCACCTACCTACCTACCTACCTACCTACCTACCTACCTACCTACCTACCTACCTACCTACCTACCTACCTACTTACCTACCTAACCTACCTACCTACCTATACCTACCTACCTACCTATACCCACCTACCTACCTCATCATGGCTTGGCTTCGCGAACGAAGATTAAGGGCACTGTCCACGTCTGGTGCAGGCTCGCTGGTGGCTGTTCAGTCCAATGCGTGACAAACAAACCCGGCCGCAGCGGCTACAGGGGAAAGTCGATTCTGGGGTTGATGTAGAGGGGACGCGGTTCTTCCTCCTCATTCGCCTCTCCTCAAGGGCCGCTCTGCGATTGTCCTCAAAGGAGGAGACCGACTGATGCACAGCGTGTCGCCAGGCCTGCCGGTCAGCAGCAAGGACTGACCACTGGTTATGGTCTATGAGGCAGGCTGACAGAGATTTCTTCAAAGAGTCTTTAAATCTCTTCTTTGGTGCGCCTCTGTAGCGGTGTCCGGTGGAAAGTTCACCGTAGAGAACCATCTACCTACCTACCTTTCTGTGTGCAGACGGCTGTGGGCTTACAGCCCCGAGTACAAAGCGTCCATACCTCGGGCCCCTGCCTTCCGCTGTGTCTCCTCTGCTGAAGCTCAGGCCATTGTGGACAGGTGTGGAGTGGAGTGGAGTGGAGTGTGGTGTGGTATAGTGGAGTGGAGTGTGGTGTGGTTTGGTGTAGTATGGTGGTGGTGTCATGTGGTATGGTGGTGGTGTGGTGTGGTGTGGTGTGGTGTGGTGTGGTGTGGTGTTGGTTTGGTGTAGTATGGTGGTGGTGTCGTGTGGTATGGTGTGGTGTGGTGTGGTGTGGTGTGGTGTGGTGTGGTGTGGTGTGGGTGGTGGGTGGAGTGGAGTGGGGTGGAGTGGAGTGTGGTGTGGTGTGGTGTGAGGAGTGGAGTGGAGTGTGGTGGAGTGGAGTGTGGTGTGGTGTGGTGTGGAGTGGAGTGGAGTGTGGTGGAGTGGAGTGTGGTGTGGTGTGGTGTGGTGCGGTGCGGTGCAGTGTAGTGTGATGTGGTGTGGTGTGGTGTGGTGTGGTGTGAGTGGAGTGGAGTGTGTGGTGTGTGTGTGTGCGTGCGTGCGTGCGTGCGTGCGTGCGTGCGGAGAGAGAGAGAGAGACAGAGACAGAGAACAGACAAGACAAAGACAGACAGACAGACAGACAGACAGACAGACACACAAGACAAGACAAGACAGTCAAGACAAACAAAACAAAACAAACACACAAACAAACAAACAAGACAAACAGACAGACAGACAGACGAAGCACAGAACTAAACCCCCCATCTCCATCACTGTGCAGGGTCAGTCAGCTGACCAAGACTCATCGACAGCGTCGTCAGAGCTATAAGCCACAAGAGGAACAACACAACAACGACAACAACAACATCAACGACGACAACGACGACAACGCCAAAGAAGATCACAGAGCCAGGTCTGGTTCCTCCAGAGACAGACCCCCCAGGCGCTGTCGCAGTGTTTCAGAAATGCAGGCCCTAACGGATCGTGTCATGAGGCCCACAACCGCCTCCAAAATCCGCTCCGACCTTCGGGAAGGTCATGGCCTTAACCCGGTGGAGGTCGTGACCCAAAGGTCATCTGAATCTGACAAATCTTAAAGGTTAACGAAGATGGGTAATTTTGATTATTCTTTGTTTAGTTTGATTTTGCTAGATAGCGTTTAAAAAATAAAGTATTAAAAAAAAGTAAATAAAAATTTTGGGGGGTAAAAAAAAAAAAAAGGAGAAAAAGAAAAGAAAAAAAAAGGAAAACACATGTGGAGAAATTTCACTTTAGTTATTTGAAGTGGTGACATCATTGGTCAGCTTTTTAATTTTTTTTTTAAAGACAGGTTTGTATCTAATCTAACCATGATTGAATAGTTTTCTGTCCATTTTTGTTGTTGATATAAAACAGGAGGGAAAAAAACATAAACATTTTTGTTTGTGTGTGTGCAGATGCTGCTATTTTAGTCATTATTTTGTTGTTGTTGTTGTCTGTGGAGATTTTTTATTTGCGATTTCTGTGTGTAAATTAGTTTAATTGATCAAGATTGTACCTGAGTTGTAAATATGAATTTTTTAAAATTAATGTATTTGTTGGAGTTATTTGCGTTATCAGTGAAGTAGTTGCAGTGTGTTTTTGTATATTATGTTCTGTTGTCTTCCATCAACATTTCAAGTTTGGAGTGGCCGGATAGATTTTTTTTTTTTTTTTGGGGGGGGGGGGGGGGGGGCTCTTTTAATCATGGCGCTGCTTCTCTCTTTGTTTGCTTGGGGTTTTGTTTGTTTTGGGTTTTTCCCAAAACTGACCTGAACATCAACATCAAAACAGATATGCCCATGATGGCTTTTTAAAGAACATCTGTTTTGTTGTTTATTTGTTTGTGGAGATTTTTATTTGCGATTTTTGTGTGTAAAGTAATTGTTCAAGTTTGGAACTGAGTTATAAATATAAAAAAAAAATTTTAAATCTTTGTTTGAGTTACTTGCTTTATCAGTGAAGTAGTTATAGAGTGCGTTTGTGTATGTATCACTTTCATTTCAGCGAATAAACTTCAACAATCAAAATCGAAAAGTTCGGAATTGAGGGAATTGAATAGACATAAACAAGTTTTGCTGTTTTTGTTGTTGTTACACAGTCCGCGAGAAATGGTAAGACAGTAGTGCCAAACAATGATTATATCACGAATCACTCGTCAAAGTGCGAGTGCAATTGTTCCCGTCTTGAGTGGTGTCCCTATCAACAAGACCAACAGTGACAGTCTGGGTACTGACCTTCTTCAGGTGACACACAATGGTCTCATGTACCACAGACATGCAGCTTACGTAAAAGAACCTTCAACATGAGACAAAATCAGGAAACAAAAAACCACATCTCCAAGGAGCAACAAATACTAATGTCATGTATCTGCAGAGAGTGAAGAAAACCAAATGAAGGGGAAAGGGTGTGAGGAGTGAAAGCTGAGGAGATGGCATGTGCACTAGCGTTTTCCTGCATTAAAAATTCTTTTAATGGTGAGCAAAATTTCAACTCAACAAACTGTCAAGAATGTATCTACTACAAAAGTATGTTCTAGTGTAGGCCTACTGTGCAGGAAACATTTAGCAATGGCAAAGGCTAACTTGGAATATCCAAAAGCATTTTCCAGAGATGATTTAGAAACTGTAGGCCTCTGTAAAAAAAACAACAACAAAAAAACAAAACAAAAAACCTACAATGGAGCACTCAAATCTGATGTGAGTATTGGAAGTACACAGACACCTGACAATTTTTGCAAAATTATGTAATAAATACATTTAATGTCATTCCAAAGTATAGTAGTGTATTCAGTCTCCTTGCGACTTCAACACTGAAATCTTTTTTCAGAAGGAGTCGTTTAACATGGAACATGGGTATTAGTCAAATAACTCTGAAGATCGTTCCTTGAATTGATCAGGTTCTTTAGATTTACCCCGTGACGTTTGTTCTAATAAATGGCATCACTCTTGAATAAATAAGATGACACGCAGCTCTATGACCATGTCTTAGTCCCGTTTTGCAGCTCTGTCGGGCCATTCATTTAAAAAATATAATCCAATGTGTGAAGGTACCCAACAAAAAAATAAACAGAAATACCTCTTGAACTTAAAAAGTATATGACATATTTAATTTTTAAAAAATAAAAGTGGGTACTTTTTTAATTTTGGGATTTCTTCTTCTTCTTCTTCTTCTTCTTCTTCGAATGTTCAGACAGCATCTATTGTTGTCTGTCATATGAGCGAAAATGCATTATGCTGCCATTAAGCACCTGTCAAGTTAGGCACATCGCGACTTGGGTGTGAGGAAGAATTATGCTTTGAGTCTTTCTTGAAAAAAAAAAGGGCAGGAGAATGGACAAAGAAGGCAGAAGATAGACAAGGATGTGACAGGAAGAAATGGAAAAAGGCAAAAACAAAGAGAGAGGTTGCCACCGCTGTAGTCTAGTGGTTAGGGCGTTGGACTCGTAATCTAAAGGTTGCGGGTTCGATCCCAGCTTTCGGCTATGGCGTTGTGCCCTTGGAAAAGGCACTTTACGGCTATTTTCTCACCCCACCCAGGTGTAAAAGGGGTACCAACCTTGTGTTGGGGGTTAACCCTGCGATAGACTGGCGTCCTATCCAGGGCCTAGGGGGGAGTCTATGACTCTCAGACGTTTAACGCCACAGAAACCGGGATAAGCACCGGCCTGATGAGCCTTAGGCTGGGGACAGACTTTAACTTAACTTTTAAAGAGAGAGGTGGAAAAAAGGGAATCCTTGAAAAGAATTTCTAGAAGGTTGGAATGCTGTTTATAGTGATAGGCCCCCAGTATTCCCACGTGGGAAAATTTGGGGATTGTATAGCATACAATACCGACTTGTAATCCACAGAAAGTAAGATACGAAAGATCGAAAACAGAAAATCAAGACTGTAGTTAAGACCCGTAAGTTGTGGATGGTGGTTTAGAGGTAACGCACCTGCCTACAAAGCAAAAAGTTCGAATTCAATCCGGGTTCGAGTTCGATACCTGTTTGTGCCCGAGACTCCCCCCCCTCCCCCCAATCCACTAGACCGTGAGTGGTGGCCTGGATGCTAGTCTTTCGGATGAGACGATAAACTAAGGTCCTATGTGTAACACACATTCAGCGCACGTGAAAGAACCCACAGCAACAAGAGAGTTGTTCCTGAAAAAAAAAAACTGGTAGAAAAATGTGTCTCTGATAGGGAAACAAACACACATACAAACAAGACAAAAATAATGAGCGGCTCTGATCTTGTAGTGAGGCACTCTCCCTGGGCAGAGCAGCTCACATTTCTGCGATAGAAATCTACCGTGATTTAAAGTGTAGCCTATGGAAATTGCAATAAGTTCAGTTGTATAATTTTAAAAAAATAAATGAACAAATAATCTTAATTTTTCAAGGATAACAGATAAACATTTACATACTTTTTTCTCATCAGGCACTTGCCCTGATTAGGGACCACCAAAACAAAACTAAAACAAAGAACCCCCCAAAAACAACAACAACAACAACAACAACAAACAAACAAACAAAAACACCAAAAAATCCCCAACCAACTAAAAAACCCTGACCCGAACATTAGTGTCAAATAATGATATTAAGAAAAGTCTTTTATTTCGAGGATAATGGAATCAGCACTCGTGTGTATGCAGTTTTGTACATTTTGTCATCCATTAGGCTGTATATGGCAATGTTCTGGCGGCTCCTGCGACGGTACTGGAACCATTCGCATAGGCGATTGCCTTTCCAATGGACCATTCCAGTGTTGGAGAGGGGGGGGGGGGGGGGGTCTGCTGCATGGGTAACAGCTTACCCTCCATACTTACTTACCCAGGCTTTGTCTCTAAAGACTAGATGAACTGCAATGTCTCCGGGACTGATGGATGCCTACTACAAGGCCTACTACTACTCATTTCATTGTTCAATTCCCACCGGCTTACAATGGCCTACTCTTTCGAAAAGCAGGATGGGTTTTAATGTGTGCTCAATATGTTTTGCGTACGTTTGCGCACGGACCTCAGTGTATGGTCTCATCCAAAGGACTTTTGGGGGAATGGAGTCGGCACTGATGTTAACTCCAGAGGAAAAATCATGTGAAATAAGATTCCAACCTGGGTCATCAGAACAGTGCATCACTCTAACCACCAGGCTATCGGAAACAACATCCCTAAACAAGCATGGCATTTCCCCACTTATCGGCAGATTTCCGCTGTTTTAATATTTTTGGTTCTGCTGTTCTGCCATCTAACAATGAAGGCCAGCATTCAGAACATCAGAGAGAAAGAGGGCACAGTCTTCCACTGTTGGGAGCTTGACCTACATTCTGACGTCACTGTCGGAACACGCAGAAATTTTACGAATGCAAATAAGATTGAGAGCGCGGGCACCGTAATACTACTTTTAACCAATCAGAAATCATTTCTTTCAGAGGTCAAAGGCGATATACACACGAAGACTCCCGAGGTTTCCTTCGACAATTGTCGGGAAAAAACGACTGTGATACAAATAGCTTCCATGATGTCGGACATGCTGTCTTCCAAAACTTCTGACAAGAAAACTGCTCAACGCGAATTGAAGAAATTATGCCTCCAGCAAAAAGGCAGCTTTGTACCATTGTGCAGCGTAGAGGTAAAGGCATGGAATGATTTCAAGTGACGTGCGGTTGTCGCAAAGGGGTTTAGGCCTATAGTTCTGCAGACTTGTTTTGAATGAACACTATTTAGCCTATGGTGCATGCCACACAGTAACTCCAGTAAGCTTATCTAGCTCTAACCATTGACAGTCTGCAAAAATATGCTGATAGCCTAGAAAAGGGAACAAATGCAATGAAGCATCTAGGCCTACTGAAGAAGACGTGTTCACCGATGGAAATATCTTCGCTAGCTGCTAACAGAGACAGTAGGCTATAGGCCTAAGCTACGCTAAGATAGCTGTCCACACTGTTGCAGCGCGACCATGCTGGCAGCTGGCCTGTCAGAGGCATGGACGTGTGGAAAGCTGCTCTACATACACTGACGACTGTTGTAACTTTCTGGTAAATTGATCTCTCTCGGACCGTCAGTACCGTGCTTAACCACAATTCATTGTTTGATGTACCAGACTCTTTACAACAGTTAATAACAAGCTATTGAGTTGTTGAGTAAATCAGTCATGTAGAAGAGAGAGAGATTTGATTTGATTTGATTTGATTTATTCTTTTATATCCAGGATAATGGAATAAGCACTCTTGTGCTTTTTTACATCCAATCCCCGTGTGTATGCAGTTTTTTAAATGTTATCTGTTCCCACTGGCACATGATGGCCTACATTGGAAGGACTTTTTGGGGGGAGAGTGGAGTCAGCATTGATGTTTACCCCAGGAGAAAAATTTCCACGACCAGAATCGAACCGAACCCGGGTGGTCAGATTGCCAGGGCAATGTTCTGACCACTAGGCTATCCAAGAGAGAGAGAGAGAGAGTTCTTTACTTTAAAGAGTCGATTTTATAGCTGTTAAAATCATTGGTTAAACATAAAAGATAGAGGGAGGAAGAGAGAGAGAGTTTTCATTTTCGGTATCTGCAAATATTTATTAATTTCTGTGCATGCAACACAGTTCTGTGTAAAGTTTGTTTGTTTTTGACTGTAAAAACACATTCTACTGCCAGTACAACGATTGAATTATGACTATGTACCACCACTGAAGCCAACCAGTCACCACGCTGGTTCCCACCCCAGCTGCTGAAAGCCTTGTCGAATTCGGCTGGCTGAGCATTAGCGCGCTCTCAGTCAGTACAGCTATAGCGCATGCGCTAACCGCCCCGAAGCTCATCATCTATCTCAGCGTAGCTTACACAGTCTCTGATGCTAAGATGGCGCATGTGTTTTAGCTCTCCAAACAGAAAACTACAGGGTTTTTGTGTTAAAAATTTTTTTTTTTTTTTTAAACTACAGTTGTCGAAGGAAAAGGTTCTGATGGACAATGACCTAAAACCCAAAGAAGAGTCTGAAAAGGACGTTTGAACATTTAAGCAAGTTATAGTTAGTTAAACGTGAAAGTCTGTCCCGAGCCTAAGGCTCATCAGGCCGGTGCTTATCCCGGTTTTTGTGGCGTTAAGCGACTGAGAGTCATACACTCCCCCCTGGATAGGACGCCAGTCTGTCACAGGGTTAACCCCCAACACAAGGTTGGTACCCCTTTTACACCTGGGTGGGGTGAGAAAATAGCCGTAAAGTGCCTTTTCCAAGGGCACAACGCCATAGCCGAAAGCAGGGATCGAACCCGCAACCTTTAGATTACGAGTCCAACGCCCTAACCACTAGACTACAGCGGCGGCTGAGCAAGTTATAGGCCGTAGGCTAATTATCAGGCTTATTTCTTCCCATGTTGCTCAGAATCTTCAAGTGGCGCTATTCTCAAAATTCGTCTTTGCATGGGCGACTTGTGGCAAAGTGCCGGCTTGGGTGGCTTGACTGCTGAACAATAATCCTGAATTTTTATATAGTGCAGAAGTGCACCACACACCTTAGTGTTTTTCTGTTCCCTGCCCGGTACATAATCAGGAGTAGTTTTTCCTAATCTTAAAGTGAAAGGGGGAACTTTGATTTGATTTGATTTGATTTGATTTATTCAGATTTTATATCGAGGATAATGGAATAAGTACTCTTGTACTTTTTTACATCTAGTCCCCGTGTGTATGCACTTTTGTAAATGTCATCTGTTCCCACCAGCACACGATGGCCTACTCTTATGAAAAGCGGAACTTTACTCAATGTGCCCCCCGCCCCCTTTTTCCTCTCATGTGCTTTTTTAACACCCAGTCCATGTGTATGTTGTTTTCTAAATTTTGTCACCCGTTCCCACAGGCACTCAGTGGCCTATTCTTCCAAAAAGCAGAACAGGTTTTAATGTGTGCACTAGTTCTTCTCGGTTTGCACATGGGACCTTGGTTTATAGTCTCATATTGTGTGTGTGTGTGAGTGTTCGTGCGAGTGTGTGTGTGCGTGCATGTGTGTGTGTGTGTGTGTGTGTGTGTGTGTGTGTGTGTGTGTGTGTGTGTGTGTGTGTGTGTGTGCAGTTTAAACATCTATTCATATATGTGGTATTATTATCATTATTACATTATCATTATATAGTGGTAATAATATTAAACAAAAAGCGAAAACAGAAAGAAAAATTGATGTTAACAAACCAGGCACGTGTTCACATGTGGAACCTTGGTTTATAGTCTCCTTAGAAGGGCTTGCGGGAGAGGGGAGTTGGTCATGATAACTCCAGGGAAAACATCTCCAGGAACAGGCATCGTGGTCTTTTCTGCCTTAGTCTATATATGTGCCCCTGTTGTCCCTTTATTAACGGCTCATGTACTTTGTTTTTTGGTTCAACTCAGCAGAGCCCTGATTGGTTCATTTCAGAATGCTTACTATGCCGCGATTGGTTCATTTCAGAATGCTTACTATGCCGCGATTGGTTCATTTCAGAATGCTTACTATGCTGCGATTGGTTCATTTCAGAATGCTTACTATGCCGCGATTGGTTCATTTCAGAATGCTTACTATGCCGCGATTGGTTCATTTCAGAATGCTTACTACCATACCGCGACATCTTCACTGTTCTGCTCGCCCCCCCCCAACACATGAAAGCAGAGCAAGGCAGAAACAGCAGCAGTGTCACTGTCAGTCACTGGCTCACTTGGTCTCCACGCTGGCAGCTGGCCTGTCAGAGGCATGGACGCGTGGAAAGCCGGCACTACATACACCGATGACTGTTGTAAGTACTGTTTTAAAACCCCTGTTTACTCGTACATTGCACTTAATTTTGGACACAAATTCACAAAAAGTCAAAAACATTTTTAACTCTCAACATGGAAATTAATCGAAACTGTCAAGAATACTATTTATGAATAAAGGAGAAGGTATGAATACAAGAGAATTTCTGGTAAATGGATCTCTCTCTAACCTTCAGTACCATGCTTAACCACAATTCACTGTTTGATGTACCAGACTCTTTATAACAGTTAATAACAAGCTATTGAGTAGTTGAGTATATCAGTCATGTAGGAGGGGGGGAGAGAGAGATGGAGGGGGAGAGAGAGAGAGAGGGAGGGGGAGAGAGAGAGAGAGAGAGATTCTTTACTTTAAAGAGTAGATTTTATAGCTGTTAAAATCATTTGTTAAAAAAAAGAGATAGATTGAGAGAGAGAGAGAGAGTTTTCATTTTCGGTATCTGCAAATATTTTTTTATCAATTTCTGTGCATGCAACACTGTCCTGTATAAATTTTTGTTTGTTTTTGACTGTAAAAACACATTTTACTGCCAGTACAACGATTGAATTATGACTATGTACCACCACTGAAGCCGACCAGTCACTGCGCTGGTTCCCACCCCAGCTGCTGAAAGCCTTGTCGAACTCGGCCGGCCGAGCATTAGCGCGCTCTCAGTCAGTACAGCTATAGCGCACGCGCTAACCGCCCCAAAGCTTGTCATCTATCTCAGCATAGCTTATACAGTCTCTGCTCACACTCTCTCTCACAACACACACACACACACACACACACACACACACACACACACACACACACACACACACACACACACACACACACACACACACACACACACTCTCCTCTCTCTCTCTCTCTCTCTCTCTCTCTCTCTCTCTCTCCTCCTCTCTCTCTCTCTCTCTCTCACTCTCTCCAGTCATGAATGAACGAACAAACAAGTAGACAATGTTATAAATATATTGCACGGTTATGTTTCTGTCTGCTTCAAAAACAGACGCAGCAGACTTGGAGCCTCTCACCGCCAAAGCTGCTACAAGGACCATCCCTTATGCCATGACAAGAGACTTCTCAACCTTCCATGTATCCACATATGATTTTTAGCTGTGTCAAGGTAGGTACCTGTTACTCAAAGACAGAGAGGGGAGCAGACAGGGATTCCTTAAGGCCCAGAAGGGGTTTGTTTCTTTGGTGTCTAGGACATGGCCATATTTGGTCGTAGTCCTCAGAGTGGGGATATTGTGTGGTCCCAGTGCCAGGAGTGTTCTCATAACCGCTAGTCTTTAGCAAATCCATGGGGAGTTGAATGTGTACACAGGCAGCAGCAATGCAAGGCCATTGCCTGTGCAGCAACATTTGCCTCGCATAACTCGTCCACAGGCATGCTCAGCAGAAGAGGGACGGGATAGCCTAGTGGTCAGAACAAGTGCTATTAACTTCAGATGAAAAATCCCCTTGAACGGGAATCGAACCCGGGTCGTCAAATTGTGAGTGCAGTGTTGATTGCTTGATTTAATCAAGGAAAAAAGAATAAATCAATCAATCAACATTGCACTCACAATTTGACAACCCGGGTTCGATTCCCGTTCGAGGGGATTTTTCATCTGAAGTTTACTTTAGTGCCGATTCCACTCCCCCCAAAAGTCTTTTGGGTGAGACTTTAAACCGAGGCCCCTTGTGCGAACGCACGCAGAACATCTTGCACACACGTTAAATCCTGTTCTGCTTTTGGTAAGAGTATGCCATTGTGTGTCGGTGGGAACAGATGAAAGATTTACAAACTTGCATACACAGGGGGACTGGATGTAAAGTCACTCGAGTGCTTATTCCATTATCCTCGATATAAAAGAATAAAGGAAAGAAAAAAAAAGAAACAAAAAAAAAAAGAAGACAACCTGTGAAAAACATGCGCACAATGCTTACAAAGGGAAGCGACTAAAGTCACCGCTTTTTTATTTCCTTCTGCTCATTTCAAATTTTGCGCCCAGTTCTGTGTCAGGCTTGGGTTTTTGTTGTGTGTGTTGTGTGTGTGTGTGTGTGTGTGTGTGTGTGTGTGTGTGTGTGTGGTGTGTGTGTGTGTGGTGTGTGTGTGTGTGTGTGTGTGTGTGTGTGGTGTGTGTAGTATGTGTGTGTTGTGTGTGTGAGTGTGTGTGTGTAGTGTGTGTGTTTGTGTTGTGTTGAGTGTGTGTGTGTGTGTTGTGTGTGTGTGTGTGTGTGTGTGTGTGTGTGGTGTGTGTAGTTTTTTTTTCATGACTGCCTTGCTATTTTCCTTCTCATCATCATCACTGGACACCAAGCTTTGTTTGCATTAGTCCTCTTTGCTCGTTAAAAAATGATTAAAAGAAATAAAACCAAATAAATAAAACCAAATAAATAAAACCAAAATAGAGTAAGACCTAGTGAGATAAAATGGAAAATGATAATTCAAAACTAAAAGAGCAAAAATCTTGTGTAAAACCAAAAAAAATGTATATTATAGATTAAAGCAAACTGAATAAAAACTAAACATAAAAAATCAACTTTAGAATAGCCTAAAAGAAAAACACAACAAAACAAAACTAGAAACAAAACTGAAAACCAAAACAAAATTTACCCCCCCCCCCCCCCTAAACAACAATAATAAAACAATCCCACCCCACTAAACCAATACTTAAAAACCTCCTAAAAAATGGGGAAAATCTTTAACCCTTATACCCCTGGGGTCAGACAGTTTATTCACTGTGAAACTTGTGTCAAAGGAAGTAATTTCTACATCTTTCAATAGTCAATACACAAAAAAAACTGAGGGCGCTAATGGGCGCTACAGGGTTACGTTATAAAGGGGCGCTAATGGGCGCAGCAGGGGGATAAGGTTAAAAGAGCAAAAGGGAGAGCAAACTTGGTGGAAAACAGTGATCTTGGTGCCTTGGAAAATAGAGCGACCTACAAAGGCAGTTGTGCAGTGTAATAGGCAATGGTGTGGCGACATAGGCAATGGCATGTTATTCATTTCTTTATTTCGAGGATAATGGAATAAGCACTTGCATGCTTTTATACATCCAGTCCCTTTATGTAAGCAATATTGTAAATTTTGTCATCTGTTCCCGCCAGCACAATATGGTATACTCTTCCCAAAAGCAGAATAGGTTTTAACATGTGCGCAAGGTGTTCTGCATGTGTTTGAACACGGGACCTCGGTTTATAGTCTCATCCGAAGTATTGACAAAGGTAATGGGTTTGTGACAAAGGTGATTGCGTGTTGACAAAGGCAGTGACACAGTCATCATGAGATATTGTGACTGTCACTCCTTGTAAAGTAATTTTGTGAAATAATTCCTTCTTCTTTGTCGAATCCTCAGACAGTAACACCTACTGTTGTCCAACATATGAGCAGAAATGTACTGCGCTGCCGATAAGTGCCTGACAAGTCAGGCTCAGCATATCCGACTAGCGTATCTCGGTCCTTCTGTCCTGTGCTTTTGTTTGTTACACAGGTCCTGATCTGTAGGTTAAAATCATCGTGTGGATCATACGGGAGTTGAGAACGGCCTCTGCAAGAGCGTGACTGTCATCTTGGGGACCTTATCAAGATAGCTGTATGGGTAAGTGTTTTGTTCCTGTTCCTCGACTAGAGCTCTGAGGTTCACTAATGAAGAGATTTTACATATTATGCAAATGTTTCTGCTCACCATGAAGGTAGCTGCATTCCAACTTCGGGGATGTTTGCTGGGTATGTTCGTGTGTCCGAAATCCACTGAAAGCTAAACATTAACATCTGGACGTATACATAATCTTCTGTATGTGTATATTCCCAAAAAGGATTGAAGGCACTGGCAGGTCTGCACTTGAAGTTGGCCTGGGAGATTGTAAAAATCTCCACCCTTAATTCACCCAACACCGCTGAGAGTCGAACCCACAACTTCATGGATCCCTAGGATGGAAGTTGAACAGTTTTAACCACTGGGCTTTAGCTAGCGTCCGTCTGTAATTATTGGAAAGATGGCTCCAGTTGAGGTGTCTCATTATACAGGATGGGTTCATGGTCAATATTTAGGTATTTTTGAAATTATTATTATAATAATAATACATGAAATTTATATAGCGCTATATCTTGCAACAACAATTCAAAGCGCTTGTATTCGACCGATACAACACACAAACAATCAACAACAATTACTTAACCCCCATGGTCTTACAGAAATTGTTTGGAGCAAATTTCATATGTTTTTTTCTGGCTTTATCAGTTCACCTCTCAATGATAGGTTCTCCAGTTTGATTTAGGTTTATTACTAAACATTTTATAGTAGGATTTTACCATCCGGTATATTATTAATATTATTATTATTATTATTATCATTATTATTATTGTTATTGTTGTTGTTGTTGTTGTTGTTGTTATTATTATTATTATTATTATTATTATTATTATTATTATTATTATATATTATCATCATTATTATCATTATTATTATTATTATTATTATCATCATCATCATCATCATCATTATCATCATTTATTATTATTATCATCATCATCACCATCATCATTATTATTATCATTATCATCATCATCATCATCATCATCATCATCATCATTATTATTATCATCATTATTATTATTATTATTATTATTATTATTATTATTATCATCATCATCATCATCATCATCATCATCATCATCATCATCATCATCATCATCATCATTTTTATTGTTGTTATTTTTCTAAATGTTTATTCTGAGGTGAAAGTTATTTCTTGGAATATGCCTCATTGAGGATTTTACCTGTAAAGTGCTTTTCTTTGGATTTGGGTAGCTACAGATATGACAGCTAGCTGCTGTAGCTGGAAAGATGGTGGATTGGTGGTCCAGAGATAATGCACCTGCCTAGAAAGCAAAGAGTCCGTTCTGCTTTTCGGAAGAGTAGGCCAGTGTGTGCTGGTGGGAAGAGATGACAAAATTTACAGAACTGCATACACAAGATGGCTGGATGTTGAAAAAAAAAATTAAAAAAAAAAAAGCACATAACATGATTGCTTATTCTTTTATCCTGGAAATAAAATGAAAAAGAAAAGAGAAGGTACTGCAGCAGTTGGAGTGTTCAGTATTGCTGATAACGGCTGTGTTGTTTTCAGGGGTCAGTATTGCTGATAACGGCTGTGTTGTTTTCAGGGGTCAGTATTGCTGATAACGGCTGTGTTGTTTTCAGGGGTCAGTATTGCTGATAACGGCTGTGTTGTTTTCAGGGTCAGTATTGCTGATAACGGCTGTGTTGTTTTCAGGGGTCAGTATTGCTGATAACGGCTGTGTTGTTTTCAGGGCCTCTGGGCTGCAGTCTGGTGCGCAGTGACCTGGAATGCGGCCATCGTGACAAGTCTTCGTATGCAGGACTTGCCCATTTTTTCATCATGACTATCATGACTTGCCCATTTTTTCATCATGACTATCATGACTTGCCCATTTTTTCATCATGACTATCATGACTTGCCCATTTTTTCATCATGATTATCATGACTTGCCCATTTTTTCATCATCACTATCATGACTTGCCCATTTTTTCATCATGATTATCATGACTTGCCCATTTTTCATCATGACTTGCCCATTTTTCATCATGGTTATCTCATGACTTGCCCATTTTTTTTCATCATGATTATCTCATGACTTGCCCATTTTTCATCATGATTATCTCATGACTTGCCCATTTTTCATCATGATTATCTCATGACTTGCCCTTTATTTTTTTTTTGGGGGGGGGCATCCATTTTGGTCTTAACTTTCTGACCTAAGGCTTTTTCAAGCCTGTCTGTCTGTGTTGTCTGTCTTCGTCTGTGTCCCATGTCCGTGTTTGTTTCTGTCAAGTATTGCTTTTGTTCAGTGGCTGTTTTCTGCCTTTTACCTTAATGTGAAGAGAGGTTTGGTCTTTCACTATTAATCAAAAAAAGAATTATAGTCTTTTTTTTCTACTAGACTCTTTCCTTGTCCAATCCTAAATACTCTATACATAAGTGCTTATCCATTATTTCAGAAATAAAAGAATGAATAACTAAATAAAATAAAATAAAACTTAGCGTACATCAGGTATTCACTTATAGCCTAAAGACAGAATCTTTCTCTGCTATGAAGTGTGATCATTTAGCAAAGACTAGGATTTATGTACTGGCTTTAGTATAAAAAAAAAAAGAATTGTAATAAACCCTGTCAACACATCATCCACCACACCCACCTCTTTGTTACGATCTTTTACAGCGATTGTTTTAAGTGTCAGAATTTAGTAACTCATGATCGTTTTGTTCTGCAGGATGACAGACAGACAGACGGGCAGAGTGGTCGGCTCAGGCACAGATGAACAGACAGAGGGCAGAATGATCGGCTAAACTCAAAGACAGATGGCAGAGTGAGCAGCTTCGTTGCAGACCAGCGTTGGAGCATGGTGGCTGTGTTGAGGTGAGTACAGGCCTGAGGGTTGGGTTGCGGGGAGTGGAGTCTGCTGTTATCTACAGGTGTAGAATCCCCTCGACTGGGCATCTGAGTTGGGGCTCAGACCCTTGCCATCAGATTGTGAGCTCAGTGCTCTGACCGTTAGACTGTCCCCCCCCCCCTCCCTATGTATACATACAACCAACCGTATCATCAAATATTTCAAAATTTGTCTCAAGTTTTGGAGGACAAGTCCAAGTCAAAACCACTTTAATCATCCCTGAAGGGCAATTACAAAGGAAGCGAGGGGGTTTAGCAGTAGAAATCAGGATCAGACATACTTCTCAGTCCTTCATTATGATAAAAATTGTAATGGCACTGTCAACACACCATGCACCACACTGTCCTCTTTGTTACCAACTTTCACAGTGCATGTGTAAAGTGTCAGAATTGAGTAACTCAAGATGGTTTGTTTTGCAGGATGGACAGACAGAATTGAGTAACTCAAGATGGTTTTGTTTTGCAGGATGGACAGACAGAATTGAGTAACTCAAGATGGTTTTGTTTTGCAGGATGGACAGACAGAATTGAGTAACTCAAGATGGTTTTGTTTTGCAGGATGGACAGACAGAATTGAGTAACTCAAGATGGTTTTGTTTTGCAGGATGGACAGACAGAATTGAGTAACTCAAGATGGTTTTGTTGTGCAGGATGGACAGACAGAATTGAGTAACTCAAGATGGTTTTGTTTTGCAGATGGACAGACAGAATTTAGTAACTCAAGATGGTTTTGTTGTGCAGGATGGACAGACAGAATTGAGTAACTCAAGATGGTTTTGTTGTGCAGGATGGACAGACAGAATTTAGTAACTCAAGATGGTTTTGTTGTGCAGGATGGACAGACAGAATTGAGTAACTCAAGATGGTTTTGTTTTGCAGGATGGACAGACAGACAGAGGCAGAGTGGGCAGCTTCGTTGCAGACCAGTGTTGGAGGATGGTGGCTGTGTTCCAGTGAGGTGAGTGCAGGCCTGAGGGTTGGTTGTGTGTTGTGTACCTCCGCTCCCCTGTGTGTGTGTGTGTGTGCGCGCGCGCCTCCAGGCATGGTACATCTCTGCGAATTTGCAGAAATCTACAAAAAGAAAAAAAAAAAAAACAGTAAAAAGAAAAAGAAAAAATAATGAAACCCACGGAAAACCAGTCAAGGGATGTAGCTCTTTCATGCTGATCACTTTCTTTCTCTCTTGTACATGGCCAGTCCACAAGGTATATATATATATATGTTGACAGAAGGGTGTTGGGTTTCATGAAAGGGATGGACCAGCAGCTCTAGGCCTAAGGCAGAGAGAGGGATGAAGAGGGATGGTAGGAAGGGGGGGGGTGTATAGGTGGGTGGGGGCTTTCACTGGCTGCTCCACATCAGCAGTGTGTGGGGTCAGAGAGCAATGTTGACATAACAATCAGCAGACCAACCAGTCTCCCCTTTCTTTTTCCAAGA
>CM060345.1:1489747-1497247 GCA_030674155.1 Stramonita haemastoma | reverse complement strand
CTAGGAGGCTTGACTTGCACTGTCCTTATGTGCTGCAGCCCTGGGGGCTAGTTAGCCTTTGGAGAACATCTCCAACGCTGACTGTCCTTATGCCCTCTTGGCCGAGAGAGTGGGGATGTACTGTGGGCAAGGCATCTCCACTATAATCAAGCTTCTGCCCAGTTTCTGAAACAGTAGCTGCCTCCTCTGCTGTTTTGGAGGTCATCGTCAAACATGACGGACAAACAAACAACATAGTAAAGCGAAACTGATGATAGGGTGGTGGGGTAGGTTATGTGTGGCTAGGTTATTGGAAATAGAATTTAGAGGCCAGTAAATGAAAAAGCTGGCTTTTTTTGCATATATGGTTTATTTAGGGCTAATTGATTAGTTTATCTATTAGGTTCTTTTGTCAATGGGGAGAAAGAGGCAGGATGGGTATGGCTAGGTAGGTGTGTGGGAATAGAGAAAAAGCTCGCACATAAGAGCAGAGTTTTTTCACATGGTTTCACTTTGGGCTATAAGTTCTGTCTTTGTGTACAATCAGTTCAACTTGGGTTCTTTTGGAAACAGAAGCGATTTTTCAAATATACAGTAGGCTGGAAATCGCTGATTTTCAGAGGTGGAAAATTGTAATTAAACAATGGGGAAATGCAAGAAATAAGCAAGAAATCAGAGTACTTTTGGGCTTGTTCCTTTGTTTATCTACTTACTTTTGGTTCTTTTAAAAACACCCACAGCCTATTTGAAAAGAAAGGCTGCTGGAAACCACTGAGCTGATTTCAGAACTGGAAAATTGTCATAAAAAATCTAGTCAAACAGAAACAACGATGACCTATTAATAAGACGGGTGGTTTGTGATCTAAAGAAAATTTCCAAACCATTGTGTCAAAAGCCAGGTACCATTGTGTCTATGTGCCATTGTGTCCACATGCATGCATGCTTGCACACAGGCTGTCAAGCCATTGGACTGTCAGCCCTTTCCCAGTTACTGATGTTGATTGCTAACACTGACCTTTACACTAACCTTTATTTTGTTAACCTCACCCCAAATGTGGACACAAAAGGCAGATGGGCATCATGGTACAAGACGTGACACAGAAACGATGATACAAGACGTGACACAGAAACGAACATTTTTTGTTTCTTGCGTTTTTAGGTATGGAGGAGTAGGGGGGTGGGGGTTTAAGGAAAAAGGATGTTGGACAGAAGGGGCGGGATGGCTAGCTGTGTGTTGGAAGGGGTAAAAGAGAAGTTAGGGCAAGTCGTCTCTGTGTGAGTGTGAGGGCAAGAATAGGGAATAGGCAAACACATATTCATTATTTTTTTGTACAAGAAACCAAAAAAGAAAGAGTAAAGAAAAGGATAATACAGAAGAAACGGACAAACCTGAAATCTTGTTCACCCTGAAAATAAGATCAGTGAAGCACTACATAATTCCTTTTTTTTTCTATGGAGCTGAAACATAGACATAATTATGGAGAAAGAAAGATAGAAGCCTCCTGATATGTGAAGCAAATGACAAAAAAAAGAAGTTGAAAATATACAAGATACCAAACAAGAAAATCCACATTTTACTAGGAGTCCAAAGAGAAAAAAAGCCCAAGACTAGGTGGACAGAAGAGATTTATCTCTTGATGGATTGATGTAAAATATTTATCTCTTGATTGATTGATGTAAAATATTTATCTCTTGATGGATTGATGTAAAATATTTATCTCTTGATGGATTGATGCAGTGTGTGCTGAAAGGGATCTGCCATGCCCCTCTGTCATGAAAACTGGGTCACTGTTTCACAATTTGTGTATTTTAGTTAGTTACACTCTGAAAATGGTAAGTGTCAACATTCTGACAAGTGTCCAGCAAAGTCCATTTTGAAAGCTCATAAATATGTACAACCGACATAATTATAGCATTGCTTATTCCATTTTGAAAGCTCATAAATATGTACAGACGACATAATTATAGCATTGCTTATTCCATTTTGAAAGCTCATAAATATGTACAACCGACATAATTATATAATTGCTTATTCCATTTTGAAAGCTCATAAATATGTACAGACGACATAATTATATCATTGCTTATTCCTCAGGAATGACTACTTATGAAAAATCCATAGTCCAAAAATCGCCTATAAGTCGCACAAAACTGATAAAAATGAACAAAAATAGCAGCAAAATTATAGCTGAATCTAAAAGACAGTACTGGTCTTCCTTTTGTAAGCAAGAAATCTCAAAACCATAAACATGAAGAGACAGTTTGAAAAAATAAATGAAATGAAAAACAGAATTACTTTACCGGCTTATCCCATAACAGTAGGTCATAAAGTGTTTCCTGACAACTTTGGAAAAAGCAGAAACATTTGTAGAAAGGTTTTCCGAGTCTAAAAGGTTTATCTTCAAGCATACAGAATCACAGAACAAAGGAAGAAGCTAGGGACAAGTACAGGGATCCACAGTCTGACAATAATCATTACAGTTATGTTCCTTTAACTGTCCAGTCTGACAATAATCATGACATTTATGTTCCTTTAACTATCCACAGTCTGACAATAATCATGACATTTATGTTCCTTTAACTGTCCACAGTCTGACAATAATCATGACATTTATGTTCCTTTAACTATCCACAGTCTGACAGTAATCATTACATTTATGTTCCTTAAACTATCCACAGTCTGACAATAATCATGACATTTATGTTCCTTTAACTATCCACAGTCTGACAATAATCATGACATTTATGTTCCTTAAACTATCCACAATCTGACAATAATCATGACATTTATGTTCCTTAAACTATCCACAATCTGACAATAATCATGACATTTATGTTCCTTTAACTATAAATGAAGTATGTGACACATTATCCTCTCTGCTGAATAAGAAGTCGTCAGTTGGACTTGATGGACTTTCTAGTGATATGTTGAAACATCTACCAGAAAACTGGATCGCCTTTTTACACAATTTTTTTTCTCCAAAATGTTTATTTCAGAGGTGACGTGCCGAATATTTGGAGGCAATCAATCGTTGCACCAATTCTAAAGCAGGGGAAACCAAGGAATGATAAAAAAAGTTACAGACCGATTGCTTTGACATCTCATGTCTGAAAACTAATGGAAAGAACTGTCTTAAGAAGATAAGTTCATTTCTGTTGTAAAACCAATATTACACCAGTTAACCAAACAGGCTTTCAAAAAGGAAAATCATCAATGGATCATTTAGTCAAACCTACCACCCAAATCAACTATCAATTTACAAAGCGAAAAAGTATCCTTGCAACATTTTTTTTTATATTTAAAAAAGCGTACGATCAGGAATGGCATACTAAATTATTATATGAATTAAAACATATAGGACTGTCGGGACACATTTACCACTATATAAAAAGTTTCTTGAGTGGAAGAAGCATACAAGTATGGGTAGGGAATATGTATTCAAATTCAGACCTAGAGCTACAGATGGGGCTACCTCAAGACTTGGCGGTAGCACCAATTTTATCTGATATATTGTTACAGGATCTACCCAAACATGTTTCAAAAGCAGTAGTCATTGCTCATTATGCAGATGACATATGTATGTGGATGAATGTAACGATGAAACGTGCAACCCCCAAAAGAGCTGTAAATTGTATCAGAAAAGTATGTCAAACAGAAATTGACAAAGTAAATCGGTATATTTCATAAAATAGTTTACGTTATCCCAGATAAAACACACATTGTACTCTTTCATATTGGTAGTAATCCTTATGATCTCTCAGAATTTAAATAAGAAAATGAAGTAATCAGATATCAACAATCTGTAAAATTCCATGTGGTTATCAGCACTTCCAAACTCACAAGGAATTTATTCATTGAGTATATAACCAAAAAAGCCAGAAAGACTATCAACCTGCTCAAAATCGTAAATAAGCAAAAGTGGGGGCAAGACCCTATGGTGCTAAAACATTTAGCACATCACTTGTTCGTTCAAAGTTAGCTTACAGGCAAGAAGAGCTCCTAAATATCTTCTTTAAAAAAAATTGCAAAGTTGAGATTGTAAGGCATATGGCCTTTCCCTTGGTGTTCCCTTCCATGCATCATCTTTTGGCACATAATTATAAGGAAGTAGATGTGCTTCCTTTAGGACGAATACCGATGATTTGCATGCTCAAAGTAAATTGTTAGAAGTTCGCCATGCAGCAATTTTGTTGCAGAAGAGATTAAATTTAAATCTGATGTTGATTTTCCAGTTTGCCGTCTGCTTATCTCCTCGCCTCAAGCTTACTTACTGCCCCTGCCAATTCCATTGCATGCATAATAACTATTATAGTGCCGGTGGGAACAGATGACATTTACAAACTGCATACACATGGGACTGGATGTAAAAAAGCATATAGGATTGCTTATTCCATTATCCTCGATATAAAAGAGTAAATAAATAAATAAATAAAAAATAAAAATAAAATAGTCCTGTGATCATGGGGCCGTATCAGGGCTGTCACTGTATTGGGAAGTAAAGCTCAGGTTCACTGTGTTACTGTTAGCAAAGTAAAACATCAGCATGGAAGACTATGAGGAAGCAAAAATTTCAAAAACAAAACAACCCCCCCCCCCCCCCCCCCCCCCAAACCATCAGCATTTTAACAACTCTTCAGTCATTTGTCATCTCGAGGCTTTGCCAGCCATACCAGCCACACATGGTAGTTAACATGAAAAATTAAATTGTGTGGTGGTGGTTCTTAAAACAAACCAAACCCCCACAATAGGGATTATTTTTTCATCAGAAATTGTCCATTTTCCAGTATTTTTTTCCCGTTTAAAATGTCGCCTGTTTGGGACTAGTAGTGAAAAGGTTAATTTTTTAAAACAGAAATCTGCAAAAAGAGTGCTGCTCATGAGTTACATTGTAAATATCTGAACTCCAGAGTTATGTTTGATGGTTATCCTACAGTTTCAGCTTCACACACTGTTCAGTGCAACATTCTTCTGGTTCCACTTCTTAACTTTTATCAGCTAAGGCACATTGTGTGTCAATTTCTCCATTAACTACGACGGTCATATTTTGTATCAGTATCCAGTGGCATGATAAATCAAGGTAGATGACAGGAATGATGGACTCTAAACTACTGCAGTCACATTTTTACTCATAGTATCTAATGGTATGACATGTTAAAGGTAAATAACATGATGGCAGACTCTAAACTAAACTGCTAAAGTCATATTTTTACTCATAGTATCAATGGTATGACATGTTAAAGGTAAAAACATGATGCAGACTCTAAACTAAACCTACAATACATAGTCGAATTTTTATTTATAAAACATATGAATTACGTATCTTAAATTGTATCTAATTCAAATCAGTTTAGGTTTGATGACAGGAACAATATGTTTGGAGATCCTCTTTTTTTGTCATGAATGTATTTAATGGCAAACTATTGATAGATCACAGGTAGTCATAGTGTTTAATGGCATAGTATTAATAGATGGCAGGAATACTGCATTTTAAAGTCCTCTTTCTATTTCAGTGTATTTAATGTTATGATTATATAATATTGACGATAAAAATATCAACACAGGTCTATATGTTTGTTTCTTTTCTCATCTTAAAAATGTTAGAGAGAGAGAGAGTTGGGGGGGGGGGGGGGGGCTAGAGCAGTATCAGTTTGCTTTAGATATTTGAAACTGCATATTATTCCATGTCAGACTCTCAAGTGTAGCCCCCATACCCTTGGTCACATATTTCACCACCACCACCACCATTATCATCATCCCATCATCATCCGCCATCATCATCACCGCCACCATCATCATCACCACCACCATCATCATCATCACACCACCACCACCATTATCATCATCACCATAATCATCGCCATCATCACACCACCACCATCATCATCGTCGTCGTCGTCATCATCACCCCATCACCACCACCACCATCACCACCACACCACCACCATCATCACCATCACCACCACCATCACCACCACCATCATCACCACCACCACTACCACACTACCACCACCTCCCACCATCATCATCACCACCACCACCACCACCACCACCACCGTCCATCAACACACCACCATCATCGTCATCGTCGACGTCATCATCATCATCATCATCATCATCATCATCATCAATCATCACATCCATCACCACCACCACCATCACCATCATCTTCATCATCACCATCAGTGTAAATGTGAGCCCCTTCCATTAGTCACACATCACTGTCATCGTCATCGTCATCATCATCATCATCATCATCATCACCATCAGTGTAAATGTGAGCCCCTTCCATTAGTCACACACACACCACTGTCATCATCTTCATCATCATCATCATCAGTGTAAATGTGAGCCCCTTCCATTAGTCACACACCATCGTCATCGTCATCATCATCATCACCGTCTCGTCATCATCACCATCACCATCATGATCATCATCATACAAGTGTGGTCCATTACCCATTGTCACCCACCCTCCTCTCCAATCATCATCATGTGATCATCAACAATCAAGTGTAGCTCACTTCACATGTCACACATCCCTTCATCATCTCATCATCATCATCATCATCATCATCACATCATCATCATCATCATCATTGCCATCATCATCATCATTCATCATCATCATCATCATTGCCATCATCACCATTGCCATCACCATCATCATTGCCATCACACCACACCCATCATCATCATGGCCATCACCATCATCATTGCCATCACCATCATCATTGCCATAATCACCATTGCCATCACCATCATCATTGCCATCACCACCATTGCCATCACCATCATCATTGCCATAATCACCATTGCCATCACCATCATCATTGCCATAATCACCATTGCCATCACCATCATCATTGCCATAATCACCATTGCCATCACCATCATCATTGCCATAATCACCATTGCCATCACAATCACCATTGCCATCACCATCATCATTGCCATAATCACCATGGCCATCACCATCATCATTGCCATCACCACCGCCATCACCATCATTGCCATAATCACCATTGCCATCACCATCATCATTGCCATCACCACCGCCATCACCATCATCATTGCCATCACCACTACCACCATCATCATCATGGCCATCACCATCATCATTGCCATCACCATCATCATTGCCATCACCATTGTCTTTGCCATCACCATCATCATTGCCATCACCACTACCACCAACATCATCATGGCCATCACCATCATCATTGCCATCACCATCATCATTGCCATCACCATTGTCATTGCCATCACCATCATCATTGCCATCACCACTACCACCATCATCATCATGGCCATCACCATCATCATTGCCATCACCATCATCATTGCCATCACCATTGTCATTGCCATCACCATCGTCATTGCCATCACCACTACCACCATCATCATCATTGCCATCACCATCATCATTGCCATCACCATCATCATTGCCATCACCATTGTCATTGCCATCACCATCATCATTGCCATCACCATTGTCATTGCCATCACCATCATCATTGCCA
>CM060345.1:1479747-1484747 GCA_030674155.1 Stramonita haemastoma | reverse complement strand
ATCATTTTTCATTGTCATCATCATTGGCATTATCATCATCATTGGCATCATCATCATCATCATCATCACTGTCATCATCATCACCATCAGTGTAAGTGTGGCCCACTTCCTATGGCTACACACCCTAATTATCATTATTATCATCATCATCATCATCACTGTCATCATCGTCACCATCATCAGTGTAAGTGTGGTCCTCTTCCCTTCATCACACACCACTGTTATGTACATCGACATTAATGCAAGTGTGGCCCACTTCCTATGGCTACACACCCTTATTATCATCAACATCATCTTCATCGTCATTGTCATAGTCATCATCATTGTCATCATCAATATAATTCGTCCAACTTCCCTAGATTACACCCTTATCATGGTCATTATCATAATCATTGTGTTGCCTGCTTTATTTAGTCACATATTCCAATAATCATCATCATTATCATCACCACCATCATCATTATCACCACCATTATCATCATCATCATCACCACCATCATTGTCATCGTCATTATCACCACCATTATCATCACCATCATCATCATTATTATCATCACCACCATCTTCATCATTATCACCATCATCATCATCACTTTGCCCAATTCATAATTACATAAACGACTTTCTGTCAGAGTGTAATATTGACATTAAATTCTTCAATACCCATTGTACCAATAGTTCCAAAGATACCACAGTGGGAGCATAAGGAGGCTAAATTTGATATTGATTATACCATTCTCAAAAAAAGATGACAATATTAATATGTTGACTTCTGATGTAAAACAATATCTTGAAACCAATTATCTAAATCATCAAAAAGTGTTTACGGATCATTCCGTTTATAACTTAAATGCAGGATCAGGCTTTGTTATTCCTGCTCTGAAGATACAAAAATCATTCTGTTTAGGGAAGGGTTTCTCCATATTCAGTGCTGAGCTCTAGGCCATACTTATGGCTCTGATTACTATAAATAATAGTAATTTTGCATTTTTTCACATCGCTTTTTGTGTTGACTCGAGGTCTGCACTGTATAGCTTACAAGACTGGAGCTCAAAAGTAAGGACAGATTTATTATTTGAAATAAAATATTTGATACATTGTATCATGACTAAAGGTATCGGAATAGATTTTTGCTGGATTCCTTCACACTGCGGAATATACTGGAATGAAATAGCAGATAATCCTGCACACAAAAAAGGTGCAAAAAGAGATTGCCCAGTACAGTTCATAACTTAAAAAAGGATTGTCGTGAAATTAATTCATTATTGGAAAATTATGTACATAAGTATAACTGTCATGGGAAATTTAAAATACTAGGCTATCCAAGACATATTACATCATCTATAAGTTGCGATTAAATTCCTGGAAGACCAAATATTCTCAAAATGTAACTTGCTCCTGTTCTGAGCCATTATCCTGTGAACATATTCGTTTTCAATGTTCAGTTCTAAATTTAGTTCACAAAGAAAATGGCATTGAAATTCAAAGGGAACCATTGAATGTAAATGTAGTTTCATGAAAACAGTTTATTACTGATGTTGCCAGGATTATTTCCAAGTCTTCTGTATGTATTTTATGGTAGAGTTTTTGTTTGTTTTTTGTTGGGTTTTTTTTGTTAAGTCTAATATCACCAAGTGTGAATAGACTTTAAATTAAACTACAACAAACACACCACACACACAAACACACACACACACACACACACACACACACACACACACACACACACACACACACACACACACACACACACACACAAACACACACACACACACACACACACACACACACACACACACACACACACACATGCTAACATTCTTTTTTGGTGCATATTTTTCTTGAATCGTTATTTATCTTTAGTCATTCCATCCCCCAACTATTCTCTGTCTTTGTCTCTCTCTTTCCTTCTTCTTTTTACCAATATTTCAACTGTTATTATTATCATTAGATTTTATGTTAAGGGGGTTTGGGATTTTGTTTTATTGTTTTCTTTTAAAGTTTATTAATTTCATTATTTATTTTATCTATCTATTTATCTTTATCTTATTTTTATTTTATTTTATTTATTATTATAATCATCATCATCTTTTTTATTTATCTATTTATTTTATTTTTATTATTTTAGTTTTATTTCTTTTTTTTTAAATTCCCTCCCCCTACCCCGTCCAGTATCACTTTATGTGGAAGGACGTAAAATTGAAGACTACTACACACACACACACACACACACACACACACACACACACACACACCCCTACACACACACACACACACACACTACACACACACACTACACACACACACTACACACACACACACGCGTGCGCACACACACACACACACACACACACACACACACACACACACACACACACATACAGACACACTCACTCTCTCTCTCTCTCTCTCTCTCTCTCTCTCTCTCTCTCTCTCTCTCTCACACACACACACACACTCACACTCACACACACACACACACACACACACACACACACATCAACTTTTTGCATTAAGCTAGGTGTATCTGATCAATTCAACTCTGTGCGAGAATAAAAAGTATGAAACTGGATGGCAAGTTCTGTAAAGAAAGGACCAATACTCCAGACATTGTATCCAAAGGGGATAAAGGACCCCATGCTTATTATGACAAAGTTATCAGCTAAACAGAACCTTGACATTAATTAAATCTTTTGTGAATTGGGAGAGACAACTTAACATTCCAATAGACTGGCACAGTGTACTAAAACAGATAAAGAAAATTAAAGAAAATTAAATTGAAATGGTTTCAAATAAAGATCTGTTATAGAATATTAGTTTGAAACGAAATAATTTTTAAAAACTGAAAGTTACAGATAATGACTTATGCAATATTTGTGACAAGGAAAAAGACGCTATATAATAATATATGATAATAATAATAATATAACAATAATTATATGATTATTATTATCATCATCATCATCATTATTATTATTATTATTATTATTATTATTATTATTATTATTACTACATATTAATTTTTGTGACAAGGAAAAAGATGCTATAAACCTTTATTTATAGGAGTGCCAGTTTGTAGTACTGAAATTCTTGAAAGAACTTGAAGTGACTTTAAAACTATCATTGCGAGAGATTCAACCGTAATATGGAAATAGTGCTATCTGCACTGATGCAATTACAAAAACTGATGAAGTGTGTTTGACTTAATAATAATGTTATTGAGGGAAAAGTAGTGGAGGAAAAACAAGTGCAGGTACCAACTTCTCAATCATTTTGAAAATAATAATGTTAAATATGTTTAATATGTTAGCAAAATTTTATGTTTACAAATGTCAGATTGGGAAAACAAAACCTAATGTTGGTATTTTTTTCTGAATGTTAAACTAAAATACAAAATGGAAATGGAAAAGCTGGAGCACTGCAAACAAATGCAGTTTACTGATTTTGGGGGGAAAAGGATTCAGTACATAAACTCGTAGAAAGTTAAGTACAATTTCAAAATTTAAGTAAAATTGTGTATGTATTTGATAAATCTTGACATAAAAAATAATGACTGATTATTTGTACTTTGTGTAGTAATTAGCTTTGTTAGCTTGTTAAATGGAAATGATGAAATGTAGTCTGGACATATAGTTGAATACGTTGATCATTTAGAGACTCGTGCAAATGCTGTCAAAGAGAGAAAACTCAAGGCATTATTTTTTAGGATAAGATTAAATGCTTTCATGACAAAATTCAGCAAGGATGTTAAATGCTTATGTGGTGGATATATTTCAAATACCCATATCATACTTGAATGTAAGAACTTAAAACATCATCTCCCTGCCTTTTCTGAGAATGCCATTGACGAAGTTTTGATCAATGTAAATCTAACGTTTGATATTGCTAAAGGTTTGTTGTTAAGTCCTATAGGGCATTTATTGTAGTTCTTTTGGTATTTTTAAATGTTCAATATTTTTCTTGATCTGTTAATGTTAAGAATACCTTTTATTTGCTGTTACTATTTATCTCACACACATACACACACATGCGTGCACGCGCATGTGTATACACACACATTAGATCTCTCTCTCTCTCTCTCTCTCTCTCTCTCTCTCTCTCTCTCTCTCTCTCTCTCTCTCTCTCTCTCTCTCTCTCTCTCTCTCTCACCTATCCAGTCTCCTATCTTAGGGTCGTCTGGTATCACTTAAAGTGGAAAGACGTTAAAATTGAAGGCTTACTTTCTTTAAAAAAGCACATGTGTGCCAATAAAATTAATATTAAAAAAAAGTCTCACACCATACACAGATTTGAAATCTAAAAGCGAATGTTACACGCAGTCTTTCAGGCAAGAGGAATGGAACCCTCAGACAGAAATAAACTTCCCCAGATTCACCCTGACTTGAGAGAAGTCCTCCCTTTGTTTGTCAAAGAAAAGAGAGGGGGGGGGAGGGAATGATTTGCATTGATTTGCTGAAAGGCGAGGGAACCCTGTGGTGTGTGACTTGTGATGTGCGGGTAACCATCAAGCATCTGCTTCTGGAGTGTCGAGATGTTCAGGATATTAGGCACAAGCATTTTTTAAAGCAGACTTCCTAAAGATCCTTTTCTGCGATGTTCCACCAGACAGCATGTTTAACTTCCTGAGAGAATCAGGCTTTTTCTGTCTGATAGGAGTGAAGATGTCATAGTTGGATGAAAAGAACAAAGCTTATTTAAGGAATCTGGTTTTGGTTTTATCTCATTTTATGCATTGTTGAAGGGGTTTCTCCCAAAACGCAGTGATGGTCCTGGGTTGATTGACCCTGATGGGTGGCCAGGGCGTTGATACAAGGAATGCTTCTGGAGTGTGGAGGAATCACAGCAGAGTGGGTTTTAAACCCTGTTTTAATCTGTATAGAGTGGCACAATTTTAACCTGAGATTTAAAGAATCGACATAGTGACGGCCCTGATATGGCCTGTGTAGTTGACAGCAAGACAACATTGGAGAGTGCGGTGCATTGTTTTTGACAGACACACA
>CM060345.1:1454747-1474747 GCA_030674155.1 Stramonita haemastoma | reverse complement strand
AAGGGTGAATAGTTTGTTTTATAGAATAAAACTGCACACACACAGCGAACTGGATGAAAAAAAAAGCACATGAGTGCTTATTCTTTATCTTCAATATAAAAGAGTAAGTAAATAAAAAAGTAAATAAATAACCAGTAGAAATCTAAATCTAATGTAGAGATCACATAATTTTCAGGACATTAAAAAAATCATAGCTAAAAATCAGTGCAGTTTTTAATACATCTCTAGACATTAAAAATTAGCTAAATATCAGTGCAGTTTTGTGATATGTCTCTGGACATTTAAAAAAAATCATAGCTAAATAGTAAATATCAGTGCAGATTGTATGATATGTCTCTGTGTATTACAAAAATCATAGCTAAATTGTAAATATCAGTGCAGTTTATGTATGTCATGCTCTGTGATTACAAAAATCATAGCATTATAATATCAGTGAGTTTTATGATATCTCTGGAGTCTGGACATTAAAGTCATATGAAATATTACAGTTTTATGATTCACCTCTGGGCATAAAAAATCATAGATAATTATCAGTACAGTTTTACAGTTGACCTCTGTGCATTTAAAAAAAATCATAGATAATTATTAGTATAGTTTTATGATTGACCTCTGTGCATAAAAAAATCATAGATAATTATCAATTTCAATTTTAGAATTTGATCATGTGCATTTAAAAGTTACTGCTCAATATCAGTCCTAATTTTATGACTCCCATTTTGTCCCTTTAAAAATATGTAGCTTACTATTGGAACAGTTTCATGATTAAATTCTTTACATTTAAAATTCTATAGCTAAATATCCGTACAGTTTTATGATTCTGTTGTAGAACGTATTAGCTGGAAGCAGCTGCAGAAAGCATGTAATTTTCTGTTAGTTGATGACACAGCTGCAGAAAGCATGATGATTTTCTGCTTTGTTGATGACAGCTGCAGAAAACTGATGCCACTGGAAATATGTTGCTGTGATTCTCCCTCCCCTGTCTGCCTGCAGTGCCATGTGGCAGATTCCCCCAGACAGCAACACGCAGTCTGGCATCAGCATCCATTTCAGCGTTTATCATAGAAGAGATTGTCTCTACAGACATTCATCAACACTTTTTGTGGTGGTTCTCTAGTGTTGTCTCTCAAAGCAATAATTAAAAAAAAGGGACTTAGAGCTATTAAAAAAAAAAGTAATGCTGTTGCCAGTCTAAACTCAGGACTTTTGTCAAGTAGCCGGATTTAAATGCTGGACCCGCTTAAAATGTTGACAAGGGAATACTTTCAACAAAAATCTGGTTCATGCATGATTTGTGTTGGGCATTGTTTGTTTCTTGTAGTGATGCGTCTGACTTTGCCATGATCGCACAGGTCGATATGGTTTACACCCTGTCAGTAAGGTGCCAGCCATTCAGGCTGTTGTTCTGTAAAGCCACAGTCTACATCCCACACCCCTTGATCACACATTGCTTTCATATATTTCAACACATAAATGTGCACACTTTTAGACCAGTCCATGCCCATAGTTTGTGTGTGTGTGTGTGTGTGTGGTGTGTGTGTGTGTGTGTGTGTGTGTGTGTAATATCACTTTTGTGTGAACAGACGTAAAATTGAAGATCAGCAGTGTTTATCATAGGGCAGGACTAGCACCCTGTCTGCTATGTAGATAGAGAGCAACGTTTTTTTGGGGACCGACATGTAACTGACTGTGCTTTTTTTTTCGGGTGGGGGGAGGGAGGGGGAGACATCTCCCCCCCCCCTCCTCCTTCCTCTTCTAGGTTGCTGGACCCACAGGGCAGTGAAAGTCCGCCAAGAGTCCATGGAAAGTCTGCCAAGAGTCTGGGGGGGACAGTCCGCTGTACAGGACGCCTCACCTAACCTCACACCACAGCAAGGAGAAGGGTAAGGAGAATGGCAAGGAGAAGGGTAAGGAGAATGGCAAGGAAAGGGTAAGGAGAATGGCAAGGAAAAGGGTAAGGAGAATGGCAAGGAAAAGGGTAAGGAGAATGGCAAGGAAAGGGTAAGGAGAATGGCGAGGAGAAGGGTGAGGAGAATGGCAAGAAGGGTAAGGAGAATGGCAAGAAGAAGGGTGAGGAGAATGGCAAGAAGGTAAGGAGAATGGCAAGAAGAAGGGAAAGGAGAATGGCAAGAAGAAGGGTAAGGAGAATGGCAAGAAGGGTGAGGAGAAGGGTAAGGAGAATGGCAAGAAGAAGGGTAAGAAGAATGGCAAGAAGGGTGAGGAAGGGTGAGGAGAATGGCATGTTTTCCAGCCCTTTTTTTTTTAATTGAAAATTTTGATTTGCATTTTGCATAATTAGTATAAAGATATGAAGATATAAACAGAGAGAGAGACAGAGAGAGTTCTGAAACTCTCTGAAATGATGTAATGTGCTTTCGGGCTTTGGCCACAATACAGTTCAAAGGGCAAAAATGGAAATAACACAGAAAATGAAAAGTAACTTCTTGCAATCTTTGCTAAGATCTTGGCGTATGCATCTTTGCATGTACCCAAAACTACTGCACTTTTAATTAAATGCATGTTCCAAAATCAGGAATTCTGTGCTGACTTTGACCAAATATTTAAACAACAACAAAACAGCTCATGGAGGTATTCTTGTCAACACATGAGCACACAAAATAAAACATCAAGAGCAGCATACATCTGACAGCTGAAATCATCCACAAACTACTGCATTTTTGAAACACAGTGAACCCTACCAGAAAACTTGTGCCTACTGAATAGAGGTTTGTCAGCCTTAGGTTAAAGCAATGTAAACAGAGGGCTGCTGTATGCACAAATATTGAATTACATTGTGCTCATTCATGACATACAACATTTTATCCCATCTGTGCCAGTGGGAACAGATGACCGTATTCACAAAAGTGCACACACACGGGGACTGGATGAAAAAAAGCACATGAGTGCTTATTCCATTATCCTCGATATAAAAGAATGAATAAATAAATAAATAAGTAAATAAATTATGTCATGAGAAGGAAAAGTGGGGAGATAAAACTCGGCCACACATCATTTCAGACACAGAGCTGCTACCTGCATGATAGATTCAGTAATGCCGCCTGAGTCAGATTGGATACATGGACAATTTTCATAGGACTGGTGTGCGCAGAACACTCCCTCAACTGCCATCACACATACCTGCATGTGCATGCACGCCCATTCACATCTACATGCACACACACCCTCACACACACACACATGCATGCATGCTAGACAGCGCACGCACGCACGCATGCACGCACGCACACACGCACACACACACACACACACACACACACACCACACACACACACCACACGCATACACACACACAAGTATTATATATATATATATATATATATATATATATATATATATATATATATATATATATATATATATATATATATCACACCACACACACACACACACACACACACACACACACACACACACACACCACACTCTTCGTTTGCATGCACACATGCATGCACACATCCACACATGCATGTGCTCATTTATGTATAGTTAAAACACACGTACATACAAGTGATCAACAGAAAAATGTAACATGAAATAAAAAATAATACAACATAACAAAACAAAAACCAGTGCAAAAAATAACACCACCACCCTAGATTACTGAATCTAACTCGCACAAATTGCTACGAATATTCATCAACAAAATTTATATGAGACACAGAGAGAGAGAGAGAGAGAGACAATGACAATGACAATGACAATGACAATAGTTTATTCAAAAAAAAGGCCATGGCCCCATTTGAAGGGGTATACATCACTGATATTTGTTGTAATTCCACACTAAGGTCCTATACCTAAAAAAGCCACAAAAAATATACATAACAATTTTTCAGTCTAGAGCAAAATTATGACATCATCGTTTCTCTTCGTTTGAATGACTTATAGAGGTACAGAGCAACATTTCTTATAGTGTTTACATTGGTAGAGGACAAAAGTGTAACTAATCGAAATAGTGCTGGTCTGTTATAAAACTTAGATGGGATGTATTGTATCCTTAAATCATCAAGAACTGGGCAACAGAAAACAAAATGTACTTCATCTTCTCTATTTAATTTACACATGGGACAAGTCATATTTTTGTCATTTTTCTTGTATCTTTGATTATGAACCATTATATCTGTGACCCCAAATCGAAACTTTGTTAATACACATCTTACAAACTTATTCATATTCATCTCTAAATATGTTTCAATAAAATGATTTGTTTTAAACAGTTTATACAAGGAAAATCTATAGCTGTTTTGAATGTGGCTCTCCCAATTTTGCCATCTACAATCTATAAGACGTTGTTTAAAGGAGGCCAGAAAACTTTTAACACATCCAACACCCTGATTTAGCCACACAAATGCAAAACCATTTTCACATAAACACTTACGCACATTGGTCACCCATGTTATCTTTCCTCTCTCATCCAATTTATATAAAAGTTTATATGCTTGAGCAGGCAGTCTGTTTTCACACATTTGAGCCACTTTTAACCAATATGTAATACACTTCACATAGGAATTTAAATACAATGGATGTCTTCCAAGCTCACCATAAACTAAATCGTTAGGTGTTCGCCTGTTAACAAGTAAGAAACGTTTCATGGCAAATAAATGTAGTTTTTCAATTTCATGCCCTGCATAGAAGGCCCATATTTCTGCACCATATTGAACAATTGGCTGCACCTGTGCATCAAACAACTTAAAAAATAACTCTGATGAGGTATTATCAAATTTATTCAGAAACACTAATACATTCATGGCTGCTCGTTTACCTCTGCTCACAAGATCTTGGCAGGCAAAAGTAAAACTAAGCTTAGTAAAAAAATATATACCTAGATACTTGTAAGCATTTACAACTTTTAGTTGAGATTTTCCGTAAAACCATCTTTCACGAGCAGCCAGGTAGCCCCCCTTACGAAATACAATGATATTACTTTTATCCATGTTTACTCTTAGCTGAAGTCTTTGAGCTGCAGAGTGCAAACTGTTCAGTTGCGTTTGTAAGCCAATGACAGTATCAGATAGCAAAACAATATCATCAGCAAACAACATCACGAATATTTCTACTACGTCTAAAGTAACACCATGCCTCCCATTTTTGATAATATCAAGTGCTAGTTCATTAATAAATAACGAAAACAAAACTGGGCTGCATACGTCACCTTGTTTAACCCCTAATGTACATTTAATACAGTCACTAAACTTAGCCCCATCTCTTATTTTAGCCTTTACATCGTTGTACATACTTTTTATACAGTTGTAAAACTTTCCTTTAATACCATTTTTGCTCAGGATAGGCCATAATAGTTGTCTTGAAATAGAATCAAACGCCTTCTCGAAGTCAATGAAGGCTACAAAGAGTTTACGATTGTTTACAAACTGTTTTTGAACAGCAGCGAGTGAGAGAGAGAGAGAGAGAGAGAGAGAGAGAGAGAGAATGAATAATCTTTATTTTTTCAAGGGTAACAGAGTAAGCATTAACATACTTTTCTTTCATCTGGCCCTTGCCCTGGTTAGGGAATAGCACCCCTCCCAACACCCCCTCAAAAAAAAATCAGAAACCAGTAACAAAAGAAAGCAAAAGAATATCAAAACCACCATCACCAACAATAAAATTCAACCTATGATTTAAAAAAAAGGGATAGATATGCATTGAATTAACGCATAATTCCCACTAAATACATTGACAACCATTCATAAACAAAAGAGACGGGTATATATTCATCAAACGCAAAATCCCTAACTGACCCGAACACTCTAGTAAGTGAATCAAACAGATGGAAATTGAGAGAAGACAGGTGAGGAGTGAGCAGCCCAACCAAAATGAAATACAAACATATCAAACATTTTAACATGTTTTTCTTTCTTTGAAGCAATATTATGAAGAAAAGGGGGAAAAAAAAAACAAGATAAACTAACAGCATACAAAGATTTTTTAAAAATCAGCAGCATTGTCATGTAACGCCCAAACATAGTATTTTTTCAAGATGTATTTCAACACCAGAGTTTAAAAAGTCCAAAAGGAATAACAAATATGTAGGGAAAACCAGATAAAGAGGGGACAAAACCAACAGTCAAATAAACAAACTAACAAACACAGTCCATTCTTATTTAGACGACAAGAATACAATTTCAAATTCAACATAAGAACCACAACATTTCTATCTAATGACAAGTTTACGATAGTAAAATATATGTGAAAGTGGAGAAAGAGAGAGAGAGATCAAGTCAAATCAAATCAAATCAAATTCTTTTATTCGAGGATAATGAATAAGCACTGATGTGCTATTTTACATCCAGTCCTCGCCCTAATCAGGGATTACATCAATTTTAGAAACGCACTCAACTAAAAACAATAATAACCAAACCAGGCCAAAACAACAAGACAGTAAGAAACAGACGACAAGATGTAAGGACAGAAGATATAATAGACTAACAAAGGCGCAATACAGTGAACTAAAATTAATAATAATCAATCAAATGATCATTATAATAGAAAACAAAAACAAGGTGAAACCAGAAAATCGATAAATAAGTTAGTAGTTAAAACAAAAACAAACAAACAGATGTAGTAAATAAAACATAACAAGTTGGCTACTGAGTACATTATCCAACCATCATCTGTCAACAAAATTAATCATAGGCCTCACACACACACACACTAGATAAAAGGCTCACAAAAATTTATTTTTCTACAACACACATAATTATTAAAATTGAAAGTATAAAATATGAATAAACAGATTCTCAGTACAACGGTAAACATGATACATTAATTTTAAACTTTAAAGGTCAGATTTGAAACGACACTATCATTACTAACACTCTCTGGTTAAAATTGTTCAATAAAAACCCATACTACAGTTGTGATAGATACATTATTTTGCATAAAAAAGTAAGACTATGAAACTCGTTCTTAAATCAGTCACAATTATAAGATATGATAGTTCAGTGTGATAGTTCAGTGCTGTGATAGTTCAGTGTTGTGATAGTTCAGTGTGACAGCAGTGTTGTGATAGTCAGTGTTGTGTTAGTTCATTGTTGTGATAGTTCAGTGTTGTGATTGTGCAGTGTTGTGATAGTTCAGTGTTGTGACAGTTTAATGTGACAGCAGTGTCAGTAATGTTACTGTCTGCAGCTTTTTGTGGTGACTGATGTATGTCACTGATGGTTGATATTTATTATGTACAGTGTTTTATACACGTCACTGATGGTGTTATGATGGTGTTATATTGTGTACAGTGTTTTATACACGTCACTGATGGTGTGTTATATATTGTGTACAGTGTTTTACGTGTCACTGATAATGTGTTATATTTTGTACAGTGTTTCTATGTCACTGATGATGTGTTATGTCGTGACTGATGCAGCCCTGACAATGCTGTGTGCAGATGGTGTTCAGGGAGGAACAGGGAGCAGCACCAGGCTGCATCACACTAGAACGCAAAGCAGCAGAAGAGGATTGAAAAAACAACGACGCCAGAAATATTGAGAGACAGTGGAAAGCCTTGTCCACACCACACAGATATTGACATGAGGCTTTCAGAGAATTAATCTATATGCAGATGGCTTGAATATAAAAGCCATGAGGATTTAGCTTGCTGGATTTAAAAAAGCCTTTCAGAGAATTACTCTTTCACCCCTCCCCCCCCCCCCCCCCCCCCCACACACACACACACACCCTGCCAACTGTGAAACTAAAGCTAATCAAAGTGTTACTGGCATTGTGTTATCACTCGCAGAAGGTTTCTTGGGTTATGTCATCAGCCCCTTCACTGCTGAAATAAAGTACCACTTTATAACAGACTGCCCCCCCCCCCCCTCTCTCTCCTCATTCCTCCCCATACCAGCTCCAAGTTACCTCCTTTCACTGTTGGTGAAACCCCCCCCCCCTCCCCCCCTTCCCAGTCTTTGAAAAAAGAAATCGCCTGCTGGAACCCCCTCCCCCCAAAAAAATAAAAAGTCCTTTCAACACCCCCCACTTGTTTGTGTGTTTTCCTGTTGAACTATAGTTTTTAAACTGCCACTTTATTGCAATCATCTCCCCTTCCTGTCCCCCTTCTCCCTCTCCCTAACATTAACCTTGTCCCCCCCCCCCCCCCCCCACCCCCCCCACTCCAATCCACGCTGAAAGTCATCTTGTTTCTATCCCTATGGAGGGGAATTCAATTAGGGCATGTGCATGATGTTGTTGCCTGTTTATTTGTGAGAGAGGTGCCTGTGTGTGTGAGTGCATGGGTGTGGAATGAACATAATCAGTTCTTCGCTTTTACTCTACTGTATGTTGCACACTGTCACAGCCACTCCACTCTTTTAACTCGCTCCATACTAACAATGGCTATGGCCATTGTCCATTTCCATCCCCTTGTATACAAACAGCGGCTAAAAAGCCGTTCAGACTTTCAAAAACTTCCCTAAGTGACGTAATCACCCAGTGTCACAGACAGAGCCCTCCATGGTACAGTCTAATTAGCATACTTCACCCTTAGACCAGTGGAGTCACTGGTTAGTGTCTACTTGCTGTGCTGAAGGATTTTTCTTAGCATAGGTCCCTCCCTCCTGTTCAAATAAAAAATTATGAATTTGTCAATTGCATTTTACTTCAATATATGCAAGCTGTACAATAGCCGCCGCTGTAGTCGAGTGGTTAGGGCGTTGGACTCGTAATCTAAAGGTTGCGGGTTCGATCCCAGCTTTCGGCTATGGCGTTGTGCCCTTGGAAAAGGCACTTTACGGCTATTTTCTCCCCCCACCCAGGTGTAAAGGGGTACCAACCTTGTGTTGGGGGTTAACCCTGCGATAGACTGGCGTCCTATCCAGGGGGGAGTCTATGACTCTCAGTCGCTTAACGCCACAGAAACCGGGATAAGCACCGGCCTGATGAGCCTTAGGCTCGGGACAGACTTTAACTTTAAGCTGGCACTGCATACACGCTCAAATAGCCGTCTTTTACATTCTACAGGGTTTCTCAATGTGATTTATGAGGAAAATATCTTTTTTTTTCAACAAATCAGAAAATTTTCCTTCTATGCATTTGCAACTAGCCAAAATTTTGTAGTTGTAAAAACAAACATGTTTTTTTCACTACCGCAACAAAAAATGAACCATAAAAGTAAGGGCTATGAAACTTAGTACCATGCTTATTCCATTTATAAATAAATGTGTCTCGAAATTTCAAGTCTTTGTGTCGTATCATTTATTTTTGATGATTAAAAAAAAAAAAACACAACTATACATATGGCCAGTAGCCAGAGGAACACAGAAATACAAAGGGCCCAGTATGGAGTGAGTTAAACAGAACCAGCTACAACAAACACTGTATCAACAGCTCATCATAACCAGCCTGAAACAAAAACTCATCAATATAATTATCAGAGAAATTAAATGTAGGACACACTATATACAACCAACTCAAAACATCCTACAACAAATGATGATAGGCTCAAAGCAAGATGACCTGTCACAGCCAATTTGAAACCAAATGTAGGAACAGGCTACAGCCCTGAACGGATAGCCTAGTGGTCAGAACATTGCCCTCGCAATTTGACGACCTGGGGTTCGATTCTGGTTGAGGAGATTTTTCTCCTGGAGTTAACATCAGTGCTGACTCCACTCTCCCCAAATGTCCTTGGATGAGACTGTAAACCGAGGCCCTGTGTGCGAACACACACACACCATCAACATCTTGCGCACTCCTTAAATCCTGTTCCGCTTTTTGTAAGAGTAGGCCATCGTGTGCCAATGGGAACAGATGACATTTACAAAACTGCATACACACGGGGACTGGATGTAAAAAAGCACAGGAGTACTTATCCCATTATCCTCGATATAAAAGAATAAAAAGTATATATATAAAAACTGTAGCTGATCACCCGTAGTGATGGGGAGTGGATGGAAAAACAGATCTACAGGGGGCTGGTGTGTGCTCCAAACTGGGCCACAGTTGCCAGATATACAAGGCAAGGCAAGGCAATTTTTTATTTAGAGGACAATGAACAAACACTTATGTGCTTTTTTACATCCAGTCCCCCGCCCTTATCAGGGATAAGATCAAGATTTTAAAAAAGTAGACAATAATAATAATGATCCAAATAGCAAGAGCAATAAACCATACCCAGTAATATACAGATACGTAATTATAGGGATCAGGCCTTCCTACCTTGTAGTTTTGTTCCTTGAGGAAGGAGGGTGGCAGGATGGTGAAGACGTTCGCCTGTCAATATGTAAACCGTAAGTTTCTGGGTTCGTACCCAGCCTCGCCCTTTCTTCCCAGTTTGATGAAAAAAAATCGAATTGAATGTCAAAGTCATTCGGATAAGACTAGAAACCGAGGCCCCGTGTGCGCAAGATCGCACACGGGGCCTCGGTTTCTAGTCTTATCGGAACCCCGTTCCGCCTTTCAGAAGAGCAGGCCATCGTGTGCCGGTAGGAGCGGATGACAAAATTATATTGAAAAAACCTAGCATGCACACAGGAATCGTGTTTAAACACCATCCCTGAGGTAAAAAAAAAATACTGGGTAGGCGCTGCACTTGAGGCGACGCGCTCTCCCCGGGAGAGCAGCCCAAATTTAACGCAGAGAAATCTGCTGTGACATAAAGTGGTATAAAATGAAATAAATAAAACAAAGTTCTACACCCCATCCACCACCAGGGGCTCAGTATGTCTGGGAGCATTCTGAACAACGCCTGTATAGCCTACATGTGACGCTCCACCACGAAATGAGTGGCTTAGTGCATTACCCACTTTTCCGCTAGGAGCCATTAAAGGCAGGTGGGGGTCAAGTTGTCGATTTTGATCAGTTATTAAACTATATCCATTATTCTACCTTGTAATGAAATATCGAGCCGTAATTTTTATTCCTTTTGCTTTTAAATGTGTTTTGAAAATAACCCAGCCCTCATTCTGACAACCTGTTAGGAAAATAAACTTGCCAGTTTCTCAGTTTGTCACATCCTGCAATCTATCATTTCAATTTGTAATAACTTTGCACAGAATTGTCCGATTTTCAATCTGTTTTGTATTGATTAGCCTTTTTATTGCAGATTAATGACTTGTCAATAATTAAAAATTGACCTCTGGTGCAATGCGACTCCTTATGTGGTGGAGCTTACATATAATTATATACAATGGGACCAGCTTATAAGAAAGTCGTTGGGACCCATTTTAGGTTTTCTTATAAGTGGGATTTATTTTAAGGGGGCTTTCTTAAATCCAAATGAGCTTAAATTCTTATAAGTGAGCAAAAGTGTTCAGTAGGCACCCATCAGTCTGGGAAGACTGTGGAGTTCTGCTCTAGTCTTTAGAACGCAAAGCCTGGGTTAGTAAGTATGGAGGGCAAGCTGTTACCCATGCAGCAGACCCCCCCTCTCCGCGCCACTGGGGAAATACATAAAACACACCCCATGTACAATTACTCATCAAGTTTGTTGTTGCTGCTGCTGTGGTTGTTAAATTGGTTCGTTCTGATCACTTCCCTCTACATACAATGAGATTTTAAACTATAGCCTTCTCCATGTTTTAGTTGAAATACAGCGACACACACAGAGGAATTCTGTGGATTCAACAACTTTTATTTCTGTAATTATAAACAGAAAACCATGACTAAAGTAAAGCAGGAACTTTTTTTTCGGAAAGAGAATATAAAGTGATCAATGCTTGACTGTCCACTCAAGATCTTCGGTGTATCACTTATCACAGGAATAAAAATCGTTTGTTTTTTTTTAAATCGCAAAGAAACCTTGAAAAGATCGAATAAAAACTTACTACCAGACACCTGACTGGTACTGGTATAGATAATGAGCTCGAAATAAGTTTTGGTTGGGTGTTACTGAAAGCCTATGACTGAAACGGCAGGAAAACTAAAACAACAATTTAAAAAAAAACTGTCAACAGGATTCCATAATTCATGAGTTGCTTGAAGACAAAGTCACAATAACTAACACAAGTAGATAAATATATCGTCATTTACTGGAAACAAATGACACTTGAATGACAACGCCATATGCTTAACAAGATAAAATAAAAGAGGCTGCACTTTTTAGGCCGACTTGTTCAAATTTTATGCATGTGTTGGTTTTTACAACCGATTGACAAGAGAAACTTGGGGCGTTCACTGTGAGGATTCAAGCCACAGCAACAACACGTTCCAAGTAGTAGTGGGCCTATGCCTCCGTTAGTCGATGGCGCCAGAGGAAAGATCCTTTATTGTTCACGACAGTGCCAATAAAGACTATAGTGGTTTTGGCGTAAGGCTTTCATGCCATAACCACTACCATGGTGACTTTTGCACATGCTGTAAACACTACCTTACCTTACCCTAAGGTTTATCTCCCAGTATGCAAAATCACCAAACTATGGAAGAAAGTAAAGACAAGTACAGGGATCCACAATCTGACAATAATCATATACCAATGCTCCATTAACTATACATGAAGTAAGTGACGCCTTATCTTCTCTGCCGAATAAGAAGTCATCCGTTGGTCTTGGTGGTACATGAATTTCTAATAACATGATAAAACATCTACCAGATAACTGTATTGCCTTTTTGCACATTTTTTTTTTCAAAAATGTTGGTTTACTGGTGACGTGGGGAATATTTGGAGGCAATCAATCGTTGTAGAATACTAAAGCAAGGGAACCTAGAAATGATAAGAAAAGCTACAGACCTATTGCTTTGACATCTCATGTCTGTAAACTAATGGAAAGAATTGTATTTAGAAGATTAGTTCATTTCTGTTGTAAAAATAATATAATACCAGTTAACCAAACAGGCTTTCAAAAAGGCAAATCATCACTTGACCATTTAGTCAAACTTACCTCCCAAATTAAATATCATTTTGCAAGGCGAAAAAATATCCTTGCAACATTATTTGACATTAAATAGCCTACGATCAGGTATGGTAGTTAAATTATTTATAAATTAAAACATGTAGGACTGTCCGGACACATTTACTACTACGTAAAAAGTTTCTTGATGAAAGAAGCATGCAAGTATGGGTAGGAATAGGCCACATTCGAATTTTAGACCTCTATAGATGGGTCTGTCTGAAGGCTCGTGGTAGCACCAATTTTATTCATATAATTATTATCACATGATCTACCTAAACATGTTTCAAATGCAGTAGTCATTGTTCAATATGCAGATGACATATCATGTATGTGGATGAATGTAACGATGAAACGAGCAACCCCCAAAAGATATTTAAATCGTATCAGAAAGGTAGGGCCTATATCAAACAGAGCTTGACAAAATGTCACTATATTTCAGAAAATGGTTTAACGTTATCCCCAGATAAAACACACATTGTTCTCTTTAATAATGGTAGTAAACCTAATGTCCCAAAATTTAAATTATAAAATGAATTAATTAAATATCAGCAAACTGTAAAATTCTTTGGCGTTATCATTACATTACCTCTAACCTCACCTGGAATTCACACATCGAGTATATAACTAATAAAGCCAGAAAAAGTATCAACCTGCTCAACATTGTAAATAAGCAAAAGTGGGGGCAAGACCCTAAAGCCCTAAAACACTTCTCAACATCACTTGTTTCGTTCTAAGTTAACATATGGGCAAAAGTGTTTTTCAGTGCTCCTAAATATCTTCTTAAAAAATACAAAGTTTAGATTGTAAGGCTATCGTATTCCCTTGGTGTTCCCTTCCACGCATCATCTTTGCACATATAAGAAGTAATGTACTTCCTTTAGACGAATACAGACGACTTGCATGTGCGAAATATATTGTTAGAAGTTCCTCATGCGGCAAATTTGGGCAGAAGAGGTTAAGATTAAATCTGATGTTAATTTTCCAAAAAGAGCAAAGAACATTTCCTCTTTAACTACTATTCGATCCTACTCGAAAGAATTATTAGACAAAGCAGAAATCATTCCAGAGAATGTTGATGTAGAGCAAAAACTCACACCTTGTCCAAAGTGGGAGCAAAACAAAGCACATTTCGACATTGAGCATACACCTTACAAGAAAGATGATAATCCACACATTGTAATAAGTTGCGTTAGATCACACATAGCAAACACTTACCCAAATTATTTGGAAATTTATACAGATGGTTCTCTTCTTAGCAGTCAACAAGCAGGTGCAGCCTTTGTCATCCCCAAACTTAAAACTGTAAAATCATATTACCTTGGAAAAAAATCGATCTATTTACACAGCGAAACTAATTGCAATACTTATGTCTTTAAACTACATAAATGACTTGCCTTTTTCTGTCTTCAAAAGTTAAGTTTGTGTTGATTCAAAATCAGCGTTACTATCTCTTCAATCTGGTTCAGTTAAAACACACTCTAACATTGTGATAGAAATAAATCACCTAATACATTGTCTAACTTTGCAAGGAACAGATGTGAGGTTTTGTTGGGTCCCCTCTCATCTTGGATTTTATTATGAGTGGGCTGACCGAGCCCCCAAAAGGGGGCAAAGCATGAGGAAGGATCTATTGAGTTGATTTATCCACTTTCAATTTATGAGACTTACACTTTATTGGAAAATGAATCAAAGAATGAAATGAAGTTATTGAATAAAGACCTTGGTAACATTTCTGATAAATATGTTATAGGCCTACAGACTTGTAACCTAAAACATATAGCTTCGAAATTTCCCCATTATAGCATGGCAAATCTCAGGCAAATTACTTCACTTCTTTATGATTAAAGCTAAATGCCTTAAAAACAAAATTTGTAACAGGAGTTAAATGCTGTTGAGGGGAAAAACTTTCAAGTGTTCATTTAATATTTGAATGCCAAACTTTAAAATAATTTTTGCCTGATATTTCTGATCGTTCGTTAGAAAATGTTTTCAGTGACTTTTTATTAATGTTCAGCATTTGTGAATATTTGCTTCGAAGTCCAGTTGCTCATCTGCTTTAGGTTTAAAGTTAGTGTTTTACTTGTTCAAATGTCACTTTGTTTTTACCTATGATAACGATAACCTGTAACAGCATACATACACACACGTGCACGCACGCGCGCACACCCCCCGCCACACACACACACACACACACCACACAAGCACATGCACACACACACACGCGCGCGCGCGCGCGCGCGCACACACACACACACACACACACACACACACACAACACACACACACACACACGACTCTTATACGTTCACACACACACACACCACACACACACACACACACACACACACACACACACACACACACACACACACACACACACACACACACACACACACACACACACACACACACACACACACACACACACACACACACACACACACACAACACCATAACTTACCACACACACACACACATCAAGACCCATTAGATGCTTAGCTCTACCTCCAAGTTTTATCTTTTTCCTTTGGTTTTCTGTATGTAACAGTTCAATGACTTTACTCAATGGGTAGATGTTATTTTCTTTATCATTCCCATTCAACTTTACAAACAACACATATGTTCGCTCTGCTTCAGCAATTTAAGTTTAGTGAGAGGGTTTTTGCTATAAATCATGCTTTCTTCATCAATACAGATGCAGGGGATTCCCTGTAAGCACTGTTTGGGGTTTCATTTTAGTCGAGTTTTTTTTTAGTTGGATGGTATTAACGATTCTTATTGAGGGAAGTATTCATTTGTTCTTTTCTGACTTCCCTGTCAGCAACTTTAGGTTTGAGTGCGAGCAGAGGATTTGTTCTTTTTGCTCATAAATCATGGCTGCTTCTCATCTTTGAATGACTTTGAGTTTATTGAACAAAAATCTGTATTGGGTTTCTATGATTGACGAGTGTTTTCTGTTTTGCTTGAGTGGTTTAAAATCGAATGATTTTTTGTACTCTTTGGAGGAAGTTGTTCGTGAATGATATGTATTGGTGACTTGCTGTGAAACAACTCTGGACTGCTACACATGGTGTTGGATTCTATTCACTATTGCATAAATGAATGAATGAATGATGTGAATGAATGAATGAACGAATGAATGATGGATGGAAATGAAAGGAATGAATGAATGCATGGCTGACTGCCTGAATGAATGAAAGAACGAACGAATTCCCCCGTGGGGATGCCTGGGTCGTTAAAATAGCATTCCACCTTCTGTGCTATGAATTCCCTCTTTTCTATCCCTCTCTTTGTTTCTGCTTGTTCCCTTTCCTTGTTCCTTTTCTTCCTGTCACCTCCTTCTTGTCTGACACAGCTGTCAGTTTTCCCCACTTTCCGCTCCTCTCACCTGCTATATTCCATCCCATCCCACTAGCTGTGGCCAGCTGGTGCTATTTATAGCAGGAGCTGACCACACATGGACTAGGTAAAAGGAAGGAGCACCCTAAATTTAACACTCTTGACTGGCCCTACTGAGTGACGCTGGATTTGTGCACTGTGCTGATTTTCTGTGTCCTTGGTCCATTCTTCTTCCTTTTTTTTTTTTCTCACCAAGACTTAAAAGAAAACCGTTTTCTACCATGTCGAAGTTCCATGCGCAGGCCTGAGTTGTCAGATGTGTAACGGCAGTGCATCACATTTTTGCTCACATGACAGACGGCACTAGTTGCTGCCTCTGAACGTGCGGTGGTTCGATCCCCGTTTGGGCCCGAAACTTTCCCCAATCCATTAGACCATGAGTGGTGGTGTGGGTACTAGTCTTTCGGATGAGACGATAAATTGAGGGCCCGTGTGTTAGACATATTTAGCGCACTAAAATACAAATAAAACAACAAAACAAAATCCCCTCACTGCAACAAGAGAGGGTTGTCCCTGGCAAAATTCTGTAAAAAAACCCAACACAAACCCAACCTACTCTGATAGGGAAAGAAAGACAGTTACAGACACACAGACACACACACAGGGGATGGATAGCCTGTGGTCAGAACAATGCGCTGGCAATTTGACGACCCAGGTTCGAATCCGGTCGAGGAGATTTTTCTCCTGGAGTTAACATCTGTGCTGACTCCACTCTCCCCAAAAGTCCTTCGGATGAGACTTTTAACCGAGGCCCCGTGTGCGAACACACGTAGAACATCTTGCGCACACGTTAAATCCTGTTCCGCTTTTCGTAAGAGTAGGCCATCGTGTGCCGATGGGAACAGATGACATTTACAAAACTGCATACACACGGGGACTGGATGTAAAAAACCACAAGGTGCTTATCCCATTATCCTCGAATATAAAAGAATAAATCAAAATCAAATCAAACACACACGCACACACACACACAATTTAAAGACGTACGCGCTTTCTTCTGTTTTCATAAAGCTTAGTAATGTCAAACTTTATTAGGCATTGGAAAAAACAGTGCAGAACAAACAATAACGAATCATAACACTCCTTCGACAGTGATACATAATGTACTTGTATTATGCAACAAGAAAAGCGATACTCTTTTCACATACATCATGGCATTAGATCTGATTATTTCAAAAGAAGAAAAAAAAAATCTCCGGATGACAAGTATTCAACTCCATCGATACATCCAATGACTTTTCCCAGATAACTGTGCTTTCATCCCTTTTAACTGTAACAGTTGAAAATGTTGGAAACATGATTACCAAGCGAAACAAAAAAGAATCATATGACGCAATACACGGTTATAAAAATGCGACAAACTGTTTCTCCTCATTCGTCCATAGTTCAGGCACTTCACAATAATATGCATAAATCTGCTCTCTTTTGGATCTAGTCTTCGGGCTAACAGTTTCTCTCTCTCTCTCTCTCTCTCTCTCTCTCTCTCTCTCTCTCTCTCTCTCTCTCTCTCTCTCTCTCTCTCTCTACACACACACACACGCACGCACGCACCACCACACGCACCACACACACACACATACGCACGTACACACACATGCACGCACACACACATCACACACACACACACACACACACACACACACACACACACACACACACACGAAACTTTCAGCATCAACCTTGTCGCCAGTAATTGTGTTGCATGAAAAACCGTTAGCCATGCATCATCAACGACCCTTCCACATACGGTTCAAACTCTTCACACCACGAAAGATATGCATCTGTGAACGAAGACATCATGATCCTTCTTCAAATGAAATCGAACATCATGACAATTCTTCAAATGAAATGAACACCATGACAATTCTAAAAAATGAAAATGAACATCTGACAATTCTTCAAATGAAATCGAACACCATGATAATTCTTAAAAAAGAAATTGAACATCATGACAATTCTTTAAAGAAATGAACATCGAAATGAATTCTTAAAAAGAAATTAAACATAAATTCTTGAAAAAGAAATTGAACACCATGACAATTCTTCAAAAGAAATTGAACATCATGACAATTCTTAAAAAAGAAATTAACATCAACAATTCTTAAAAAAAAATGAACAAAATCAAAAGAAATTGAACATGATAAAATCTGAAAAAGAAATTAACACATGACAATTCTTAAAAAAAAGAACAAGAAATCAAGAACAACACCATGACAATTCTTAAAAAGAAACGAACACCATGACGAATCATGCAAACCAACCTGATGATTATTCAAGGCTGAACTTTAGCCCACAGAATTCGTTTATGATAATTTAGCAACGCAAAAAAATTTAATAAAAAAAAAAACCCTGATAAAAAATTCGATTAAAAACTCCACTAGCAACATCTGTGGCATGTTTGGTTGTGTGGTCAGGCCGAGGGTAGCCGAGTGGTTAAGGCTTTGAACTTGAAACTGAGGCCACAGGCTCCAATCTCGGCTCTGATGTCTTTCCAGGGACACCCCCCTCCCCCCTTCCCTAAAGTTCATACCAATACTAAATCCCCCCCCCCCCCCCCCCCCCCTGAACATTGTATGGATCAGACCAAAGACTGTATTAGGGCGAACTATTTTTGATCAGACTGAAGTAAACCAAAGTCCCTTGTTGCCAACTAGCAATGCAGGGAGGCATCGTGCGCACATTGGATTAATTAATCTAAACCAATTTAATTAAAACCACCAATGTAAGTGTCTATTTTTAGTCACAGAGGGAAATCACTAGGCTTCAGGATTACGCAAAAAAGTGCATCCCAGAATTCAGTCATTCCCAATGGTTACCAAGTCAAATCCCGTCATTCCCATAGTTACCAAGTCAAATTAAGTCATTCCCAGTAGTTACCAAGTCAAATTCCAGTCATTCCCATAGGTTACCAGTCAAATTCAGTCATTCCCGAGTGTGTTTACTCATGGGTCAAATTTCTCTATCATTCCACTGGAATTACTTTAGATCAAAATTGCCACAATGAGTTTGCGTATAAGTTCCAAAGTCATCCCATATAGGTTACCCGAACCAAAGATTCCCAAGGTTACCTAGTCAAATTCCAGTCATTTCCAGTAGTTACCAAGTCAAAGTCATTCCCAAACGTTACCAAGCCCATCACAGTCTGCTCACCCAACAGAAGGAAGATGGCACACTGAGGGGAGCCTGTGTTTTCTTCACTAGTTCCAATGTTTGGCTCATGGATCTTAAAAAGACTGCCTTCCCTCACGATATTAAAAAAAAAAATCTATTTATCCGACTCACCTGAATCAAAGACTTTATCCTACAGAAACAAAACACACACACAGATTTTCCAATGTGACCAGGACTGAAAATCTGACCATGGCGGAGTCCATTCTTTTCCCCCAGCACAGATTGCATGCTAGGCATGTTATTGTTACTGTTACAAATCTCTTGGCATAGCTGGCTGGCTATTCTAGGAACAATAGCCGGGTGGAAGTTTCGACAGTGAGTATGTGACCATTACTTCAAGGCGAGATATTCCTTGAAAATGTTAACTATAACTTTACACACACAAAAATAATATTTAAAAAACTATAAAAAAAAAACCAACAACAAAACTATAACTTGACACAGAAAATCTGACTGCTCGTCTCTATCTCTCTCTCCTGACTGTGGAAATACAATATTCTCTCACGAGTTTGAAAACAGAGAAGGTACAATGGATTAGAAGAAAAATGTTGAATACCAATTTGTTTCTTTGCTAAAACAGAACGCAAAGGTAAA
>CM060345.1:1427247-1449747 GCA_030674155.1 Stramonita haemastoma | reverse complement strand
AAATACAATGGTCCTCTCTCTATATATATCACACACACACACACACACACACCCCACACACACACACACACACACACACACCACACACACACACACACACACACCACACACACACAAAAAAAAAAAAAGCAGAAGTGTTTGATTTTTACGTCAATTTTGAAACTCGACTTCCAAACACAGGGGGATATCACTCCTGCACTCAGAATCCTCAGGGGCAGACAACACACTCTTGTCTCTACCTCAGTGGTACTGATGAACTATCAAGGCTGTGATCTAAATACTGCACTCGACACCATATGTTGGGGTGTAGATGATGAAATTTATTTTACAGAAAAAGAATATTAGTTCAGTGCATCAATATTTGTCTGGTTACACAATGTCTTAACGATTTGGTTTAGGTCGTAAAAATGCATGTGCATGTGAGCGAATGTGCCCACTCTGTGTGTGTGTGTGTGTGTGTGTGTGTGTACTGTGTGTGTTGTGTGTGTGTGTGTGTGTACTCTGTGTGTATGCTTAGGTTCGGATACATGTATTGTGGTATTTTTCTGTGATGAATGTTTTCCTTTTTTATGATTTTTTTTTAGCTTGTAACCCATGTGAATTTCTCTGTTTGTGAGATAGTAAGGTTTTTGAAATACTTTGTCTAAAGCTAAGTTATTAACAACAAGTACAAACCGAGATAGTAAGGTTTTTGAAATACTTTGTCTAAAGCTAAGTTATTAACAACCAGTACAAACCAACCCCTTCTCTGCTCTGGTCAAAACTGTGTCAGTTATGAATTACGTTGTCAAAAGTTAAGTCATCAACAACCAGTACAAACCAACCCGACTCCTCTCTGCTCTGGCCAAAAATTGTGTCAGTGTACTGATATTCCATATCATCTGCTGAGGCCTGCACTGATGTGACGTGTGTTGCTATGCTGTGCATTGTTGTGTTGAGGTTACTCTTCAGCCCTGACCCACTCTTAACACGACACAACACAACACAGCACAACACAGCACAGCACAGCACAGCACAGCACAGTACAGCACAACACAGCAAAATACAGATCAACAACACAGCACAGCCTCCACTCTCCTTCAAGATAAACTGATAGGTAGGTAAAGGTAAAAAAGATATAAAGATGTCCTGTAACCTTTTGTGGTCGTAGGGGAGCGAGGCGTCAGAGACCTCAGCTTCTCTAGGGGGCCAGCATATTGAGGGCAGTGGCGCCCATCTCCTCTCCCTCGCTGCTTTACCTTCCCTGACCCTAAAGAGGGCAGGTACCCATTTTCAGCTGGGTGAACCGGGGGAACTGTACTGAAGTCAAGGCGCGCAAACGGTTACCCATCCAACTGGTAACCACGCTCAATGCTGCTTAATCTTGGCTGAGGGAAAGCGAGTGCTCTGACCACTGAGCTATCTCGTCCTGATAGATATAAAACTATATGTAACCTTTTTTGCACAAGAAAATGTTTTTTACCTTATTCCTTTCGATATGATTTTGATTACATTACACAAAATACAAAGCTGGCTTAAAGAAGAAGAAAAATATAAAACATTTCATGTCAAATAAGGAAGACACGTTTTATGAGTGTGCTTTACCATAAAAAAAATTAAAAAAATCAAAGTTGCATTGAAAAAGAATAAAATATCTTCACAGCACAGTTATTATTATGGTTGCATTCTTCCAGCAAAAAAAAAGAAAAAAAAGAAAAAGAAATAAAAACATGGTTTTATTTTACAAAGCATTATACTGTCAACACACAAATCCATATGTACAAAGATTCATACAACAAAATATAACATTTTTTTTAAAAAGGATTCAGAGTTACTCATAACGAAACAAAATTCACTAACACGCAGAAAAGTGAACTCAAAAAAAGAAGACAAAGGATCAAACACAAGACTCCAAATCACCACAATGATAAAATCATCTCCAACAAGCTGTCTTTGCTAAAAATAAACTGTTCTCTCCATATCAGATGATCACAGTAAAACAGAGTTAAATCTTTTTTTTTTTTTTAATGTAGAATTCTTTCACCATTCAAATAAAAAAAAGAATGACATCAACATTTTTGCAAGGTAAAAGATACAGAACAGAACCAAAGATTTAAAAAAATATTTTTTATAAAACCCCACCAATTGTCACATACATGTAAGAGCTGTCATCAAAAACAAACCAAAAAAAAAAATCATGACACGAATAAAAAAAACCCCAACAAATCGAAGAGAAGAGAGAAAGATAATCCAAAAGAAAAGATAAAGCGAGAAGATAATAAAGAAAAGTATCAAAGGAGAGAAGATAATCAAAGACGAGAGAAAGATAATCAAAGAGAAGATAGAAAGATAATCAAAGAGAAGAGAGACAGATAATCAAGAGAGATAAAGAAGACAAAAAATAATCAAAGATTAAGAGAAGATAGAGAAATCAAAGGAAGAGAGAAGATAATCAAAGAGAAGAGGAAGATAATCAAAGAGAAGAAAAAATCAAGAAAGATGGAGATAATCAAATAGAATAAAGAAATCAAAGCTTCAATCTGGAGAAGAACACACACCCCCCCCCCCCCCCCCCCCCCCCCCCACTAAAACAAACAAACAAAAAAATAACAAAAAAAAACTATAAAAAAAACTCACAAAAGAAAAGAATCCCCCCAAACACACACACAAACCCCAAATAAAAAAAACAGGCCACCACACACATATAAAAAAACAACAACCTAAAAACTGTGGGAAATCCCCATTTCCTAAATCTTTGCGGATAGGTAAACCTTATCCACGATCACTAAGCCCTCATCCCCAGCTACCAGCCTATAACATCACATCAGCATCAACCCCAACAACGCACAAACAACATCACATCAGCATCAACCACAACAACGCACAAACAACATCACATCAGCATCAACCGCAACAACGCACATACAACATCACATCAGCATCAACCGCAACAACGCACAAACAATACTCCACACCGTTTCAAACTGAACAAGGAATATTTAGGCACTTCAAAACTTTCTTACATGGTAATAGTAAAAAAGAAACCAAACCCCAAAAAAACGGAAAAAAAGCCTCTAACCCCCCCCCCCCCTGAAATTTAAGCCAAAGCCAATAATCATAAACGGAAACGTTCGTTTCAGACATCTCTATGTCTGGCAAAGCCATGACAGCGTCTGATTAAAGCAAAGATACACTGAAACCACATCATGGAGAAAGGAAGAAAGCCTTGGTTAATACGTACAGACACACACACACACACACACATGCATGCACACACACGTGTACACACACACACGCATGCACACACACACACACACACACACATCCTATCAGTTTGTTTCCTTTCAACAAAAGCCGGGATTAAAGAAACAAAAACAACACCACCAACATCAACAATACAACTCCTAACAATTCTTCTTATGAAGCCGGTGTTGTCAAACAATCCTTACTCAAGCCAATCACACACATAACACCCCCAACAATATTAACAACCACCACAAAAGAAAAGCAAAAAAAAAAAAAGTCCCCACAATTACACACACACACACACACACTCCTTAAACATAACAACATCAAAAAAATGTCTTACAGAACAAAACATAAGATTTAAAAAAAAATAAAGATCCTTCAATCAAAACAGTCTCTTCACGATGAAGCAAAGGCAGAATAAAAAAAAAAAGCAAGCCTCCAAGGTAAAAGGTAAAGGTAAAGGTGTCCCATAACCTGTGAGGTCGTAGGGGAGTGAGGCGTCAGAGACCTCAGCTTCTCTAGGGGCCAGCATGTTGAGGGCGGCGCCCATCTCCTCTCCCTCGCTGCTTTACCTTCCCCGACCCTAAAGAGGGCAGGTACCCATTGACAGCTGGGTGAACTGGGGGACTGTACTGTAGCCAAGGCGTGCGCAAACGGTCACCCATCCAACTGGTAACACGCTCGACGCTGCTTAACCTTGGCTGGGGGAAAGCGAGCGCTCTGCACTGACCACTGAGCTCTCCCGTCCCCTAGCCACCAAGAAAGAACTTAAATATGGACACCTAACCACAGAAATTGATGCTGACGAAAAGAAATCAACATTGTCATGCTGCTGTTAATGACACAGATTTGACAGCCATTGAGAGGGATGGAGGAGGAAGCAGATCTGTCTCAAACAGTGCGGTGTATGGCAGCATTATATCACCATGAGATCAAACAAGACACAATGCCATGTCAAACATTCATACAGAGACAGAGAGAGACAGAGAAAAAAAAAAGGCCCCCCAAAATTTCAAGGAGAGAGAGAGGGAGGAGGGAGGGAGGGAGGAGAGAGAGAGAGAGAGAGAGAGAGAGAGAGAGAGAGAGAGAGAGAGAGAGAGAGAGAGAGAGAGGAGAGAGAGAGAGAGAGAGAGAGAGAGAGAGGGAGGGCAGGCAGGGGAGAGAGACAGAGAGAGAGAGAGGGAGAGAGAACTCGAACTCGAAAACTTTATTCACAAAAAGGCCATTGGCCCATACATGAAGGGGGTTGCCAAACTGCTTTGGTATTTTGTTGTTGGATTAAGACAACAGTAATAACAACAAAAGGAATTATTATACAGCAGCAACATCAGTTACAAAGATATGCCTTACGATAATAAAATATCTCTTATTCTGAAAGCTTTACACAAATATAAAGTGAGGCTGCGCACAACTTCAGGTTGACTTGACGCCATGAGTAAACAGAGTCTGAAAGAATTAGCCTGCCTACTATATTTTACAGGGAGAGGGAGAGAGAGAGGGAGAGAGAGAGACAGAGACAGACAGATGGAGACAGAAACAGAGAGAAAAAGAGAGAGAGAAAGACACTGCAAATCAAAACAAAACAAAAAAACCCTAACCAAAAAAGAAAAAAAAAAACACAGAAAAACTACAACAAAAACTCCCCACTCACCCAAAAAAAGAACAAAACAACAACAACAACAAAAACAAAAAAACCAACAAAAAAACAACAACAGAAAAAAAAATCACAACAAAAACTTCCCCACTCACCAAACCCCCCTCCCCCCCCACAACCCCCCAAACCAAAAAAAAAAAATCAAACAAGATTTCCATACATACAAGTTAAAAAAAAAAAGACCCCCAGCAAATAGCACAGCCTAGGGAGATGGGGGCGATATGTTCATAAAGCCTTTCAACAGCCAGTTCCATGTTCAACATCTTGTGACAACCATCACACAACAACTCCACACATGTACAGAAAACGTCGACATAGGTGTACAGTGACCTTGAACTATGACGACCTCTTTACGCTGATGCAGAAATGAGTCTGTGATCATAGGCAGAGATCAGCATACCCCCCCCCCAAAAAATGGGTTCACCTGTACACACCTTCTCACTCCCTCCATTCATTCGCAGATACTCTTGTCCTTAAGAATACCCAGATTCAACCTATCTACCGTTGGCCGCCGCTCTTTCTCTGTTTCTGGTCCATCGATCTGGAACGACCTCCCTCTCTCCCTCCGGCAAAAGCCTACTTATGACACTTTTAAATCCAACCTCAAGACACACTTATTTCAAACCTAAGATTCTCTCCTTCCGTTTCCATCTCTTGTCTGTCCCTGTCTTCAACATCTACCTGCCAAAGTGTATAACCTTTGTAAGAGCATGCGTGCGCACACGCGCCCGTGTGTGTGTGTGTGTGTGTGTGTGTGTGTGTGTGTGTGTGTGTGTGTGTGTGTGTGTGTGTGTGTGTGTGTATGTGTGTGTGTATGTGTGTGCGTATGTGTGTGTACATTCAAATTTGCTAAAACTATAAATTGTTATTGATTGCTTGTGTGTTGTATAGGTCGAATGCAAGCGCTTTGATTTGTTTTTACAAGATATAGCGCTATATAAATTCCATGTATTACTATTATCATTAAAATGTCGCAATCTTTGAATTACACATGTAAAGGTAAAGGTGTCCCATATCGTAGGCGGTCATAGGGGAGTGAGGCGTCAGAGACCTCAGCTTTTCTACGGGCCAGCATGTTGAGGGCGGCGCCCATCTCCTCTCCCTCGTTGCTTTGTGAGAAATTCAACGCTGCATTAATTTGTTCATGTGTGAACATAGCACTTTTATTTAGAAAAAAACCTAAAACAAAACAAAAACACAAATCTCCATCCCCTCTGAGGAAAAAAAAAAAAGGAAAAGAACACATTGTGTGATATGATGAATTTACATCTGATTTGGGACAAGTTGAGGGTGGACATGATGATAGCTTTTATAAGCGTACAGGTACCATTAAAATACACACACACACACACTGCAAATTCACAAATTCCCAAATCTGCTACCTTTTGTAACAGACATTTTGTTATTCATTCAAGCAGGGTTAAACAAAATATCCCCCCTCCCCACTTAAAAATACCAAAACTACACCCAACATATTTACACACACAATTCCACAAAAAACCAACATGATTTTCTCTCTCTCTTTTCTCAAAACATGAAATTTCTTGGTCATTTTTTTTCACTCAACAAAAAGAGCTTTCTTTCTTCAAAATATTGAAACATTATTTTGTAGCTGTCAATTTTCTATTTACACAGGTAAGGCGAGACTGCCAATATGCACACACATTAAAAATAAAATAAAATAAAAAAAGATGATAATCAGCTCCCAAAACCATGTTTAAAATGATGAAACAGATGAATCATTTCCTTCCCCTATGCACAATGCAAACATACGATAACTGATGCACATTCATCAACCTTTCACAACACACTTTTTGCTTTCATTTCTTTTCCTCAGGTGGTAAAGAGGAACATCACTGACAGACCAACTCTGGTGACCTTAAAAGGTAAAAAGTAAAGGTGTTCCAAACCTGTGTGGTCATAGGGAGCGAGGCGTCAGAGACCTCAGCTTCTCTAGGGGCCAGCATGTTGAGGGCGACGCCCATCTCCTCTCCCTCGCTGCTTTAACTTCCCTGACCCTGAAAGAGGGCAGGTACCCATTGACAGCCGGGTGAACTGGGGGAACTGTACTGAAGCCAAGGCAGTGCAAACAGTCACACATCCAACTAGTAACCACGTCTCGACGCTGCTAACCTTGACTGGGGGAAAGCGAGCGCTCTGACCATGAGCTGACACGTCCCCTTACCTCTTCCAAATCTGATGACAGCAGACGCTACAGGCCCAGAGGTTCAGACCACTCCACTTCAATTCCACGGGGTCATGAGGTCAGGGGTTCGAATCTCGTCAGTGTCTGGTGAACTAAGGGCAAGGATTTTTACAATCTCCCAGGTCAGATTCAAGAGCAGACCTGCCAGTTCCTTCATAATTATACACACACGCAGATGATCAAATAGGCACATTACACATCCGGGATTTCGTGTCAGCATTCAGTGAAGCCACACAGACACAAACATATCCAGGATTTCGTGTCAGCATTCAGTGAAGCCACACAGACACAAACATATCCAGGATTTCGTGTCAGCATTCAGTGAAGCCACACAGACACAAACATATCCAGGATTTCGTGTCAGCATTCAGTGAAGCCACACAGACACAAACATATCCAGGATTTCGTGTCAGCATTCAGTGAAGCCACCGCCACCTATCCTAATTATCACACATTCAGTGAACCAACAAGCACAAAATATCCAGGATTTTTGTGTCAGCATTCAGTGAAGCCACACAGACACAAACATATCCAGGATTTCGTGTCAGCATTCAGTGAAGCCACACAGACACAAACATATCCAGCACGCATCCCCCCAAAATGGAATGCGGCTACCTTCATGGTGAACAAGAACAGTCGCATACGCAGAAATCTCACCATTGATGAACCTCGGAGCTGTAGCCAAGGACAGACGAACAAAAAAGACATGGCTGACACAAACTCTGTGCTGAGGACTGCAGCAAAAAAAAAAAACCCACCAAATTTCCCCACCATTTTCTTCCCACAAACCCTGCCCGTGTCTCTAACATGAGTTGGCACATGCGTATGACTGTACCAGTCAGTGCTATATATTGCACATGTAGACAATCAGTTTGCACAGAAAAGTACATCAATCAAGCCTTTTTAAAAATGTCTTATGAGGATGAAAACTATAGCATGAAATAAAACAAGAGAACCCCCCCTGAAAATACATCTCTTTTTCCGTGTAACAGTGGGTACAGAAGCCGAGCCCTAGAAACCGACCAGAGGCAGTGACAGAAACGCACTTTGGGTTTACTTCTGTGAACTCACAATGAAGTGTTCTCTCAACTTCACAGAAAAAAACAAGTCTGTCTTCAGTTGATCCACACAATCCATTTCCAATCTCTCGCTGATTTTTTTATATATTAAACATGGTTACAGGCGACTATCTTCAAGATTTAATTCGTCTTTGACCCCTCTTGGGGCATGGAGGATTTCAAAAACAAAATCAACTGTAACATATATATTTTGCATTAATAGAATACGTTCATACACAGAATTTCACAGAAAAAAAATATAGTCAACCTTTTCATTAATGTCATGCAACTTTACTCTTAACTATGAATTTGGTAAGTTTTAATCACATATTTTTTATCAGAAGAGAACAAATTACAAAATGTGTGTGTGTGTGTGTGTTGTGTGTGTGTGTGTGTGTGTGTGAGTGTGTGTGTGTGTGGAGTGTGTGTGTGTGGTGGTGTGTGAATTCAACTGAAAAAAAAACAACCTGATATGAAACCCATTTTGAGATTGAAGCCCTGATAAAGAAGTTTGAAGAGAGCTTGAGAGTGTTGTATTTTATTTATTTTATTTTTATGATCTAGATAATGGAATAAGCAATCATATGCTTTTTTACATCCAGTCCCCATGTGTATGCAGTTTTGTAAATGTCATCTGTTCCCACCGGCACATGATAGCCTATTCTTACGAAAAGTGGAACAGGATTTAATGTGTGCGCAAGATGTTCTGCGTTCTCTGTATTGTTGTATTGTGTTGTATTGTCATATTGTATTGTTTTGTGTTGTGTTTGATGAATTGCATCGTATTGTTTTATACTGATGTATATTGTGTATGTATGCATTGTAGATTGTGTTGTATTGTACTGCATTGTAATGTATTGTATTGTATTGTATTACATTGTATTGTGTCATATTGTCATGATGATCACACCATTTCCTGCAGTGGTGTTTTCACTGTGACAAACCACGGCGCATTATTTAGCTAAAATCATAGAGACTGAAGGCAAACACGATGAAAACAATGCAAGCGACTTCACAAAGCTAGCAAGAGTACACAACTCCTTCCTATAGATGTACGGGCATGTGCATAAATGCATTCAACCCCATCAACACCATCCGTCTAATATCACAATTGGTGAAAAGACGTTAAAGGAATTTGAATATTCAACCACACACACACTCACACAATGATCACATGCACACACACACACACACACACACACACACACACACACACACACACACACACACACACACACACACACACTCACAAACCTGTCAAAATCACTTTGTAGCGAATGGACACTAAACTAATGAGAAGAAGAAAATACACACACACACTCTCTCTCTCTCTCTCACACACACACAAACACACACAAAACACTCACAACACACACACACACAAAACACACACACACACACACTACACACACAACACACACACACTTACACACACACACACACACACACACACACACACACACACACTCCTACAAAAAACCTATGCCTGATAAATTTCAGCTCAAAATTTTGTGACTGGTTCTGCTCTTGGGTACCACCTCCCATCCTTTGCTTTCATTTTACTTGTTGTTGCTGTTGTAGTTGTTGTGGTTGTTGTTGTTGTTGTTGAAGGCACAAAGACAGTTATCAACGTAACAAGGTGACAGGCAGGGACAGTGGCCACAGGTGTAAACAACCCTCTGTCCTTTGCCCAAAAGACACGTGGTGGTAGACTAACAGTAACTGCTCTGCCCTAAAGTAAACTGACAGGTAACTGCTCTGCCCCTAAAGGTAAACTGACAGGTAACTGCTCTGCCTCTAAAGGTAAACTAACAGGTAACTGCTTGCCCCTAAAGGTAAACTGACAGGTAACTGCCTGCCCCTAAAGGTAAACTGACAGGTAACTGCTCTGCCCTAAGTAAACTAACAGGTAACTGCTCTGCCCTGAAGGTAAACTGACAGGTAACTGCTCTGCCCCTAAAGGTAAACTAACAGGTAACTGCTCTGCCCCTGAAGGTAAACTAACAGGTACGCTCTGCCCCTGAAGTAAACTGACAGGTAACTGCTCTGCCCTAAAGGTAAACTAACAGGTACTGCTCTGCCCCTAAAGGTAAACTAACAGGTAACTGCTCTGCCCCTAAAGGTAAACTGACAGGTAACTGCTCTGCCCCTAAAGGTAAACTGACAGGTAACTGCTCTGCCCCTAAAGGTAAACTGACAGGTAACTGCTCTGCCCCTAAAGGTAAACTGACAGGTAACTGCTCTGCCCCAAAGGTAAACTGACAGGTAACTGCTCTGCCCCTAAAGGTAAACTGACAGGTAACTGCTCTGCCCTAAAGGTAAACTGACAGGTAACTGCTCTCTGGCTAAAATTAATTTTGTTTGCAACGATGGCTCAAACTATGTTTGCAATAATGGCTTAAATTTTTTGTTTGCAACAATGGCTTAAACTTTGTTTGCAATAACGGCCGGCTAAAATTTTGCAACAATGGCTGGGTAAAAGGTTTTTTTGCGACATTGGTTGAAATTTTGTTTGTAATATGGCTGAAATTCTCTTTGCAACAATGGTTAGCTAAAATTTTGTTTGCAAAAATGGCTAGCTAAATTTTTTTAAAACTAAAATTCTTAGTAATAATGGCCACAATTTTGTTTACAACAATGGCCGGCTAACAATTGGCTTGCAACAATGGTAGGCTAAAATTTTGTTAGCAAAAATGGCTAGCTAAAATTTGTTAGCAAAAACGGCTAGCTAAAATTTTGTTGGCAAAAATGGCCAGCTAAAATTTTGTTTGCAACAATGGCTGGCTAAAATTTTGTTAGCAAAAATGGCTAGCTAAAGTTTTGTTAGCAAAAATGGCTAGCCAACATTGTTAGCAACAATGGGTGGCTAAAATTTTGTTGGCAACAATGGCTGGCTAAAAATTTGGCTTTCCACAATGGCCAACATTTTGTTCACAGCAATGGCTGGGTCCACCTTTGTCCAATGACTTTTCTTTTTTTAAGGCTTCCTTAATTACCTATCACGCTGTTCTCCCAATGGAAAAATAAACTCAACCGTCAGTGTTCCTAGCCGCCGCTGTAGTCTAGTGGTTAGGGCGTTGGACTCGTAATCTAAAGGTTGCCGGTTCGATCCCAGCTTTCGGCTATGGCGTTGTGTCCTTGGAAAAGGCACTTTACGGCTATTTTCTCACCCCACCCAGGTGTAAAAGGGGTACCAACCTTGTGTTGGGGGTTAACCCTGCGATAGACTGGCGTCCTATCCAGGAGGGAGTCTATGACTCTCAGTCGCTTAATAACGCCACAGAAACCGGGATAAGCACCGGCCTGATGAGCCTTAGGCTCGGGACAGACTGTAACTAACCAGTGTTCCTACGTCAGTTTCATCATTTTGTTTTAATCTGCCAACATCTAAAAGACATCCTGCTTGAATGAAACCGTTTACGACGGGGTCACCAGTGTTCATGTTTGCTGGTACATCTAGCCACAAAGCGGTGATATGAGTGAGTGAGTGAGTGTGTGTGTGTGTGTGTGTGTGTGTGTGTGTGTGTGTGTGTGTGTGTGTGTGTGTGTGTGTGTGTGTGTGTGTGTGTGTGTGTGTGTGTGTGTGTGTGTGTGTGTGTGTGTGTTGTGTGCTTGTGTGTGTGTGTATATGTGTCTTTGTTTTGATGTGTGTGTGTGTGTGTGTGGTGTGTGTGTGTGTGTGTGTGTGTGTTGTTGTGTGTGTGTGTGTGTGTGTGTGTGTGTGTGTGTGTGTGTGTGTGTGTGTGTGTGTGTGTGTGTGTGTGTGTGTGTCTTGTTTTAACGTGTGGTGTGTGTGTGTGTGTGTGTGTGTGGTGTGTGTGTGTGTGTGTATCCACAAATCAGTAATATAAGTGTGTGTGTGTGTGTGTGTGTGTGTGTGATGTGTGAGTGTGTGTGTGTGTGTGTGTGTGTGTGTGTGTGTGTGTTGTGTGTGTGTGTAGGTAAAAATCTACAACCTCCCCTCCCCCCCCCCCTGAAAAAAAGGGGAGGAAAAAAAAGCATTTCAGATCATACGCACATTTCAACGAAGAATAATCAACGAATTCAAAAGCAGGATTTTCATGATGAATGTGTGGGATTGACAATTAACAATTCCTTCCTTTCCTTAAAATCCATATCCTTCACCCTCCCCCCTCCCTTCTGCTAGTCTCCCCCCCCCCCCCAACTCCCTTCCCCGATCGATTCTGAGGCTTTGGGAACACAGGTAGTATAAAAGATGAGGCGTGTAACAATGGATATCAACACATGTTTGTTTTTTTTAGTTTCATCGTGGTGACTAGTTCAGAACAGCTGCTAAGCAAGAGCATGAGAAAGGTTTACACCCACAACACGTTTCAGCATTTCTGACTCCTCTTTCTTTCTCTCCGTCTGCCTCCTCTTATATGTCTTTCTCTTTGTGTCTGTTTGTCTCTCTCTCTCTGTGACTTCTCTAATCTTTCTTTCTCTGTCTCTGTGTGTCTCTCTCTTTGTGTCTGTGTCTCTCTCTCTTGTGCCTCCTCTAATCTCTCTCTGCATTCTCTAATCTCTCTCTCTCTGCATTCTATAATCTCTCTCTCTCTCGGTCTCTCTCTGCATTCTCTAATCTCTCTCTCTCTTTTGCATTCTCTAATCTCTCTCTCTCTCTCTGCATTCTCTAATCTCTCTCTCTCTCTCTCGTCGCTCTTTCTCTCTCTGTCTCTGTCACTCTGGTGCAGAAGTCATCTACACAGGCAGTGCTTTGGTTGATCAATAACCTGTTAGGCATAATCATGAATTGGAGGGCAATCATTCAATCCTGGCAAATCCCGGTTCAGGACTAAGAGGGTTAATTAATTAAACACCACCCCGAAGAGGGAATGCAGCTACCTGAACGCCCACTTCTCTGACTACGACCGAAACAACGACACTTTTTACAGGAGACATGTTCACACTTCACCCTTCAGACTTTTTCCCTGACTAAAATCAAAACAGACAGACTCTTCACACACACACACACACACACACACACACACACACACACACACACACACACACACACACACACAGAGTTACCCTTATTCTGATTTTCCTGGTTTTCCAACTAAATCAACATTTAAAAACAAAATCATACATTTTGCAGAAAACTTCAGATTCGATGATGATGATGATGGTAAGGACAGCAAAACTTTATACCTAAGGCCAACACCTAATATTCAAAAACTTTCCAAGGCCTCAAAAAATCTTCTATCCCACATAAACAAGCGTAAACTTAAAACGGTACAGGCATGTCACAAGATGAAAATACCTTTAAGGACTGTAAAAAAAAAACCTGGACACATGTTGAATGAAAACTGCTGGGTAGGTGTGGAAATGATAGCAGGGCACGGGTGGTGGGTGGTGGAGAGGGGGGGGGGGACAGAGGGACGTGTCAGGCCCGACACGCGACGCGCGCACTACACGTTTTCCTGCAGGCGTGCGTACTTCTGGCTGGCAGAGCCTCCGCTGCGCGACTGCGCTGATCCCCCCTGCTGCTCGTAAAACTCCATGTCCTCCATCGTCAGCTTCGGGTCCACGATCTGCAAACAACGATGACGATGATGATGACGATGATGATGGTGGTGGTGGTGGTGACGATGATGATGGTGGTGATGGTGGTGATGATGATGATGATGTTGATGATTATGGTGATGATGATGGTGGTGGTGGTGATGATGATGATGGTGATGATGACGATGATGGTGATGGTGATGATGGTGATGTGTGGTGATGATGGTGATGATGTTGATGATGATAATGATGACGATGGTGATGATGATGATAATGATGATGGTGATAATGATGATGACGATAATGATGGATGACGATAATGATGATGATGATGATAATGATGCTGCTGATGATGATGATAATGGTGATGATGATGGATGACGATAATGATGATGATAATGATGATGACGACGACAACGATGATGACGATAATGATGGAGTGGTCATACGACGACTTTTTTTCTTTCAGGATTTGATCCCTACGAAAATCTTCTTAAAATGGTGCGGGCATGTCACAAGATCAAAAGGATGAAACAGAACCAACCAAGAAACGAAATAAAACATTGTGTTGTGTTTTTTCCTCCACTACTGTTTCCTCAAGATCAAAAGGACGTGCAAAATCAATACTGCAAGGCACTGTCCAGGGAGGAAGAAAAAGAGGCAGACCAAGGAAGAGATGGAAGGACAACATCAGCGAATGGACAGGCCTAGAACTCAACAAAACTTTGAGAAAGGCAGAACAGAGAGAGGAATGGAGGGAACTGGTTGTCGAGTTTTCAAGGGTGCCCCCACGGTCACCAGAGTAAGGGATAGATAGATAGATAGATAGACAGACAGACAGACAGACAGACAGACAGACAGACAGATAAAATAGACAGATAGATAGATAGATAGATAGATAGATAGATAGATAGATAGATAGATAGATAGATAGATAGACAGATAGCTAGCTACATACATACATACATAATATTTACTTATCTATTTATTTATTCTTTTATATCGAAGATAATAAATTTCACCTTTTGTCAAAAAAACAAAACAAAAACAAAAAACAAAAACCCCACGGCTATGGTTACAGCAGCATCTGACCGGGAAGTCTTCTTCACAAAACTGCATACACACAGGGACTGGATGTAAAAAAAAGCACATTGAGTGCTTAGTCCATCATCCTCAATATAAAAGAATAAGTAAGTAGTAAATAAATAAAGATAGATATCACCTCTCGTCAAAAAAACAAAAAGCAATAAATAAATAAATAACACCTCTTGTTAAAATACAAAAACACAATTAATAAATAAATAACACCTCTCGTCAAAAAAAAGGAGAGGGAGAGAGAGAGAGACAGAGAGAGACACACAGATGGCCGGCAATTATGCCTTGGGACAGCACCTTGAACATCCCCAAACAGAACACCCCCCCACCAAACCCCCCCCCCCCCCACCCAACCCCCCCCCCCCCACAAACGCCCATGCCCACCCCCACCAACCCCCCCCCACCACACACCCCCCCACCACACCCCCCCCCCCCCCCCCCTCCCCCCTACATAGACTCACACGAGGTTACCACTGCCCACTCCAGGAGCTATGATGATGATGTTCCTTGTATCTGACTGATACTGACTGGAAGTCTTCCAGCAGTATGTAACTGTGATATGCTGACTGACCTGGACTGACCTGACCTGGCAAAGCCCCTTTCCACAGAATCAGCACTGACACGACTGACATGGAGCTTCCCAGCAGTATGTATCTGACTGACTGACTCCTGGTGAGTCTGGGCCAGCAGTAGATGAGTATTGACTGACTGACTGAGACATGACTGGAAGTCTTCGTTGGGGACGGTGTTGAAGTTGACCCCCTCGTGGTCGTCTTCAGCTCCACGTCCAGAAAGGTCGGCGGGGGGCTTGTCATGCGGCAGTAGATGACGCACCCACCAGAGAACTCAGCAGCAGCACCACCCCACACAGATGGCGGCGATCACGCCCTGAGACAGCACCTGAACCCCCTGTGCTGAGTCTGGGACACAAGAGAGATGAGGCAGTAAAGAGTGAGGGAGAGAGAGTAGTAGTGTGTGTGTGTGTGTGTGAGAAAGATAGAGAAGAGAGAGAGAGGAGAGAGAGGAGAGAGAGAGAGGAGAGAGAGAGAGAGAGAGAGAGGAGGGGAAGAGAGAGAGAGAGAGAGGAGAGAGGAGGAGAGTGAGTGAGTGAGGAGTGAGTGAGTGATGAGTGAGTGAGGAGTGAGGTGTGAGTGAGTGAGTGAGTGATGTGAGTGAGTGAGTGAGTGAGTGAGTGAGTGAGTGAGTGAGTGTGAGTGAGTGAGTGAGTGAGTGAGTGAGTGAGTGAGTGATTGAGTGATGAGTGAGTGAGTGAGTGAGTGAGTGAGTGAGTGAGTGAGTAGTGGTGGTGATGAGTGAGTGAGTGAGTGTGGTGTGTGTGATGTGGTAGTGGTGTGTGGTGTGTGTGTGTGTGTGTGTGTGTGTGTGTGTGTGTGTGTGTGTGTGTGTGTGTGGTTGTGTGTGTGTGGTGTGTTGTGTGTGGTGTGTGTGTGTGTTTGTGTAGGTGGGGGGAGAGAGAGAGACAGATGGCGGCGATCACGCCCTGAGACAGCACCTTGAACACCCCCTGTGCTGTGTCTGGGGGAAGAGAGAGAGAGAGAGAGAGAGAGAGAGAGAGAGAGAGAGAGAGAGAGAGAGAGAGAGAGAGAGAGAGAGAGAGAGAGAGAGAGAGAGAGAGAGAGAGAGGTGTGTGTGTGTGTGTGTGTGTTAATAGTAGTAGCAGTGGCAGTAGTAGTAGAAGTAGAAGTAGTAGTAGAAGTAGAAGTAGTAGTAGTAGTAGTAGTAGTAGCAGTAGTAGTAGTAGTAGCAGTAGTAGAGGTAGCAGTAGTAGTAGCAGTAGTTAGTAGTAGTAGTAGTAGTAGTAGTAGTAGTAGTAGTAGCAGTAGTAGTAGTAGCAGTAGTAGCAGTAGTAGCAGTAGTAGCAGGGATACTTTCTTTAGTTGTGTGAGCAGTGTACACGACTTGCAGCTCTAGATACTCTCCTTAGGCACAGCTCTCTCAGGCATTTCAGCCCTCAGTCGTAAGGGGCAGGAGGATAAGGCTGGGGATGCACACAAACAATGGTAAAGGTAAAGGTAAAGGTAAAGGTGTCCCATAACCTGTGTGATCGCAGGGGCGTGAGGCGTCAGAGACCTCAGCTTCTCTAGGGGCCAGCATATTGAGGGCTGGTGGCGCCCATCACCTCTCCCTCGCTGCTTTACCTTACCTGACTCTAAAGAGGGCAGGTACCCATTAACAGCTGGGTGAACTGGGGGGACTGTACTGAAGCCAAGGCACGCAAACAGTCACCCATTTACTTGGTAACAATGCTTGATGCTGCTTAACCTTTAGCTAGGGGAAAGCCGAGCGCTCTTTACTTATTTACTTTCTTCTTTTATATCGAGGATAATGGAATAAGCACTCTTGTGCTTTTTTTTTTACATGCAGTCCCCGTGTGTATGCAGCTTTGTCAATGTCATCTGTTCCCACCGGCACACAATGGCCTTCTCTTACGAAAAGCGGAACAGGATTTAACATGTGCGCAAGATGTTCTGCATGCGTTCACACACGGGGCCTCGGTTTACAGTCTCATCTGAGGGACTTTGGGGGAGAGTGGAGTCAGCACTGATGTTAACTCCAGGAGAAAAATCTCCTCGAACGGAAATCGAACCTGGGTCGTCAAATTGCGAGCGTAATGTTGTGACCACTAGGCTATCCCATCCCCTGACCACTGAGGTTAAGTTAAAAGTTAAAGTCTGTCCTGAGCCTAAGGCTCATCAGGCCGGTGCTTATCCCGGTTTCTGTGGCGTTAAGCAACTGAGAGTCATAGACTCCCCCATGGATAGGACGCCAGTCTATCACAGGGTTAACCCCCAACACAAGGTTGGTACCCCTTTTACACCTGGGTGGGGTGAGAAAATAGCCGTAAAAAGCCTTTTCCAAGGGCACGCCATAGCGGAAAGCTGGGATGGAACCCACAACCTTTAGATTACGAGTCCAACGCCCTAACCACTAGACTACAGCGGCGGCTAGACCACTGAGGTAGCCACGAGTGATGATGACAGGGAAGGAGAAAAGTGGGCTGGTTACCTTTGGGAGCGCAGTTCTTCAGGTGCAAGGCGTCGCCAGTGAAGCCCGTGTGACACAGCTCACAGTTCATGCCTGATGTGTTGTGCGAGCAGTGACACGCTCCTACACACACACATAACACACACATTCACAGATACACACACATACAAATTCACACACACACACACACATTCACAGATACACACAGACACAACACAACACAAAACACACACACATTCACACACACAGGCACGTACACACACAGGCACGTACACACACAGGCACGTACACACAGGCACGTACACACAGGCACGTACACACACACACACAACACACACACACACATTCACAAATACACACAGACACAACACAACCCACACACAAATACACACATAGGCACACACACACATAGGCACACACACACACAAAACACATTCACACACACACACACACACATAACACATTCACACACACACAGAGGCACACACACACACATAACACATACACACACATATTCACACACACACACACATTCACACACACACATATTCACACACACACATATTCACACACAGGCACGTACACACACACATCCACACACACACACACACACATATTCACACACATACACACTCACATACACACACACACCCCACACACACAACACACACTCACATACACACACACATAACACACACACACTCACATACACACACACACACACCACACACACAACACACTCACACACACACCACACACACAACACACACTCACATTCATACACACACACATAACACACACACACACACACAATACACACACACATGACACAACACACGCACAGACACACACACAAAATATTCAGTTTTCCCTCCATTTTTCTTTGAAACACACTGTCTCACTCAGAAGCACCAAACAACAGGCAACAAACCATTTTCTCTTTATCTACAGTTTTTCAGATGAGACGATAAACCAAGGTCCCGTGTGTTACACATCACTATTTAGCGCACGTAAAAGAACCCACGGCAACAAGGCGGTTGACCCTGGAAAAATTCTGTAGAAAAAAAGCCACTCTGATAGGGAAACATATACAGTTGCATACAGGAAAAAGGAAAAAAAAAAAAAAAAAGAGTAGGCGCTGCACTTGTGGCGACACGCTCTTCCCAGGGAGAGAGAGCAGCCTGAATTTCACGCAGAGAAATCTGCTGTGACACAAAGGGGTACAAAATACAAAGTACAAAAATCCATTACTGGATGGCATGGATAGTGCCAGGTCTTCTTTCTCCTGTGCTTGTCTCTCTGCAGGAGGTAGGTCTGCCCGCTGGCCTCTGTGACACATCCTGACTTCAGAGCAGCTCATTTTTTGTGCAGGATGCATGCTGGGTATGTTTGTGTTTCCACAGCCTACCACATGCTGACAGGAGGTCACAGGACCTTTCACGCACCTGTCTCTCTTATCTTCACTATGTGTTTATAAATACACAAAGAAGATTAAGGCACTGGCAGGTCTGCACTTGAAGTTGAGTTGAGAGACTGTAAAAAATCCTACCCCCTTACTTCAATAGCCCTTGCTAAGAATAAGAACACCAGAGGCTAAGAATAAGAACACAGAGGCTAAGAATAAGAACACAGAGGCTAAGAATAAGAACACAGAGGCTAAGAATAAGAACACAGAGGCTAAGAATAAGAACACCAGAGGCTAAGAATAAGAACACAGAGGCTAAGAATAAGAACACAGAGGCTAAGAATAAGAACACAGAGGCTAAGAATAAGAACACCAGAGGCTAAGAATAAGAACACAGAGGCTAAGAATAAGAACACAGAGGCTAAGAATAAGAACACCAGAGGCTATGAATAAGAACACCAGAGGCTAGGAATAAGAACACCAGAGGCTAAGAGTAAGATCACAGAGGCTAAGAATAAGAACACAGAGGCTAAGAATAAGAACACAGAGGCTAAGAATAAGAACACCAGAGGCTAAGAATAAGAACACCAGAGGCTAAGAATAAGAACACAGAGGCTAAGAATAAGAACACAGAGGCTAAGAATAAGAACACCAGAGGCTAAGAATAAGAACACAGAGGCTAAGAACACCAGAGGCTAAGAATAAGAACACCAGAGGCTAAGAACACCAGAGGCTAAGAATAAGAACACAGAGGCTAAGAATAAGAACACAGAGGCTAAGAACACCAGAGGCTAAGAATAAGAACACCAGAGGCTAAGAATAAGAACACAGAGGCTAAGAATAAGAACACAGAGGCTAAGAATAAGAACACCAGAGGCTAAGAATAAGAACACCAGAGGCTAAGAATAAGAACACAGAGGCTAAGAATAAGAACACAGAGGCTAAGAATAAGAACACAGAGGCTAAGAATAAGAACACCAGAGGCTAAGAATAAGAACACAGAGGCTAAGAATAAGAACACAGAGGCTAAGAATAAGAACACCAGAGGCTAAGAATAAGAACAGCAGAGGCTAAGAATAAGAACAGCAGAGGCTAAGAATAAGAACACAGAGGCTAAGAATAAGAACAGCAGAGGCTAAGAATAAGAACACAGAGGCTAAGAATAAGAACACCAGAGGCTAAGAGTAAGATCACAGAGGCTAAGAATAAGAACACAGAGGCTAAGAATAAGAACACCAGAGGCTAAGAACACCAGAGGCTAAGAATAAGAACACAGAGGCTAAGAATAAGAACACCAGAGGCTAAGAACACCAGAGGTTAAGAATAAGAACACAGAGGTTAAGAATAAGAACACCAGAGGCTAAGAATAAGAACACCAGAGGCTAAGATAAGAACACAGAGGCTAAGAATAAGAACACCAGAGGCTAAGATCACAGAGGCTAAGATCAGGGCCATAAGCAAGGCCTGCTGTGCTGTGCTGTGCTGTGCTGTGCTGTGCTGTGCTGTGTGTGGGGCAATGCCCTTCAAAAGAGTCAGACCGGCAAACTGCTCACCCAGTGAGTGCTTTCCACCTCACCGGGATTCCCAGATAGGAAGATTGAGTGAGTCAGAGTGCACAGTCTGGGTGACCAACATGCAGCAACAACTGTCTGTCTGTCTGTCTGTCTGTCTGTCTGTCTGTCTGTCTGTCTGTCTGTCTGTCTATCTATCTATCTATCTATCAGGGGTGGGAATTGACTGAGTCAAAAAACTCTGAAAAGTGGGGGGGTCCAGGGGGCATTGCCCCCTGGCGGGGTCAAGGGGCAGAGCCCCTTGTGGGGGTCAGGGGGCGTTGCCCCCTGAAGCTGAAGGTTTTTCAACAATTCTAGCCTGTTTAAAGGCCTCTCCTTGAACTTATTTCAGTTCTTGATACTAAGCAATTTCTGCCCTAAAATAAGCTCTCCAAGTACGACTTTTTCTGTCATTTCTTCAATCCAAAGGAGGTTCTATACCCAAGTAATCACATAGCAAAAATGAGTACATTTCTAGACAAATGTGCACTAATGCAAATAGAGGAAGAAAGAGAAAGAAAGGACAAACACACATAGACAGAGAAACAGAGAGAGGGGGGGGAGGGAGGTGTGTGTGTGTGCGTTGTGTGTGTGTGTGTGTGTGTGTGTGTGTGTGTGTGTGTGTGTGTGTGTGTGTGTGTGTGTGTGTGTGTGTGTGTGTGTGTGTGTAAGAGACAGGGAGAGGTGGAGAAAATGAGAGACAGAGACAGGACAGAGAGAGACACACAGAGAGAAGTGTGTGTGTTTAGTGTGTGTGTGTGTGTGTGTGTGTGTGTGTGTGTGTGTGTGTGTGTGTGTGTGTGTGTGTGTTGTATGTGTGTGTGTGTGTGTGTGTGTGTGTGTGTGTGTGTGTGTGTGTGTGTGTGTGAGAGAGAGAGAGAGAGAGAGAGAGAGAGAGAGAGAGAGAGAGAGAGAGAGAGAGAGAGAGAGAGAGAGAGAGAGAGAGAGAGTCCAAAGTCATATTCTTATTTCCACATTCTGAGTTGGAGAGAGAGCTAGAGCTAGATCTAGATGAAAAATGAAGTGAAAGCAATTAATATTTCAAAGTCTTGCCCCCCCCCCCCCTTTTAAGAGAGAGAGAGAGAGAGAGAGAGAGAGAGAGAGAGAGAGAGAGTCAATTTTGTATGCCCACTTTCAGATTTGGAGATGAGAAAAGAAGTGAAACCCTATATTAGTCTTTTTGTTTTTTCCTCCCATACGGAACACAGAGAGAGAGAGAGAGAGAGAGAGAGAGAGAGAGAGAGAGAGAGAGAGAGAGAGAGAGAGAGAGAGAGAGAGAGAGAGAGAGAGAGAGAGAGGATCAAAGTCAATTTTGTTTTTCCACTTTCACAGTTGGAAAGAGATATAAAATTATCTAGATCTAGATGAGAAGACAAGTGAAAGCCAATATCAAAGTCTTGCCCCCCCCCCCCCCCCCCCCCCCAAGAGAAAGAGAGAGTATGTGTGTCTCTTAACTGATGGACGTCTTTCTGAAGAATTTAATTTTGTACAGCTTCCTGGTGATCATCGTTTTTGTGTGATGCTCCCATTTTTAAAATTTTTAATTTTTTTTTTATACAAAACCAATATTGCATCCCTCATCACTGTTCTCAAGCCCAGGCTACTTGTCTAGCCAGAGCTGGAAAACCTTTCTTGAAAACTTTTTGGTCTACCAGCTCTGAACACTACTGGGTCACGGGATCTTCTGCAATAGATCTACTCAATAGATCTGTCACGATGACGTCATTTGTCAGGAGTTCAAGGCTTCTTGGAAAAGTATGTAATGACGTAAATAGGAAAATGACGTCAGACCA
>CM060345.1:1397247-1422247 GCA_030674155.1 Stramonita haemastoma | reverse complement strand
AGTGCTGACTCCACTCTCCCCAAAAGTCCTTCGGATGAGACTATAAACCGAGGCCCCGTGAGCAAACGCATGCAAAACATCTTGCACACACGTTAAATCCTGTTCCGCTTTTCATAAGAGTAGGCCATTATGTACCAGCGGGAACAGATGACAAGATTAAAAAAAAACAACAACTGCATACACATGGGGACTGGACATAAAAAAAACACATGAGTGGTAATTCCATTATCCTCGATATAAAAGAATACAAATTAAAAAAATAAATAAATAAAAAAAATTTTTTTTTAAAATCAAATAAACAGAAACACCACAGACAGACAACCCGTCCTGGGCTGACCCCTATGGTCGACCGGGGCGTCGATACAAGCAAGGATAGTTGAGTTGGTTTTATACCTCGCTTTAAACTGTACATAGTCGCACACTTTTAATACGAGTTATAAAATGTGACGAGGTGATAGCCCTGATATGGGCTAAGTGGTCGGCGGGGCTATGGATTGGATCGGATCTACACCACAACAACCAAACCAAGTTCACCACTACCACCACCACAACAACTACCACAACAACTACCACAACAACAGCAACAACGACAACTCACGAATGGCTTTGGTGGGGTCTGCAGCGGGAGCGGTGGTGAAGTGAAAGGTGTGGGACTGCAGCGAAGTGTTGGAGAAAAAGACGGCCGCCACGAAGATGGAGTAGCTGGTGCCGGGGGTCAGCGACTTGAGGTGAACCTCGGGACGCTCGGTGGCGTTCACCAACACCACGCTGCCGTTGAGGGGGTCTGTTGAGGTTGTGGAATCATCGTTTTCTCTGTATTAGTGGGGTGGTGGTGGTGGTGGTGGTGGGTGGTGGTGTTGGTGATGTGTATGGTGGTGGTGGTGGTGGTGTAGGTGGTGGTGGTGATGGTGGTGGTGGTGATGGTGGTGGCGGTGGTGAGTGTGTGATGGTGGTGGTGTGATGGTTGATGATGAGACGATGATGATGATGATAATGATGATGATATGATGATGATGATACTACTACTACTACTATAGCAAGAAGAGAGAAGAAGAAGAAGAAGAAGAAGAAGAAGAAGAAGAAGAAGAAGAAGAAGAAGAAGAAGAAGAAGAAGAAGAAGAACAACAACAACAACAACAACAATGACGACGACGATGATGATAACAATAATAACAATAATAACAATACTACTACTACTAATAATGATGATGATAATAACAACACAACAACAACAATAATTTTTTTTTAAAAATAATGATGATGATGGTGATGATGATGATGATGATGGTGATGATGATGATGATATTGATGATAATAATGAAAATAATGATGATGATGATGATGATGATGATGATGATGATGATGATGATGATAATGATGATGATGATAATAATAATAATAGCAACAACAACAACACTAATGATAATAACAATAATAATGATGATGTTGATAATAATGATAATAATAACAACAACAACAATAATACATGGAATTTATTTGGCGCTGTATCTTGCAATTTAAACAGATCAAAGCGCTTGCATTCGACGTATACAACACACAAGCAATCAATGACAATTAATAGTTTTAGCAAATTCGAATATACACACACTAATGTTATCAAGAATACACTTCACTGCATTAGCTGAGGTCTGTTATCATACGATTCACTGCATTAATAACAATTATAATAATAATAATAATAATAATAATGATAATAATAAATGGGATTTATATAGCGCTGAATCTTGTACAGTACACAAATCAAAGCGCTTGCATTCAAATTAGTCATGCTCTGCACATGCAACCGTTCACAAATAAAGTTAACAAATTACATGTCTACACACATACACACACAGAGTGACACACAACACACACACACAGAGTGACACACACACACAGAGTGACACACACACACAGTCACACACACACACACACACTCACACACAGCAGACACACACAGAGTGACACACACACACACCACACACACATATTCATACGCATTATAAGTGACAAAACACAAACTTTAAGTCACACACAAGTATCTGCTTTTCTTCTTTTCTCCCTGTCTCCCTTCGTCTAATATCACTAATAGTGAAAAGACGTAAAATCTAAAGAACGAACGATCAACGAACGAACAAACGAACACACACACACATGTATATTACACACATTACACATTAGTTGGGGTCTGTTAATGTTATAAAATACACTTCACTGCATTATCTGAGGTCTGTTAATGTTATCATATTTTATTAGCTTTTCGTAAGAGTAGGCCATTATGTGCCGGTGGGAACAGATGACAAATTTACAAAACTGCATACACAAAGGGACTGGATGTAAAAAAAGAAAAGCCCAATGAGTGCTTATTCCATTATCCTTGATACAAAAGAATAAATCAAATAAAATTAAAAAATGAATATCGTTTTTTTTCTAAATTCTTTAACAATGTAGGGGAGAGGGGGGGGGGGGGGGGGGAGAATGGAGGGAGGAGAGTAGTCCTGGGTAGCCTAGTGGTTAGACTTGGAGCGTTGTGCCTTCAATTTGACATCCAGGGATTGAGCCTGCCACCACTCAGGCATACATGTATCGTGTATCCCATCAAGGGAATAAATTCCCATGAATGGAGTCAAAATCTGTTCCCAGAACTAAGTACATGTATCGTGTATCCCATCAAGGGAATAAATTCCCATGAATGGAGTCAAAATCTGTTCCCAGAACTAAGTACATGTATCGTGTATCCCATCAAGGGAATACATTCCCCATGAATGGAGTCAAAATCTGTTCCCAGAACTAAGTACATGTATCGTGTATCCCATCAAGGGAATAAATTCCCCATGAATGGAGTGAAAATCAGTTCCCAGAACTAAGCCATAGCAGCGTGCATGTGTTCAGTACAGTTCACAATACACGCATTATCTGTCGACAAATGTTCACATGATCAGCTCTTGTTGTGCGTGCGTGTGATGCACGCATGCATACAATGATGATCATACATTCAAGAACAACAGCTTGCATGCCTTATTCCATTAAATTAAAAAAGTGCTTTTATTTTTAAAAGGATCATGGGGTAAGCAATCCAGTGGTGTTTTTTTAAATGTATTTTTTTACATCCTGTCCCAATCTGCGTTACCATTATAATACATGCAGTTTTGTTGATTTAATCATCTGTTCCCACTGCCACACAATGGACTAGTACTCTTCCAAAAAAGCGGAACATTAACAGGTTTTTAACGTGTGTGCCAGATGTTCTGCATGCGTTTACACACAGGGCCTCAGTAAACACTAGTCTCATCCAGAGGGCTTTTTTGGGAGTAGAGTCAGTACAGATGTCAACTTCAGAGGAAAAATCCCCTCGAATGGGTAAAAAAAAAAAATTCATCTCAGTGGGGATTTGAACTCAGCAGTCAAATTGCGAGTGCAGAACTCTAACCACCAGGCTATACCCCCCATCCCCCCTGTGTGCATTACAACTTTTTTTTATATATGGCACAGTGCAAACTGCTTTTGCCCATTATTTGTGACGCTCCACCACAAAATGAGTCGCTTAGCACGTGACCTACTTTTCCGCTAGGAGCCATTAAAGGAAGTTGGGGGTCAAGTTGTGATTTTAAGATTTGATTGATTATAAAACTATAGCCACGATTGTACATTGTAGCACATATCAAGGGATAATTTTGTTTTCCTTTTGACTTTAAACATGTTTTTTATATACCAAAGCCCTCATTCTGGCCCCTATTAGGATGCTTAACTTGTCAATTTCTCATTTTGTTATTTCCTGCAGTCTATCACTTCCAAGTTGTAATAACTTTTGATAGAATTGTCAGATTGTTAATCTGTTTTTTGTGTTGTATAGCCCTTTTATTGGAGATTAAAAGTTAAAGTTAGTTAAAGTCTGTCCCGAGCCTAAGGCTCATCAGGCCGGTGCTTATCCCGGTTTCTGTGGCGTTAACGACTGAGAGTCATAACTCCCCCAGGATAGGAGCCAGTCCATCGCAGGGCTAACCCCCAACACAGGTTGGTACCCCTTTTACACCTGGGTGGGGTGAGAAAATAGCCGTAAAGTGCCTTTTCCAAGGGCACAATGCCATAGCCGAAAGCTGGGATCGAACCCGCAACCTTTAGATTACGAGTCCAACGCCCTAACCACTAGACTACAGCGGCGGCTTTGGAGATTAGCAGCATGTCGATAACTAAAACAGGACCTCTTGTGCATTCCGACTCCTTATGTGGTGGAGCGTCACATTTACACTGTGGGCCACAGGAGCCTTTGCTGGCTTTAGACTAGAGACACAGTAGTTACACTGTAACAGTAGAACTGTCAGGATTTCACTAAGTAAGCAACATGCCATTTCCTTCACCCCCCCCCCCCACACACACACACCTCCCCTTCCTCCTCCCCCATCCCTGTTCCCCATTTCCACATCCTCGTGTTTGGTATGACTGGAATGCTCACCAGCTGGAGTAAACTTGTAAGTCTGAGCTCGATGTGTTTAATTAGTATTGTGAATAATATACACATAAAATGTGTGAGTGCGGGGGAGGAGGGGAGGGGAGGGGAGGGGAGGGGGAGGGAGGGAGAGAGAGAGAGAGAGAGAGAGAGAGAGAGAGAGAGAGAGAGGAGAGAGAGAGAGAGAGAGAGAGAGAGAGAGGAGAGAGAGAGAGAGAGAGGAGGGAGGGAGGGGGGAGGGAGGGAGGGAGGGAGAGAGGAGAGAGAGAGGAGAGAGAGAGAGGAGAGAGAGAGAGAGAGGAGAGAGAGGAGAGAGAGAGAGAGAGAGAGAGAGAGAGAGAGAGAGAGAGAGAGGAGAGAGAGAGAGAAGGACGAGAACAGACAGACAGACAGACAGACAGACTAGAGTAGACACACAGAGAAAACGAGAGGGAAAGAGACAGAGAAGCAGACACTCACACAGAGAACGAGTGTTTTTCTCCTTGATTTTATGTCTGTTAATAGATTCACTCCTACACAGTACAAGGTGGTTTAGACTTGTAGCAAACTTTTATAATTATACGATTATGAAATTAAACTTGTAGCAAACTTTTATAATTATACCATTATGAAATTAAAAACTATCAGTTGAGCAACTTACAAGAGAGGGGACTATGCAGGACCCTAGGAAAGACTGGAAAGAAGTCATTAACTTTCCCACTGTTAGCAATTGATGTTATGTATAATAATCAATATTGCCCATAATCATGAATTTAATATAATTTAAATTTACACTTTGTCCCATATTTTTTAACTCAATATCAATTGAATTCCATCCTTTGTATGATGTGATATATACATATATATAATATATATATATATATATATTATATATATTATTATATATATTATATATTATATAATATATAATATATATAATATATCAATATATATAATATATTAATATATATATATATTTATTATATAAGTTATACATGTATACAATGTAGACTTGTGTTTAATTCATAATTCAAGTCTTTCAGAATAAGACAATCAAAAACTGAACGCTGGGCTATACATAATTTGTCAGAGATTGTGTGTGTGTGTGTGTGTGTGTGTGTGTGTGTGTGTGTGTGTGTGTGTGTGTGTGTGTGTGTGTGTGTGTGTGTGTGTGTGTGTGACTGTGTGTGTGTGTGCGTGTATGCGTGTGTTTGCATGTGTATGTGTGTGCGTGCGTGCATGTGTGTGCGTGCGTGTGCTTGTGTGCGCGTGTCTGTATGTGTGTGTGCGTGCATGTGAGTAATGTGTACACATGAACGCACACTAATTTTACAATGTAGTGTGTATCTCTGTGCCCGCCCATTTGTGTGTGCTTGCAAAGATCAAGATCTACATACATCAAAGCATGCTATATGAATTCACTTTGCTGTTACATCTATAGAGATCTGTAAAAAAAAAAAAAAAAAAAAAAAATTTTTTTTTTAATCATGTTTGAGACAAGATCTAGTATATATCTACATTAATTAACTAGTAGTAGTACACTTTGTTGTTTTGGACGTATCTGATTGTATTGTCTCTGTCTGTGGATACAGTATGTAATTAATATACATTTATTATGATCTACAAAGAACAGATTATAAGGGGTAAAGTAAAAAATGCTACCTAGTGCACTGCTCTGTGTGTGTGTGTGTGTGTGTGTGTGTGTGTGTGTGTGTGTGTGTGTGTGTGTGTGTGTGTGTGTGTGTGTGTGTGTGTGTGTGTGTGTGTGTAGTGTGTGTATGAGTGTGTGAGTGTGTGTGTGTGTTGTATGTGTGTGTGTGTGTGTGTGTGTGTGTGTGTGTGTGTGTGTGTGTGTGTGTGTGTGTGTGTGTGTGTGTGTGTGTGTGTGTGTGTGCCTGCGTCTGTCTGAGTGTTAAAATTATTCAGCTGGTACTTTGATAAAAAAAAAAGATGCTTTTGTCATTATATCAAGCCAACTATGACATATGAACTGAAAAGTGAAAAAAAAGAAAGTGTGTGTGTGTGTGTGTGCATGCGTGCGAGCGTGCGTGATTGCCTGTGTGCGTGTGCTGGAGTGCGTGCATGTGCGTGATTGTGTGTGTGCTGGATTGCGTGCGTGCGTGCATGTGTGTGTGTGTGCGTGCGCATGCTTTAGTGTGTGTGTGCGCATGCTTTAGTGCGTGCGTGTGTGTGTGTGTGTGTGTGTGTGTGTGTGTGGTGTGCGCGTGGTGTTGTGTTTTGTGAGTGTGTGTTTGTGCGTGAGGGAAAAGAAAGGGTAGGGTGGGGGACGGAGATTTTTGAGTGAGAGGAGACAATGTGAAGTAGATAGAGCTATACAGTAAGAGTTGGGGAAGTCCTATGATGATTGATGCATCCTGTACATGTAATATGTATAATTATGTATACAGTTTTTCCCCCTTGTTGTCATAATACTTGACACAGGCTGCCCCCAGCTTTGAGTTTATGACAGCAGCTGTGAGGCTGAAGTCAAACAATGAATCAGTGGACAACACAGCTTTAAATTTATCTATAAATGAATAAATACTAAAATATATTCAAAATGTATAATGTATAGATGTGTGTGTGTGGTGTGTGTGTGTGTGTGTGTAGATGTGTGTGTGTGCATGCGTGTGTATAATATGTGTGAATATGCGTATGTGCGCACATGTCTGTGTGCGTGTGTGTGTGTGCATGCGTGCGTGCATGCGTACGTACGTGTGTGCACGCGCACACACACACACACATACAATGTACAGTATAGATGGATGTGTGTGTATGTTCAATACTTCAAATTATTTGAACACTTACTTACTCACGGGGAAGTGGCCGGACAGCCAACTGCTCAGTCACTAAGTTAGTTAGGCAGCGCTGTTGATCTGGTGGCCTGGGTTCAAACCTCCACCAACACACTGACCCACTCACGGGCACTTTTCCTCAGAGTTAACATCAATACTGAGCTCCACTCCCCCTGAAAGTCCTTTGGATGTGACTATTGTATAACTGAACTCCACTCCCCCTGAAAGTCCTTTGGATGTGACTATGTATAACTGAACTCCACTCCCCCTAAAAGTCCTTTGGATGTGACTATAGTATTTATAACTGAACTCCACTCCCCCTGAAAGTCCTTTGGATGTGACTATTGTATAACTGAACTCCACTCCCCCTGAAAGTCCTTTGGATGTGACTATTGTATAACTGAACTCCACTCCCCCTGAAAGTCCTCTGGATGTGACTATTGTATAACTGAACTCCACTCCCCCTGAAAGTCCTTTGGATGTGACTAGTAATTATAACTGAACTCCACTCCCCCTGAAAGTCCTTTGGATGTGACTATAGTAATTATAACTGAACTCCACTCCCCCTGAAAGTCCTTTGGATGTGACTATTTATAACTGAACTCCCTCCCCCCTGAAAGTCCTTTGGATGTGACTATAGTAATTAAACTGAACTCCACTCCCCCTGAAAGTCCTTTGGATGTGACTATAGTAATTATAACTGAGCTCCACTCCCCCTGAAAGTCCTTTGGATGTGACTATAGTAATATAAAACTGAACTCCACTCCCCCTGAAAGTCCTTTGATGTGACTATTGTATAACTGAACTCCACTCCCCTGAAAGTCCTTTGGATGTGACTATAGTAATTATAACTGAACTCCACTCCCCTGAAAGTCCTTTGGATGTGACTATAGTAATTATAACTGAGCTCCACTCCCCCTGAAAGTCCTTTGGATGTGACTATAGTAATTATAACTGAGCTCCACTCCCCTGATAGTCCTTTGGATGTGACTATAGTATTTATAACTGAACTCCACTCCCCCTGAAAGTCCTTTGGATGTGACTATAGTAATCATAACTGAACTCCCCCCCCCCCCCCCCCTAAAAGTCCTTTGGATGTGACTATAGTATAAGCCAACATCCTGAGTGTGAATGCAGGTAGAACACCTTGCACACACACACACACTTTACAAAAATACTCCATCGTGTGCTGGTGGGAACAGATAACAAAACTGCATACACACGGGGGACTGGATGTAAAAAAGCGCATGTGGGCTTATTCCATTATCCCCGCTATAGAAGAAATAAGTGAGAAACGAAAAATGAAAAGATAAGACAGTCCAGTGGTCAGAGCGCGGCACTCGTGACCCGACAGCCCATCAAACAAGCACCTGTTAGAGGGGCAGCCCAGCCTTGGTCAGTGCCCTGTGGATGTCAGACACTGAGGACGTCAGTAAGGCAGGGGACATGACAGGGTAGGGTCGGCATGGGGAGACTGAAACGGGCAGCACGGGAACAGCAGGACAGAGCGCCACACAAGATGAGGCAAGCAAAAGAAAACAAAAACTAAAAAAAAACTATTAAAAAAAAGAAAAAAAAAAGCACCAGAACAGAAATCTCCTTTATCGTAAAATACCATGCTCTACCAAGTAACAACCCCCCCCCCCCCAAAAAAAAAAAAACAACAACCAAAAAACCCACCACAAAACAAACCCAGGGCAAAATACAAAAAAAATGCACCAGAACAGAAATCTCCTTTATCGTAAAATATCATAGCTTCCAACTAACAACAAAAAAAAACACACACACACACACACACACACACAAAAACACCACAAAAAAAACAAAACCCAGGGCAAAATAAAAATAAAATAAAAAAAAGCACCAGAACAGAAACCTCATATGTGACGCTCCACCACATAAGGAGTCGCATTGCACCAGAGGTCAATTTTTAGTTATTGACATGCTATCAATTTGCAATGAAATGGCTATACAATGCAAAAAAACAGACAGAAAATGGAACAATTCTATCAAAAGTTATTACAATTTGAAATGATAGACTGCAGGAAATGACAAAAATGAGAAATTGACAAGTTTAGCATCCTAATAGGTGGTCAGAATGAGGGCTTGGATATTTTCAAAACACACGTTTAAAGACAAAACGAAAAAAAATTATGCCTTGATATTTCATTAGAAGGTAGAATAAGTGCTATAGTTGTATAATCCATCCAACTCTCAAAATCGACAACCTTAACCCCACCTGCCTTTCATGACTCCTAGCGGAAAAGTGGATTATGAGCTAAGCAACTCATTTTGTTAAGTTAAAGTCTGTCCTGAGCCTAAGGCTCATCAGGCCGGTGCTTATCCCGGTTTCTGTGGCGTTAAGCGACTGAGAGTCATAGACTCCCCCCTGGATAGGACGCCAGTCTATCGCAGGGTTAACCCCCAACACAAGGTTGGTACCCCTTTTACACCTGGGTGGGGTGAAAAAATAGCCGTAAAGTGCCTTTTCCAAGGGCCATAGCGGAAAGCTGGGATTGAACCTGCAATCTTTAGATTACGAGTCCAACGCCCTAACCACTAGACTACAGCGGCGGCTTCATTTTGTGGTGGAGCGTCATATTACATATCCTTGAATGGCTTTATCACGAAATACTGCTACGCCCTACCAACGGACCTGTGTGGTTGTCGTAGTAGACCACCCTGTAGTGGCGCACGCAGCCCTGGTGGAAGGGCACGATGTCCTTGTTGACCCCGTCGGCGGTGACGTTCTGGGGCTGGTACATGTCCCGCAAGGTGAGCAGGTGAGGCAGGTAGTCCTTCAGGGCGTCCTCCGACACGTTCACACTCACTGTGTAGTTGGCAAAAAACTCCAAAGACCGGCACACCTCCTCTCTCTTGGAGGGCGCCCCCCCCCGCCCCTGCGATGGCGCTTCCGACGAACTCGGGTCAGGCACTGGGGTTGAAGCTTCGGCTCCGGTGGGTTCAGAGGTCATGGGCGTGGCGGCGCGGGGGGGCTGGGTGAGGGGCTGGGGGTAGGTGTGGTTGAGCCAGACCATGGTGGAGTTGAAGGGGGGGTCGATGAGGGTGGTGTTGACGTCTAGTGGGTGTAGATGTTGGGGGGCAGCCAGCCGATGACGGCCTCGGTGGGTAAGGATCACCAGTGGGAAGAAACACCAGCTTCTGGGAGGGCAGCACCACAGCATGCTGTGAAGAGACAGACAACAGACAGACCTGTGTGAAAGACAGACAGACAGACAGACAGTGAAACAGACAGACAGGACAGACAGACAGAGTGAAACAGACAGACAGACGTGAAACAGACAGACAGACTGTGAAACAGACCAGTACGCCACAACACTTTATAACATTATCTATTTAGTTTATAAATTTATTTATTTATATTTATTATTCTTTTATTTTTTTTTTATTCATTTATTTATTTTATTATTTATTTATTTATTTATATTTAGTTATATTTATTTAAATATTTATTCATTTATTTATCTCTTTTATATCTGGGATATTGGAGAAAAACCATCATGTGGGTGTTTTTTTTTTACATCAGTTGTGTATTTCATTTATTTTTTTTAAAATTATTTTTATTTTATTTGATCCACTTTATTCACACATTTCTCTGCGTGAAAATTCGGGTGACTATCCGGGAAAGCCTGCCACATGTGCGGCTAATTTTTTTTTTTTCCCCTCGGATGGTGTTAACCACCTGTGTGATGCTGTTTTTTTTTAAAATATATTTTGTCATCGCCCTACCGGCACAGATGGCCTGCTCTTCGAAAGGCGGAACGGGATTTACACGATGGCGCAAGATGACTCGGCGTTCGAACACGGGACCTCAGTCTATAGTCCATCGAATGACTACATTCAGTTCGATTTTGTTCACAAAGGAAGTAAAGGCGAGTGGTACACCAAACTCACGGTTGGAAATTTATCGGAGGGGTGAGCACCCCACTTGCTGAGGGGAGACAGACAGGGCAGGCAGACAACACACACCACAGCGTGACAGTGCAAACATGTGAACGTCACTAGCCTAGTGACTACTGTACTCATTTGTCAAAAGGAAAGGTGTACATAACCTGGGGCTGTGGGAGCGACATCAGAGATCACGCTTCCTAGGCCAACAGTGGGCGAGCCCATCTCCTCCTGGCTTTACCTCTGACCTAAAGAGGATAGGTACTTGAACTGTGACTGGGACTGTACTGAGCAGGCGCGCAAACGGTCACCATCCTGTAAGCACTTGATGCTGCTTAACTTGACTGGGGGAAGCGATGCCTGACACTCTCCCGCCCCCTCTTGTATTACATATATCATATATTTAATAATTTATTCTTACTTACTGAGGGACGTACAGCGAGTGGTTAAGACCATTCAACTGCAATCCCATGGGTCCATGAAGTCGTGGGTTTGAATCTTGGCGGCCTCAGATGAATTAAGGGTGGGGATTTTTACAATCTCCGGTCAACTTCAAGTGCAGACCTGCCAGTGCCTTAATTCCTTTTGTGTTTACCTTATATGGTTCAGGTGCACAAATGCAGAAGATTAATATATATATGTACACTTAACATCTAATATTTGTGTCAGCATTCGGTGGGTTACAGAAACATATGTTATATATATAATAATATATATATATATATATATATATTATATATAATATAATAAATATCCAGTATACATCCCCCAAGATGGAATGCAGTCTACCTCACGGTGGGCAAAAGCAGTTGCCTGTGGTGTACACTAATAAATCTCACCATTGGTGAACTTTGGAGTTCTAGATTAGGAATTGAAAAAAAAGAAGAAAAAAAAAAGAAGCAAACGTTTTGCATATTTACATGTATGTATGCATGTATGTTTGCATGCAACCATATTGTTAACCCACACAAGGTAGTCAAATGTCGACTTCAGGGATGGTGCCTAAACACGACACCTGAGCATGCACTTAAAAAAAAAAAAATTGTCAACCGTTTCTTCTTCTTCTTCTCATTGGTTTAATGTCCGTTCACTACAAGGTGATTTAGACAATGGTACATTCAATCCGTTTCTACTGGCATGAAATGACTACTCTTCTGTAAGGTAGAGAGGGATTTTAATGTGTACACATGCAAGATGTTCTGCACGCATTCACATACAGGGCCCCTGTTTAACATTATAGTCTCACCCAGAGGAATAGCCTAGACAATCTTATTCATTGCAATGGGTAAAGAATATTGAGCACATTTTTTTTTTTTTTTTTTTTTTTTTTGTGCACGGGACCGCAGATTCTCATTCATCTGAAAGACTAGCACCCAGTCCATCATTCATGGTCAAAAGGATAAAACGAAACGTGAGAGCTTGTTAAAATTATTTTGTCTCCTTCATTTTGAAGTGAATTTATTTTGTAATCCCAAGAATGAAATCCCACATTCTGTTTTAAAACTTTTTCTTGCTCGGAAAGTTTACATAGTATGCGTGCATACTTGTTTTTGCATGTATGCGCCAAATGCGTGCCGTTTTCTTTCCCCTCTTTTCATGAATTTTAGTCTTTTAGATGATATAAATTATAAACGGGATCCCATGTGCAACACACTATTATAAATACATGTAAAAGAACCCATGGCAACAAGAGAGTTGTCTCTGGCAAAATTCTGTAGAAAAAAGTCCCTCTGATGGGGGGAAACAGTTACACAATCACACAGGGGGAAAAAAAATCAGTGCTGCTGCTCTTAGTTTTAAGGAGACACGCTCTCCCCGAGGAGAGCAGCCCGAATTTTATGCCGAGGAATCTGCCGTGACTTGAAGTGGCAATTTTCATTTTCAAAACAATTTTAAAACTCTTAGTGTCCTATAGTGAACTGACACAATCAACTTCCTGTTCATGGAAGGATTGGGCCAAAATGAGCTGAAATGGGTGGGTATGTTTAAAATGTACTCTAGTACTATAAATCAGAAAGTCTGCATGAAATTTGAGAATAGTGTTGGCAAATGATTGTTACATATGTTGCATTATCTTTCTTTCATGTTTGCATCATATGTCATAAGTTGTTTGCTTGTTTTGTCCACAATTATTAGGTAATCTCTAGTAAACAACATAATTAAACAACTGTGTAAGTGTGTGTTTCCATGTATTCTGTATGAAAACACTGCAATACTAAAACACAAAGCATTCTCTTAACGTGTCTAGTGTGCATGGACAGAGAGAAAAGGTTTCCTTTGGCCATACTCAGCTTTAGAAGTATGGTACTATGATGATACTGCACTTTCGAGTGGTTCAGGACCACGATGTTACTGCACTTTGAGTGGTTCAGGACACTAAGAGGTTCTCTCAATCCTTGTTGTCGATGTCAGCTGAGTTTTTCAGAAATTTATCCATTGTTCTCTGCCCCAGACCCTCGTTACAGCAGACGACGTTACTTTATGACCTCATTTCCTGCTAGGGCAGCTTCCTGTTTGCTTGACAAGTACTTGTGGGCAAACTACAGTTCTAATCTAAACTAAGTCAAGTGTCATAACAGTATTAATTACTGTACAACTGACAGTGTCCTTCTTCTTCGTTGAACACTCAGACAGCACCGATTGTTGTTCTCATAGTTCTGAGCAGAAATGCATTGTGCTGCCTGTTCAGCAACTGTCAAGTCAGGCCCAGCACATCTGAATTCAGCACGGGAGATAAATTTTTTAATTCATCTTTTAAATCGAGCAGGACCAGTTGTATGGGTGACTGTTTGCATGCCTTGGCTTCAGTACAGTCCCCCCAGTGCACCCAGCTGCAAATGGGTACCTGCCCTCTTTAGGGTCAGGGAAAGTAAAGCAGCGAGGGAGAGGAGATGGGCGCCACCCTCAACATGCTGGCCCCTAGAGAAGCTGAGATCTCTGACGCCTCGCTCCCCTATGACCGCCTAGGTTATGGGACACCTTTACCCTTTTATTGTTTTAAGTCTTTAGAACTGGAAAAACTAAAAAGGCAGAAAAATGGACCAAGAAAGCAGAAAATAGATAAGGAGAAGACACTGAAACAGAAAGAAAAGGAACGAGGCAGAGAAAGGGGTGTATACATTTCCTAGCACAGAATTTCCAGAAGGGGGGGGATGCTTCAAGTTTATGGTCTATCAATTTTATATACTGTAACAGGTGCCAAGGGGGAAATTGTATACGCCTGATGTCTTTTGTCCATTTTTCATCAATTTGGTACTTAAATATTTTTGACAAAATAATCATGATTCAAAAATAAATACCACTCTCTAAATTTTTCAAGTGATTAAAACCTACGGAGTCAGTGGGTAATATATATATATTATATATATATACTATAATATATATCAGTTAACTACATGTTCATTAATTACCCAATTGTTTATAGCATATGATGATATAGCATACTGACTATGAAAAAGCCATATATCATAGGGCTGTCACCTCATTCAGTTTTAGTGGCTCTAGTCTAGTAAGTCGGTATGTCACTGTGTAGTAAGTGGTAGATAGTCTTCAATTTTACATCCTTCTTCATAAAGTCATACCGGGGGGGGGGGGAGGGGGGGAGGGTTATAAAATAATGATAAAGAAATAAAACAGGTCTTTTTTTTTTTAACAAAAAAGTCCATAGAAAAAAAATATTATAAGATTTAAAACACTGATAAAATCAAGAGACAAACGGGGGGGGGGGGGGGGGGGGGGGGGGGGAGAGACAGATCTACACATGTATACAGAGAGAGAGAATGGTGGGATGACACTTGACAGTAAAAGTTCTTCACATTGCCTTCAGGACAAATCTCATTTCCTAGCAATCATTACATGCTTTTAGAGTCAAATGACTTAAGGGTAGACACAGGTCCAAAAGTGCCCCAAATCATGTTTTTTTAGAATAAAAAATTGCTGGATACAATTTAGAAGATCTCCTGTGTGAATTTAAACAATTCAGGTGTAAAAAAAATGTCTGTTAGAAACAGGTTACTTCAACTTGTTATAGATAAAAAGGTTTTTAAGAGTTTGAAACATTCAGTTTTGGTGGCCATATTGGATTGTTTCCATGGCAACAGTGCAGAAAACTGAGTAATTCTTTGATTTTTATGCTTTACAAGTGAGCCCTATCAATATGTGGCATAACTTTAAACATGGGCTTGTAAACAAAATTTCATCAGTTTCGACCCCCATGTCTCACTTTATACTAGAAAAACGAGTGAAGATTTATCATGATCTGTATATATACTTCAATGAAAACTTCAATAAAAACTACTTCAATTATAATACTTCAGTCTTCAATGAAAACACCAAGCCACCCCTAACCAAACAAAAATATTTGAAAAAGTGTCCATCCAGAGCAAAAGTAAAAAAACCCCAACAAAAACAACTTTTTTTTTAAAAGGCGATTTTTGTAGTTCATTGTAAAATGAAAATATTTCACAAAGATTGAAAACATTTCACAAAGATCCATAGAGACCTGTACACAAAAAGTCTCCATCTATCGAGTTAATTCACAGTGAAAAGCATCAGTATCAGGGGAGTAGAGTTAGTGTCATTAACTAATTAAGTCACAAGTCAGTAACTAAGGAAGTGCCTTGGTTCCCTTTAGCCGTTCATCTATAGATACATATGTATGCAAAAAATCAGTGCACATTAAAGATATCATAATCCATATCAGCATTCAGTCGGCTGCGGCAACACAAACATACCAGCATACATCCAGAAGTCAGAATGTGGGTACCTTCAAGGTGGGCAAAAAGAAAAACCGAAAAGGCTGCATTCAGCAAAATCTCACCACTGCCACTGGGTGAACCTTGGAGCCCAAGCCAAAAAAATAAAATGAAATATAAAAAAACTTTGAGTTTGTTTTTATATATTATATATATGATAATAATTCTTGGTTGTCAAGCCTTTTTTGGTAGTTTCTGTGCACCTCTCCATGGTGACATTCCATTCTTCTATGGCATTTTAAAACATTTTCTGATGACTGGTCCAGGTAATAATTATACTCACATGCTCTCATTAGAGTAACTGACGAGAAATGAGTCACAGTGACAAATATGAAATCCTACAACGTGATCACAACAGTAACAATGTAACAAGTAACAACAACCCATTTCCACAAGTTACACAGTCATTCCTCGTGGCTCGTTCTTTGTTTACTCTTTACAGATTCGTAGACACCGAAAATACCCGGGCAAATTACAGCTGATTATAAATCTGTACGAAAGCATATTTTTAAATGTAGCAAACTGATCAAAAACACAGTTGAAAATTATGTAAAGTATTCATCGCAGCACCTTACCATGTCGCATCATTTTCACAAGATCGATACTGGAATCGCTCTGCTTAGACTCCGTTCTGTAGGTCATCGTTTCGAACTGCCCGCCTGCCACACACAAGCAGACGATCACGGCGATAAAAGTAACTTTCGGAACCATGATAGAATATAACTGTCAAACAATGACAAAATCTTTCTGGGAGGCACCTGCAGACGACTGACACGGGATCTGGATCGGTGACACGGAAAATCTAGTCTAGCCTAACACAGTTGCAGTGCATGCAGGTGACATCAGACACATGGGGAGGTAAGTCATAAGCTTCCTTGTCAGACGACAATTGTTGCATGGCGCGTGGTGGCACAAAGGAAGCTGAAGATCGTTTTAAAAAACTTATCTTTCAAAAGTAAATAAGATTTCTTGCTTGAATTTAAATTATCACGACACACTGTGTTCAAATTGTCGTTTTGAATCCCGACTGCTCTTTCTATCCGAGAAAACGAAATAGGGTTAGAGATTATCTCCTGGAGCAGACTCTTTTCTCAAAAAAGGAAAACAAAACCTGTTGCAAACCACATGCATAACGGAGCAAAACGAGAGACGGCCACGCGGAACACAATAATTAATCATCGCCATGCCTACTGGAACTCTAAACTTCAACATCGGTGTGCTGGGCCATGTTGACAGTGGAAAAAACCAGTCTTTGCAAAGCTTTGAGCACAACGGCTAGTACCGCTGCATTCGACAAGAATCCGCAGAGCAAAGAGCGAGGCATCACACTGGACCTGGGGTTTTCGTCGTTTACCGTTGATGTGCCTGAGGGGCGAAAGGAAGGGCTGGGGGGCTGTGATCATGTACAGTACACGCTGGTCGACTGTCCAGGCCATGCTTCTCTCATCAGGACCATCATTGGAGGTTGGTGACATAATGATTATTAATTTAAAAAAAAAAAGCTCTCAAACTTTCGAAACCCTCTCCGAGATCCCCCCCAACACACACACACACACACACACACACACACACACATACACACATACACATACACACATACACATACACACATACCCACATACACACACACACATACACACATACACACACAGGCATGCACGCGCGCGCAGCACACAACACACACACACACACACACACACACACACACACACACACACACACACACACACCACACACACACCACGCACGCGCGCGCACAGGCACACATGCACACACATGCACAGGCACGCACACACACGCACGCACGCTCGCGCACACAGTGCACATCACACACACACACACAGTGACACACAAACGCATGCAGGCACGAAGACACACACACACACACACACACACACACACACACACACACACACACACACACACACACATACACACACACACACACACACACACACACACACACACACACACACACACACACACACACACACACACACACACACACACACACATACACACACACACACACACACACACCACACACACACACACACACACACACACACACACACACTCACTGAATCACCCACACGGCCACAGCCAGGCACACACTGGCAAGTACATTATACATCTGTGAACAGATTGGATTACTGTATGATTGTATGGATACACAGTAATTCAATATTCAATGCACAAGTCTTTACAACAATGCAGAACAATATGTATCATTATATTTGTTATTTTATGCATGGGATCCCCAGATTGTGTGGAATGGAGTCAGAATCCAGGTGAACTCCAAGGGAAAAATACAGACGTGTTCAAACCTCCCCAAAGTTGGGCTATAGAACAAAGACATAAATTGTAAACATGCCCAGCACACATCCCTGAAATCAGACTGTGGCTGCCTTCATGGTAGACAAAGACAGTCGTATACCTGTATGTGTATGAATTTCACAAAGTCTCACCTTTGGTGAACCTGGCTTGAAGCTCTAGCCAAGGAACAAGTCTAAAAAAGTGTTAAATATAATATGATATATAATATACAATATATACTATATACTATACATGTGTAATTGATGAGGGGGTGAGATTGCTAAGTGGTAGGAGCACTCCATCAAGTTAACTTAAGCAGCGTCCAGCGTGGTTACCAGTTGGATGGGTGACCGTTTGCGTGCCTTGGCTTCAGTACAGTTCCCCCAGTTCGCCCAGCTGTAAATGGGTACCTGCCTTCTTTAGGGTCAGGGAAGGTTAAGCAGCAAGGCATAGGAGATGGGTGCTGCCCTTGACATGCTGTTGCCTAGAGAAACTGAGGTCTCTGATGCTTCGCTCCCCTACGACCACCTAGGTTAGGGGACACCTGTACCTTTACGAGATTGATTTTACAGCAGTGAACCATCAGTGTAAACTTGCAAATGTTCAGAATATTGCTCATAAAGACAGCTTTTAATGTTAGAAGCTAAGATATGTGGATGCTCACTTTTTTTTAGATTTGTATCATCAATGCCAAACTCAAAGTATGCATGCTGCATCTCTCAGGGTGGTATGGTGAACTCCAAGGGTAAAACTGGACGCTTTTAAAACAAAATTTAGTAAGAATGCATTGTGCCCCTGTGGTAAAAGATTTACAAATCAACACATACTGTTTGAATGCCCAGGTTTTAAAGATATTTTACCATCTTTTGAAGGCAAGAAAACATTATCACACATTCTCCCTGATGCTGAGTTATTGCTAGAGATAATGTTATGTTTATTTCATTCTGTGTTCAGTAGATTTCTTTAAACTCCGTTAATCTGGCTTGTTAATAGGTAGTTATTTGTTTGCACTTGATTCGTTTGTTTGCCGTCCAAATCACAAACTGTGCATGGACGTTAATTTAAAGACTACTACTACCACAGTGGAGGGTGTGTCACTGTGTGTGTTGCCTGTTGCCGTGCCTCAGGGGCCCAGATCATCGACTTGATGCTGCTGGTGGTGGATGTGGTCAAGGGGATGCAGACGCAGACGGCCGAGTGTCTGGTGATTGGTCAGATCACCTGTCAATCAATGGTGGTCGTCCTCAACAAAACTGATCTGCTCCCTCCTGACAAGCGAGAGGCCACTGTAGAAAAAGTGAGTGGGGGTCATTTTGGTTGGTTGGTTGGTTTATAATTTGGTCTGGATTTTGAGGTGTGTGTGTGTGTGTGTGTGTGTGTGTGTGTGTGTGTGTGTGTGTGTGTGTGTGTGTGTGTGTGTGTGTGTGTGTGTGTGTGTGTGTGTGTGTGTGTGTGTGTGTGTGTGTGTGTGTGTGTGTGTGTGTGTGTGTGTGTGTGTGTGTGTTGTGTGTGTGTGTGTGTGTGTGTGTGTGTGTATAGTGTGTGTTGTGTGTTGTGTTGTGTGTGTGTGTGTATACGTGTGTGTGTGTATGTGTGCATGTGTGTACATTTACAACACACCAACCACACCGACCACAACTTGATGCATACATGATTGTGTGCGAGTGTTTAGGTGTGCTCTTAGTGTTATTGTAGTGTTTAGGTATACTGTTAGTGTTATAGATCTTTATTGTCTGCATGTCATGTTTAGGTATACTGTTACCAGTGTTAGTGTTATAGATCATCTATTCTTATTGTCTGCATGTGGTGTTTAGGTATATGTAATATATACTGTTGGTATTATAGATCTTTATTGTCTGCATGTCATGTTTAAGTATACTGTGAGTGTTATTGTAGTGTTTAGGTATAATACTGTTAGTGTTATTGTAGTGTTAAGTTATACTGTTAGTGTCATTGTAGTGTTTAGGTATACTGTTACTTTGTTAGTGTTATTTGTTTAGGTATACTGTTAATGTTATTTGTTTAGGTATACTGTTAGTGTCATTTGTTTAGGTATACTGTTAGTGTTATTTGTTTAGGTATACTGTTAGTGTTATTTGTTTAGGTATACTGTTAGTGTCATTTGTTTAGGTATACTGTTAGTGTCATTTGTTTAGGTATCCTGTCAGTGTTATAGATCCTTATTGTCTACATGTGTTTATACTGTCAGTGTTATAGATCCTTATTATCTTATAGATACCTTATCCTTAAGGATACCTAGATTCAACCTATCTACCGTTGGCCACCGCTCTTTCTCTATTTCTGGTCCATCAATCTGGAATGACCTCCCTATCTCCTTTGGCAAAAGCCTACATATGACACTTTTAAATCCAACCTCAAGACACACTTGTTTCAAACCTAAGATTTTTGCCTTCTGTTTTCATTTCCTATTTGTCCCTGCCTTCAACATTTGAAATTTCCTTCGCCCTGCCTAAATGTATAGCCTGTATAAGTGTGTGTGTGTGTGTGTGTGTGTGTGTGTGTGTGTGTGTGTGTGTGTGTGTGTGTGTGGTGTGTGTGTGTGTGTGTGTGTGTGTGTTTTATTTATTTATTTATTTTTATTTATTTATTTATTCTTTTATATCGAGGATAACAGAATAAGCAACATGTGCTTTTTTTCATCCGGTCCCCGTGTGTATGCAGTTTTTGTAAATATTGTCATCTGTTCCCACCGGCACACGATGTGTGTGTGTGTGTGTGTGTGTGCTCATGCGTGCGTGCGGCGTTGCGCGCGTGTGTGAGTGTGCTTTCGAATTTGCTAGAATTATTCATTGTCAGTGGTTGCTTGTTTGTTGTGAGGGTCGAGTGCAAGCGCTTTGATTTGTTTTTACAAGATATAGCGCTATATAAATTCCATGTATTATTATTATTATTATTATTATTATTGTCTGCATCATGTCATTGCAGATGAAGAAGCGGCTGTGGAAAACCCTGGAGGCCACGCAGTTCAAAGGTTGCCCCGTGGTTGCCGTGGCGGCCAGACCTGGCGGCCCTGAGGTGAGGAAACGCTTCCTCCGCCATCCTGACCCCCCCCCCCCCCCCCCCCACCACCACTTTTTATTGATTTTATATATTATTTTTTTTTTTTATATTCTTTCATATCGAGGATAATGGAATAAGCACTCATGTGCTTTTTTTTTTTTTACATCCTGTCCCCTGTGCGTGTGCAGTTTTTGTAAATCTTGTCATCTGTCCCTACCTGCACACAATGGCCTACTCTTACGAAAAGCGGAACAGAATTTAACATGCGCGCAAGATGTTCTGCGTGCGTTCACACATGGGGCCTCGGTTTATAGTCTCATCCGAAGGACTTTTGGGGAGAGTGGAGTAAGAGTAGGCCATCGTGTGCCAGCCGGTGGGAAACAGATGACATTTACAGATTGCATACACACGGGGGACTGAATGTGAAAAAAAGCACAAGAGTGCTTATCCCATTATCCTGGATATAAAAGAATAAAATAAATAAAAATAAATTAAAAATTCAATCCCTGTTCAGGACTAAGTTAAAGTTAGTTAAAGTCTGTCCCGAGCCTAAGGCTCATCAGGCTGGTGCTTATCCCGGTTTCTGTGGCGTTAAGCGACTGAGAGTCATAGACTCCCCCCTGGATAGGACGCCAGTCTATCGCAGGGTTAACCCCCAACACAAGGTTGGTACCCCTTTTACACCTGGGCGGGGTGAGAAAATAGCCGTAAAGTGTCTTTTCCAAGGGCACAACGCCATAGCCGAAAGCTGGGATCGAACCCGCAACCTTTAGATTACGAGTCAAACACCCTAACCACTAGACCAGCGGCGGCATTCGGGACTAAGAGGGTTAATTAATTTCTCCCTGTTCAGGCTGGGGAGCTGGCAGCAGAGGGTGTCGGAGAGCTGATCGCGGAGCTCCAGGGGCAGACCTACCTGCCTCTCCGCCACCCCGGGGGACCCTTCATCTTCTCCGTCGACCACTGCTTCTCCCTGCGGGGCCAGGGGACTGTACTCACGGGCACTGCCATCAGCGGGAGTATTGCCGTCAATGATGTGAGTGTGTCGTCTTGTGCGTGTGTGTGTTGTGTTGGTTAGTTGTTTGTGAGTGTGTCGTGTTGGCTGTTTGGGGGGGTGTGATGTGTGTGTGTGTGTGTTGTGTTGGTTAGTGTTTGTGAGTGTGTCGTGTTGGCTGTTTGGGGGGGTGTGATGTGCTGTGTGTGTGTGTTGTGTTGGTTGTTTGTGAGTGTGTCGTGTTGGCTGTTTGGGTGTTTGTGTGTGTGATGTGTGTGTGTGTGTGTTGTGTTGGTTGTTTTGTGTGTGTGTGTCGTGTTGTGTTGTTTATTTAGTTGTTTGTAGGTTGTGTGTGTGTCGTGTGTGTGTGTGTTGGTGGTTTGGGGATGTGATGTTGTGTGTGTGTGTTGGTTGGTTTAGGTTGTTTTGGGGTGTGATGTTGTGTGCGTGTGTGTTGGTGGTTTAGTTGTTTTGGGGTGTGATGTTGTGTGCGTGTGTGTTGGTTGTTAGGTTGTTTTGGGGTGTGATGTTGTGTGCGTGTGTGTTGGTGGTTTAGTTGTTTTGGGGTGTGATGTTGTGTGTGTGTGTGTTGGTTGTTAGGTTGTTTTGGGGTGTGATGTTGTGTGCGTGTGTGTTGGTGGTTTAGTTGTTTGGGGTGTGATGTTGTGTTGTTGTGTGTTGGTTGGTTTAGTTGTTTGGGGTGTGATGTTGTGTGTGTGTGTGTTGGGGTTTGTTGTTTGGGGTGTGATTTGTTGTGTGCATGTGTGTTGGTGGTTTTAGTTGTTTGGGGTGTGATGTTGTGTGTGTGTGTGTTGGTGGTTTAGTTGTTTGGGGTGTGATGTTGTGTGTGTGTGTGTTGGTGGTTTAGTGTTTGGGTGTGATGTTGTGTGTGTGTGTGTTGGTGGTTTGTTGTTTTGGGGTGTGATGTTGTGTGCGTGTGTGTTGGTGGTTTAGTTGTTTGGGGTGTGATGTTGTGTGCATGTGTGTTGGTGGTTTAGTTGTTTGGGGGTGTGATGTCGTGTGTGTTGGTTGTTAGGTTGTTTTGGGGTGTGTGTTGTGTGCGTGTGTCTTGGATGTTTATTTGTTTGCGAGTGTGTCGTCCTGTGCATGTGTTGGTTGTTTGTTTATTTAGTTGTTTGTGGGTGTGATATTGTGTGCGTGTATGTTGGTTGGTTGTTTATTTATTTATTTATTTGTGAGTGTGTCATCCAGGAACAGGTGGATCTGAGGACTTGAACACAATGCTTCTACTGTTGTCTTCATGACTTTTTTTTTTTTTTCCCCCAGTTTTTTGCTCCTCAGCTAGCGTTCCAAATTCACCAAAGATGAGATTTTGTATAGATATATATATATAGATATGTGTGTGTGTGTGTGTGTGTGTGTGTGTGTGTGTGTGTGTGTGTGTGTGTGTGTGTGTATGTGTGTGTATTTATATATATATTTATATATTATATATATATATATATATATATATATATATATATATATACATATACACAACACACACACACACACACACACACACACACACACACACACACACCACACAAAACACACACATATGCGACTGTTTTTGCCCAACCATGAATGTATTAGCTACATCGTTTGGACTGTGAGGATGTTTGCATGAAACACGACACCCGTGTGCATGTGTGGCCTTTCTGCCCTGGTGCTCCGAAGCTCGGAGGTGGGAGTCCACTGTGATCAGCGACGGGAGTGGACTCTGTCTCCACGGTGACGCGTTGATGCTGGGTGTGTGCAGGTGTTGGAGATCCCATCATGAAGGTGCAGAAGAAGGTCAAGTCCATGCAGATGTTCCGCAGACCTGTGGAGCGCATCATCCAGGTTAGTCCATGCGCAGGTAGACAGGCAGGTAGACAGGCAGGTAGATAGGTAGGCGTACAGACAGGCAGGCAGGTAGACAGGCAGGCAGGCAGGCAGACAGACAGACAGGCAGGCAGACGGACATACATACAGACATATATTACAGACATACATACAGACGTACAGACATACAGACATACAGACATACAGACATACAGACATACAGACAGACATACATACATACATACATACATACATACACATACATACATACATACATACATACATAACAGACATACATACATATACATACATACATATACATACATACAGACATACAGACAGACAGACATACAGACAGACAGACAGACAGACAGACAGACAGACAGACAGACAGACAGACAGACATACAGACAGACAGACAGACAGACAGACAGACAGACAGACAGACAGACATACATACATACATACATACATACATACATTCATATAATTATACATGCATATATGTATACATGCATACATACATACATATGTGCATACATATGTACATACACACTTAATTGCACACTTAGTTACTTTTGTATGTATTTACATACATTTATATATATGCATACTTAAGATATACCTACATACAAAATGATATATGACATACAAAAAAATACTACCCCCACCCCCACTCCTCCACCCCACCACACACACACACACACCACACACACACACACACACACACACACACACACACACACACACACACACACACACACACACACACACACAGAGTTTATGAGGGACTGTATATATTTCAACATAACTTTTTATATGTTTTTGTCTTTTCATAATTATGCAGCTTGAAAAACCACAATTTAAAAAAGCAAAAAAAAAAAGAAAAAAGAAAAGCAAAGCAAAGAAGCAGCAAAGATGACCATGATTATTGTTGTGACGATCATGATTATCATTG
>CM060345.1:1382247-1392247 GCA_030674155.1 Stramonita haemastoma | reverse complement strand
AGTGTGTGTGTGTGTGTGTGTGTGTGTGTGTGTGTGTGTGTTGTGTATGTGTGGTGTATGTGTGTGTGTTTGTGGTGTTGTGTGTTGTGTGTGTATGTGTGTGTGTGTATGTGTTGTATGTGTATGGTCGTGTGGTCTGTGTGTGGTGGTGGGATGCGTGTGTGTGTGTGGTCTTCAATTTTACGTCTCTTCACAAAAAGTGATATTAGACAAGTGTGTGTGTGTGTTGTGTGTGTGTGTGTGTGTGTGTGTGTGTGTGTGTGTGTGTGTGTGTGTGTTTCAATGAAATATCTACTGCACAGACTAGTGTTATACTCCTACAAGAAGGTGATGAGGGCAGTATGGGGAACAGTACGATGCAAACATGTCAAACAATAATTCAATCAACTATAATGATATAACAAGTGTAACAAGTGTGTGTGCGTATGTGTGTGTATGCGCGTATCTGTATGTCTGTATATGTGTGTTGTGTGTGTGTGTGTGCAGAGGGTCTACCCCCAGAAATGGTTGCAGCGGTTTTCAGGCGGGGGAAGGAGGAAAGGAAGAAGGGGAGGGGTGGGGGAGGAGGAGGCAGGGGGGGGAGGGGCAGCAGCCGGCAGAAGCGGTGAAGATCGTCCTGGCCTTCAAGCGCTACGTCTTCGATCCCCACAAGAAAATGATTCAGACCTGAACCCTCCTCGCTGCAGCCACTGGGAGAAGGGGTGTGTGTGTGTGTGTGTTGTGTGTGTGTGTGTGTGTGTGTGTGTGTGTGTGAGTGTGTGTGTGTGTGTGTGTGTGTGAGATTTGATTTATTTTGATTTGATTTATTCTTTTATATCGAGGATAATGGAATAAGCACTCTTGTGCTTTTTTACATCCAGTCCCCGTGTGTATGCAGTTTTGTAAATATTGTCATCTGTTCCCACCGGCACACAGTGGCCTACTCTTACGAAAAGCGGAACAGGATTTAACGTGTGCGCAAGATGTTCTGCGTGCGTTCGCACACGGGGCCTCAGTTTAAAGTCTTATCCGAAGGACTTTTGGGGAGAGTGGGGTCAGCACTGATGTTAACTCCAGGAGAAAAAACTCCTCGACCAGACTCGAACCCGGGTCTTCAAATTGCCAGCGCAATGTTCTGACCACTAGGCTATCCGTGTGTGTGTGTGTGTGTTTGGGGGGGGGGGGGGTTGTGTGTGTGTTTGGGTGGGTGGGGTGTGTGTGTGTATGTGTGTGTGTGTGTATGTGTGTGTGTGTTTGACTGTGAGAAGGGTGTGTTTGTGTGTGTGTGTGTGTGTGTGTGTGTGTGTGTGTGTGTGTGTGTGTGTGGTGTGTGTGTGTGTGTGGTTTGACTGTTAAGAGGGTGTGTTTGGGTGGTGTGTGTTTTGGAGGGGAGTGTGGGGATGGGGGGCTTGTCTCTGTATATGAAGTGTGTGTGAGAGAGAGACATGGAGTGTGCGTCTGTGTGTTTGTGAAACACAGAAAGAGAGAGGAGAGAGAGAGAGAGAGAGAGAGAGAGAGAGAGAGAGAGAGAGAGAGAGAGAGAGAGAGAGAGAGGGAGGGTAGGAGTGTGTGTGAGAGAGAGTGAGCGTGTGAGAGTGTGAAAGAGAGTGAGTGTGTGTGTGTGTGTGTGTGTGTGCGCGCGTGCGCTCATGTGCACATTTGAGTGTGTATGTGTGTGCACATGTGTGTGTGTGTATGTGAGCTTTAAGTTTAAAAAACACTAACCTCCCCCCCCCCCCCCCCCCCCCCCCCCTGGAATGAACAGCGAACACTCAAGGAAGTAATACATTCCGCCTCCTCAGAAAGCTAGGTTACATAAAACACCAGCATCTCTGCTGAGCAGTGGATGGGACATACGATAGTGGATGTAAATTCATATTCTCAGAAGCTGGAATAGGGCAGCCTATATCACAGCTGTACCTGTATCCATCTTGCCAGTGTGTCTCCACAGTTGAGGGTGACTTCACCCAGGTGTGGCGAGTGGGACAGGGGGTATGTTCCGGTGACTTGAACCCTGGGAGTTTCAGCTGGGAAATGCCCAACAACAACAATAATAATAACTGCTGTGGTGATGTTGGGTGTTATGGTCAATAACAGAGAAGTTGTTAGTGCCACAGGATAGAAAATGTGTAAATAGCACTGTAAAGGTGTTCCTATAACTTAAGCGGTCATTGGGGAGCCAGGCATCAGAGACCTCAGCTTCTCTAGGGGCCAGCATGTTGAGGACGGCGTCCATCTCCTCTCCCTCGCTGCTTTACCTTCCCTGACCCTAAAGAGGGCAGGTACCCATTGATAGCTGGGTGAACTGGGGGACTGTACTGAAGCCAAGACACGCAAACTGTCATCTGTGAGGCAACCTTGTGTCCTGTTAAAGTTAAAGTCTGTCCCCAGCTCAAGGCTCATCGGGCCGGTGCTTATCCCGGTTTCTGTGGCGTTAAGCGACTGAGAGTCATAGACTCCCCCCTGGGTAGGACGCCAGTCTATCGCAGGGTTAACCCCCAACACAAGGTTGGTACCCCTTTTACACCTGGGTGGGGTAGAAAATAGCCGTAAAGTGCCTTTTCCAAGGGCACAACGCCATAGCCGAAAGCTGGGATCGAACCCGCAACCTTTAGATTACGAGTCCAACACCCTAACCACTAGACTACCAGCGGCGGCTGTCCTGTTAAAGTGCAAACATACAAACCAGGTCGACCTTGGGGAATTGGACTTCATGAACTGTTTTGTTTGAAAGTATTGGGGGGACAAAAAAAAAATCAGGTTTTTGAAGGTTTTTCTTTTAAAATCTTATTTTATATCTTATTGTAAATAATCAAGTCAGTTAATCAGCTCTGCGTTGGCAGTAATTTATTTGAACATTTTGGTTCTTGTTGTAAGTGGTTTTGGTGGGGGGGGTTTGTAGTTGTTTTTTCTGAACTTTTTTGTCTTTTTATGTGTCATTTGAAAGAAATGCTGTTTTAATTTCTTTCACATCTCTTCACTCAGCGCTATGTTTGAAAGATGTCATTTGGTTTCTGCAGCTGGTTTGGGTCAAGATTTGTCTGTGTGCAATCGGAATGGGATTGAAGTCGAACAGTCTTAATGACTGGGCTATAAATAGCATCCATCAGGGATTGAAGTTGAACAGTCTTAACGACTCGGCTATAAATAGCATTCATCAGGATTGAAGTCGACAGTCTTAACGACTCGGCTATTAATAGCATCCATCAGGGATTGAAGTCAGTCTTAACGACTCGGCTATAAATAGCATCCATCAGGATTGAAGTCAAACAGTTCTTAATGACTGGGCTATAAATAGCATCCATCAGGGATTGAAGTCTTAACGACTGGGCTATTAAATAGCATCAGTCAGGGACTGAAGTCAAATGTCTTAATGACTCGGCTATAAATAGCATCAGTCAGGGACTGAAGTCGAACAGTCTTAATGACTGGGCTATAAATAGCATCCGTCAGGGATGAAGTCAAACAGTCTTAATGACTCGGCTATAAATAGCATCTGTCCTTTTGGATTCCAAGCAGTGGGGAATGCTAGGGTGGAGAAAGTTGTCCAGAACTTAGAAATGAGCTCACTTTAGTTTTAGAAAAAAAAAAATCAAGTTGTGTGTAGTATTACTATGGACTGGAATAATTAAAAAAATTTTTTTTTTTAAGTAAAGACTTTGTAAAATGTTTGCGACATAGAATGATTTTACTGCTAGCATAAGCAGAAGAAATACAGTCCCAATTAATCTTTCAGCGTTTTTAACAAAATTCCTGTTTTCTGTGTATTATTGTCTACTGATTGTTTGATTGATTGATTGATTGAATCAAATGTCCTGTGTTTTTTTCATTCTGTGTGATTGAATAAATAGATGAATGACTGATTGCAAATGGTGTTTTCATTTTCATTGCGCTTTATTTCTCAGCACAAACATCAGCTTGCTCTTGGAGCTGTAGAACACACATGCATGCAACATGCATTCTCCCCTCTCTGTCTGTCTCTGTCTCTGTCTCTGTCTGCTCTCTCTCTCGAGAGCCTAATTTGACGACTTGGGTTTGAGTCTGGTCGAGGAGATTTTTCTCCTGGAGTTAACACCAGTGCTGACTTCAATCTCCCCAAAAGTCTTTCGGATGAGACTTTAAACCGAGGCCCTGTGTGTAAACGCACGCAGAACACCTTGTGCACACGTTAAATCCTGTTCCGCTTTTCGTAAGAGTAGGCCATCGTGTGCCGGTGGGAACAGATGACATTTACAAAACTGCATACACACGGGACTGGACGAAAAAAAGCACAAGAGTGCTTATTCCATTATCCTTGATATAAAAGAATCATCAATCAATCAATCAATCAATCAATCTCTCTCTCTCTCTCTCTCTCTCTCTTCTCTTTCACACTCACACACGACACCCAATATGACATGATACAGACATTTTAATTGAGATTCACTGATTGACACAATGTGTACATTTAATTGGCTATGTACATATACAAGAAAGACAGAAACAAACAAAAAACCTAAAAAATAAAACAAACCCCCCCAATGGCATACAGAAAAGGATGATCAACGAATCTGTCCTTACGTTTTCTGGACAAGTATAGCAAAAAAACTTTCATTTTCAATATGGACAAGTATAGCAAAAACTTCATTTTCAATATGACAAGTATAGCGAAAAAAAACCCTTTCATTTTCAATCTGGACAAGTATAGCAAACCCCGCCCCCCCCCCCCTTTTATTTTCCATGTAAACAGCAGACACACATCTTCACACCACAACCACTTTCAAATCTGCCACAACAGTGAATCTTTGGAAGTCATGACTTTCGTTACAACACACGTTTGCACTTTCCATTAAAACCGTTGCCCAACGCTCAAAGCGCATTACAGGTGTAAAAGCACATGACATTTAATTAAAGACTTTGGACTTCACATTCATCGCATTGCAGCAATCTTCTTGCCACACCACAACCATGCAATGCAAGCAAAACTATACGATATAAAAATGACAGTCAGACACTTTCACCGATCACTGGCAATGCCCACCTCCCATCCCCTCCTCCAATTTCTTTCAATCTGCTCTTTCTTTTTTTTTTTCTTTTTCAAATAACGGAAAGTGACAGCAGTTAAAGTGTACAATGACGTCATTAAAACTGTATGGTGACATATTACAATTTCCATGAAGATCAATTATATTGATCGTAGAGTCATAACATTTGCACAAATGCCCATTTTATATCGATTCAAAGAAAATAAAGAAAAAATATAGAAAAAAACAAACTTCTTGTTCAGCTTATCTCATGCCATTTTTTTTCTATCAAACTCGTGTTCTCTTGTGCCAAGTACACACACGTCAATCAACCATACATCAGTTATTGAAGATTGCTTCAAACTTCGCATACATAAAGGATTGAAGATTGCTTCAAACTGCACATAAAAAGGTAAAGGTGTCCCATAACCTATGTGGTCATAGGGGAGCCAGGCATCAGAGACCTCAGCTTCTCTAGAGGCCAGCATATTGAGGGTGGCACCCATCTCCACTTCCTTCTGCTTTACCTTCCCTGACCCCAAAGAGGGCAGGTACCTATTTACAGCTGTGTGAACTGGGGGACTGTACTGGAGCCAAGGCAGGCATAGGGTCACCCATCCAAATTGGTAACCACGCTCGATGCTGCTTAACCTAGCATGGGGAGAGTGAGTGCTCTGTCCACTGAGCTTTCCCGCCCCTTCAAACCTCAATAAATACACGATTGAAGATGCTTCATGTCAAACGAGGAACTGATGCTTTGCATTAATTTCCTGATCAGTCCTAAGTTAAATGATCTATTTTTTTACTTTCTAATTGAATTTTTTTTAAAAAATCATTCTCACAACAAAAAGTATACAACTTCCCCTCCCTAAAAACAAAAAGATGGCACATACACATCAAGACTGTCTAGCCTGAATAAAAAACAAGATAGAAAGAACAACATTGATCCCTCCTCACACACACACACACACACACACCACACACACACACACACAAACCCAAGAAAACATGTCAAGCTCTTTATTCAATCAAAACAAAACAGATGGGGGAACGCTTCATTAATTTAAATGTTCCAATTTTTTAAAACGAAACATGATCGATGCCTTATCATGTACGCACCAAATAAACATACACACTTCCTAAACATTCACCGAAATATCCTTGGAACACCTCATTCACCTGGTAGTTCTTGCTCCATTCTCCAACAGTCTCTCTCCAGTTCCCATGATCTTACTTCAGGCCTACAGTGCGAGACAATCATTTCGGTAGAACATGGGAGATTACGACTGAGAGAAAATCATGGGAGCAGTATGTTTATCATCATTCCACAAATGAAAAGGGAATCGCTTACAAAGCTAAAAAAAAAAAAGACGCATTGATGGGATAAACGACAACTTTTTTTAATACACATGCATCAACAACATACGGTTAACCCAAACTGACAATGTTGAATCTTCTCACACTGTTCATTAATGACACACACAAGGATTAGGTGTGCACAGATAGGTGTGACTAGTCCACTTCTTGAAATTTACAGAGATCTCTCCGCACCTGCATGCACACAGCATCTTTTTACACACCACACACACAACAACACACACACACACACACACACACAAAACACACACAACACACATCCATTTTTGGCTACATATACATGTACGTCCATGTCTACCTTTAGCCCTCCTGCATTCGGATTCTCTGAACACAAACTGCCCCTAGATTTCGCATCCATCACGAAATCAGGTCAGGCACACATGCTGGCTGGCCTTTTCCTCCTCCTAAGAACATACCAGCAGCTATAATTACTTCCAGACTCTCTACAGGGTTTCTACCTCTAGCCTGATAGAGCTTTGGCATGTGGTAGCAATTAGTGATGGTCACAGTGTGAAGGAAAACTACTATGTGTAAATCCCGGCAAATTCCGGTTCAGGATTCAAGGGGGGGGGGCAATTATTCAATCCCGGCAAATCCTGGTTCGGGACTAAGAGGGTTAAGAAGGAAACTGTAAATCAGTTGGATCCCAAAGCTTACGGACTTGTGCACGTAGAAAGAACCCAGGACAGTTGAAACTTGGAAAGAGCAGGGAGGTACCTCCCACTGTCCTGGCAACACTGGAAGATTCCATGCCACGCTGCGTCTCTGAAGTCAGAATGCAGCTACCATACTGGTGGGAAGGGAAAACAATGCCACATACACAAAACTCTCACCATTGGTGAACCTCGGAGTTCTATCTGAGAAATTAAAAAAAAAAAAAAAAAAAAAAATCCTGTAAAAATTCAGTTCAGAGATGGAATTTTTTTTTTTTTTCCATGATCTCCCAACAACTAATTTGTTGTAATAAAATTCACAGTGATAACCATTACTTCATTTAAAAAAAAAAAAAAAAAAAAAAAAAATGATACAGGAAAGAATTTCTGTCACTTTGAAAGGAGCTGAATCTTTAAAAACTGGTATCAAAAGCATTCACACAATGCTTGCTGTCTGAGCGTTTGACGAAGAAGAACACCGCCACAAACCCAAACAAGGCCTGGATTCACTGGCGCCGTCACTTTTACAACCTGCATACATACGACGACAACCACGGCTGCTTTACAGAATTTGAATCTGCGCTACATGGACCTTCAAAGCAAACACACAGTAATTCTACCTGACAGATGGACAAAATCACTGATAGGAAGATGAAGCACAGGCAGACACCTTGCGTCACAGATGAGCATAGGGCAGACACCTTGTGTCACAGACGAATTTCAATACTACTATATGTTGGACAGTAGTTCAATGCTACTATATCGTTGACAGTAGTCAATGCTACTATATCGTGGACAGTATTCAATGCTACTATATCGTGTGGACAGTAGTTCAAACTACTATACGTGGACAGTAGTTCAATGCTACTATATTGTGTGGACAGTAGTCATACTACTATATCGTGTGGACAGTAGTTCAATGCTACTATATCGTGTGGACAGTAGTTCAATACTAATCGTGTGGACAGTAGTTCAATACTACTATATCGTGTGGACAGTAGTTCAATACTACTACATAATGTGGACAGTAACAGCAGACATTGAAAGAAGGACACAGGCAATGGAGAGGAGATGCTTTCACCAACATCTTGGCATCTCAACACAGAGATCACATCACTAACCAGGAAGTGAAAGCCAGAACTGAAAACCATCAACCTATGCAAGTAACTCCCGACTTCAAAAACACTAACTGAAGCAATACAGCCATGTCACACGAACATCTGGACTGGCCAAGACTGTCCTACAGGGAACAGTACAAGGAGGGAGACGAAGAGACAGACAGAGGAAACGATGGGAAGACAACATCAGACAGACAGGCCTTGAATGGAACGACTTATTGTGAAAAGCTGAAAAACGCGAGGAGTGCAGGAAGCTGGTTGCAAAATCTTCAGCGGCGCCCCAACAGCCTACTAGAATATGAGAAAGGTGAAGGTCAAGAAGGTATAGGATAGGTGAAGGTCAAGAAGGTATAGGATAGGTGAAGGTCAATAAGGTAGACAATGGGATAGGTGAAGGTCGATAAGGTAGACTATGGGATAGGTCAAGGTCAAAAAGGTAGACTATGGGATAGGTCAAGGTCAATAAAGGTAGACTATGGGATAGGTCAAGGTCAATAAGGTAGACTATGGGACAGGTCAAGGTCGATAAGGTAGACTATGGGACAGGTCAAGGACAATAAGGTAGACTATGGGATAGGTAAAGGTCAAGAAGGTATGGGATAGGTGAAGGTCGATAAGGTATGGGATAGGTGAAGGTCGATAAGGTATGGGATAGGTGAAGGTCGATAAGGTATGGGATAGGTGAAGGTCGATAAGGTATGGGATAGGTGAAGGTCAATAAGGTATAGGATAGGTGAAGGTTGATAAGGTATAGGAAAGGTGAAGGTCGATAAGGACAGAGTCCTGTCTCACCTGTCCACATCTCTGAATTCAGTGTTGGCCGCCACATCTGATGACAATAATTATGTGACGTTCCACCACATAACGAGTCGCATTGCACCCGAGGTCAATTTTTAGTTATTGACATGTTTATCCAAACAATGAAAAGGCTCTTCAATAAAAAAAAAAAAAATAAATAATAAAACCAACCCCCCCCCCAAAAAAAAAAAACACCCAGATTGAAAATGGAACAATTCAATGAAAAGTTATTACCAGTTGAAAAGATGGACTTCAAAAACGGACAAAATGAGAAACTGACAAGTTAAAGATTGCAATCGGTGGGCAGGACATGAAATTGGGTGTTTTTTAAACACGTTTTTAAAGCAAAGGGAAACCAAATACACCTTAGTAGTAGGCACCCCTCAGTCTGGAAGACTATGGAGTTGCGCTCTAAGTCTTTAGGGCGCAAAGCCTGGGTAGGTAAGTATGGAGGGCAAGCTGTTACCCATGCAGCAGACCCCCCCCCCCCCTCTCCATGCCACTGGAATGATCCATTGGAAAGGCAATGACCAATACGAATGGTTCCAGTACCGTCGCAGGAGCAGCCAGAACATTGCCATATACAGCCTAATACTTCAGTACAAGGTAGAAAAATGGCTACAGTTATATAATCAATCAAAATCGACAACTTTGACCCCCACCTGCCTAAAATGGCTCCCAACAGAAAAGGGGGTCAGGTGCAAAGCGACTCATTTCGTGGCGGAGCGTCACATATCGGATTCTGGAAGGAAACCTCGATGAGATCTACGGCTGGTCCCGGAATACACCCTAGTCCCACAATACTGATATGGACCATGTCACACCTCACAACAAGCAAACCAGCACACCCAACAACAACTCCCTTACACCTCAACCATTCTCAAATGAATGGGTGGATACACGAACCAAACTCCCCCAAGTGTAGATCTACCGATAATAAAAGCCAGGTACACAACGCTCCTAGTCACGACGACAGTTTCCCAATTTACATACATTGCTTCACAACTGTTTCTCGTGACGGATTCACATCGCAAGTATTTTGAGGTTACAGAGAGAGCGCTGGGCCCTTTTA
>CM060345.1:1372247-1377247 GCA_030674155.1 Stramonita haemastoma | reverse complement strand
ACACATATATAATAATAATAATAATAATAATAATAATAATAATAATAATAATAATAATACATGGAATTTATACAGCGCCATATCTTGCAAAAACAAATCAAAGCGCTTGCACTCGACCCACACAACACACACACACACATATAATAATAATAATGATAATGATAATAATAATAATACATGGAATTTATATAGCGCTTTATCTGGCAGTAAACAAATCAAAGCGCTTGCACTCGACCCACACAACACATAAGCAACCAATGACAATAGTTTTAGCAAATTTGAATGTACACACACATGCACGCACACACGCATGCACACACGCACGCGTACGCACACACACTTATAGAGGTTATACACTTTGGCAGGGTGAAGGGAATTTCAGATGTTGAAGGCAGGGGCAAATAGGAGATGGAAACAGAAGGCAAAAATCTTAGGTTTGAAACAAGTGTGTCTTGAGGTTGGATTTAAAAGTGTCGTATGTAGGCTTTTGCCGAAGGGAGAGAGGGAGGTCATTCCAGATTGATGGACCAGAAATAGAGAAAGAGCGGCGGCCAACAGTAGATAGGTTGAATCTCGGAATTTTTAAGGATAAGGTATCTGCAGCCGAGTGGAGGGAACGAGAAGGTGTGTACACGTGAAGACATTCACAGAGGTAGGAGGGTGCAGTTTTGTGGAGACATTTGTAACAGAGGGTACTGATCTTGTAGTTTACTCTCTGTGGTACTGGCAGCCAGTGGAAAGATTACAATAGAGGGGTAATGTGCTCAGATTCTTTCTTTCTGAGAACCAGATGAGCTGCAGAGTTTTGTATACGTTGAAGGGAGTGGAAAGATGATGCTGGCAGACCAGCCAAAAGAGAATTGCAATAGTCCAGATGTGAAAGAATAAGAGAAGTTACAAGTTTGGATGTTGCATCAGTGGACAGGTACTTTTGAATTGCACTAATACACCGTAGTTGATAGTAGCATGTCTGACAGGTCGGGGTGATGAATTTTTGCATGGAGAGTGTGTTGTCGATAAGGACTGCTAGGCACTTGACAGCAGTGGATAGCGGAACTGACGTATTACAGAATTCTACTGAAGCTGTAGTGATAGAAGAAAGTTTGTTTGGTCCCTACAGGCATGGCTGCGGTTTTATCTGCGTTTAGCTGTAACTTGTTCTGTATCATCCAGGTTGGGGTATCTTGAAGGCAGTAGGACATATTTGTCAAGAGCCAATATATATATATATATATATATATATATATATATATATATATATATATATATATATATATAATATATTAAACAAAAGTTTTAAAACACTTTACTGTGTCCAATCCAAGGGAAACTACTCATGCTGCTATCTGAACTGGTCTCCTTTCAAGTTAGGTTTTTTTAATATTATTATAATTGTTGTTATTATTATCATTATTATTATTATTATTATTATCATCATCATTATTATTATTATCATCATCATTATTATTTATTATCATCATCATTATCATCATTATTACCTGCTGCTGCTGCTGTAAAGTTTCATCCATATACTGCTGATTCGCTCGTTTCATCTCCGTGTCCATTATTATTATTATTTATTATCATTATTATTATCATCATCATCATCATCATCATTACCTGCTGCTGCTGTAAAGTTTCATCCATATACTGCTGATTCGCTCGTTCCATCTCCGTGTCCATTATTATTATTATTTATTATTTATTATCATTATCACCATCATCATTATTACCTGCTGCTGCTGCAAAGTTTCATCCATATACCGCTGATTTGCTCGTTCCATCTCCGTGTCCATTATTATCATTATTTTAATTATCATTATTATTATTATCACCATCATCATTATTACCTGCTGCTGCTGTAAAGTTTCATCCATATACTGCTGATTCGCTCGTTCCATCTCCGTGTCCATTATTATTATTATTTATTATTTATTATCATTATTACTTATTATCACCATCATCATTATTACCTGCTGCTGCTGTCAAAGTTTCTCCTATCTGCTATTCGCTCGCTCCATCTCGTGTCCAGTCGAGTGTAGCGGTCCTGGCTCTCGACCTGTCGGCCCATTTCCTGAGACCTGCTTCTGTCTATGCACCCACCGCAATAGCTCTGTCTTACTGTCTATGCTCATCTCACCTGTCTATGCTCTTCACCTATCTATGCCTCCTTACCTGTCTATCTCTCTTACCTGTCTATGCTCTGTCTGTACCTGTCTATGCTCTTCTTACTTCTATGCTCTCTCACCTGTCTATGCCTCTCACCTGTCTATGCTCTATCTTACCTGTCTATGCTCTGTCTTACCTGTCTATGCTCTCTCTTACCTGTCTATGCTCTATTTACCTGTCTATGCTCTGTCTTACCTGTCTATGCTCTATCTTACCTGTCTATGCTCTGTCTTACCTGTCTATGCTCTGTCTTACCTGTCTATGCTCTATCTACCTGTCTATGCTCTCTCTCACCTGTCTATGCTCTACTTACCTGTCTATGCTCTGTCTTACCTGTCTATGCTCTGCTTACCTGTCTATGCTCTAGCTTACCTGTCTATGCTCTCTCTTACCTGTCTATGCTCTCGTCTTCACCTGTCTATGCTCTACTTACCTGTCTATGCTCTGCTTACCTGTCTATGCTCTTCTTACCTGTCTATGCTCTTCTTACCTGTCTATGCTCTCTTACCTGTCTATGCTCTGTCTACCTGTCTATGCTCTCTTACCTGTCTATGCTCTAGCTTACCTGTCTATGCTCTATCTTACCTGTCTATGCTCTATCTTACCTGTCTATGCTCTTCTTACCTGTCTATGCTCTCTTCTCACCTGTCTATGCTCTACTTACCTGTCTATGCTCTAGCTTACCTGTCTATGCTCTACTTACCTGTCTATGCTCTATCTTACCTGTCTATGCTCTCTCTTACCTGTCTATGCTCTCTCTCACCTGTCTATGCTCTATCTTACCTGTCTATGCTCTATGTTACCTGTCTATCTCTGTCTTACCTGTCTATGCTTGCTCTTACCTGTCTATGCTCTTCTTACCTGTCTATGCTCTCCTCTACTTCTTACCTGTCTATGCCTTCTTATGCTGCTCTTTACCTGTCTATCTCTCTTACCTGTCTCTCTTTACCTGTCTTCTCTTCTACCTGTCTATGCTCTCTTACCTGTCTATGCTCTGTCTTACCTGTCTTGCCTATCTTACCTGTCTATGCTCTATCTTACCTGTCTATGCTCTCTCTTACCTGTCTATGCTCTCTCTTACCTGTCTATGCTCTTCTTACCTGTCTATGCTCTATCTTACCTGTCTATGCTCTATCTTACCTGTCTATGCTCTATCTTACCTGTCTATGCTCTATCTTACCTGTCTGTGCTCTATCTTACCTGTCTGTGCTCTATCTTACCTGTCTATGCTCTATCTTACCTGTCTATGCTCTATCTTACCTGTCTATGCTCTATCTTACCTGTCTGTGCTCTCTCTTACCTGTCTATGCTCTCTCTTACCTGTCTGTGCTCTCTCTCACCTGTCTATCGTTGGGCTCTCCACCTGACGTGTGCATGCGACTGGGACTGTTGATCTGACGGCGGATTTCCTGTGAAAACAAAGGTGGGTAGCTTGAGGCTTCTCTTGAGGCACACACACATACAGGCTATGTTATGAGCATGCATGCATGCACACACACATGGATGCATGCACATAAACACACGCAGAGAGATACAGGGACACAGTCACAAACACAGGAGCATGCACACACGCACGCACGCGCATGCACACATGCACGCACGCATGCACGCACGCACGCATGTACACAAACACACACACACACACACACACACACACACACACACACACACACACACACACACACACACACACACACACACACACGGAGTAGATCTCTGTCTCTCTCTTATCCAGTCTCCTACTTTTGGGGTCCACTGTTATCACTTAAAGTGGAAAGATGTTAAAACTGAACACTTGCCCACACACCCCCCCCACACACACACAGACATGGACACTGATAGACACTCAACACACACACACACACACACACACACACACACACACACACAACACACACACACACACACACACACACACACACACACACACACACCACACACACACACACCCACACCCACACACCACCCCCACACACACACACACCCCCACACCACAAAAGACATTCATTGTGTAATACTCTCTCTCTCTCTGCTCTCTCTCTCTCTGCTCCCCCTCTCTCTGCTCCCCTCTCTCTCTCTCTCTCTCTCTCTCTCTCTCTCTCTCTCTCTCTCTCTCTCTCTCTCTCTCTCTCTCGCGCGTTCGCACACGGGGCCTCAGTTTAAAGTCTCATCCAAAGGACTTTTGGGGAGAGTGGAGTCAGCACTGATGTTAACTCCAGGAGAAAAATCTCCTCGACCTCCTTCGGATGAGACTTTAAACCGAGGCCCCGTGTGCGAACACACGCAGAACATCTTGCGCACACGTTAAATCCTGTTCCGCTTTTCGTAAGAGTAGGCCATCGTGTGCCGGTGGGAACAGATGACATTTACAAAACTGCATACACACGGGGACTGGATGTAAAAAAGCACAAGAGTGCTTATTCCATTATCCTCGATATGAAATAATCAATCAATCAATCAATCAATCAATCTCTCTCTCTCTCTCTCTCTCTCTCTCTCTCTCTCTCTCTCTCTCTCTCTCTCTCTCTCTCTCTCTGTTATTGTACACATCATACCCATCCAATTTTCCCTACAAAACAAGGACCCAGCTGTGATAAAGATGACATCAAATGCACACAGCATACACCTTTAACCTCACTAAAAAGTACATCGAGTCATGAAACAACTGCCATGCGGCTGTCGTGTAACACGATTGTATTATATATGTATAGGGAAAATTGATATTCATTTTTCTGTAAAACTCATAAATTACGAAAACTCAAAACAAATTGATAGAAACAGGATTGATTTGATTTGTTCTTTTATATCGAGGATAATGGGATAAGGACTCT
>CM060345.1:1354747-1364747 GCA_030674155.1 Stramonita haemastoma | reverse complement strand
TTTAAAAAACAGCAAAAAAAGAAGAAAGAAAAAGCACTTTGAAAAAAAAAAAAGCCCAAAATTGATGCACATGTCACACAGTGCACATGTAAATCCATTGAATGTAGTTTCGTGAAAACCGTTGATTTCTGATGTTGCTAGGATTATTTCCAAGTCTTCTGTAAATATTTTATGGTAGGGTTTTTGTTTGGTTGGGGTTTTTTTTTGCTTTTGCTTGTTTAGTCTAATATCATCACCAAGTGTGAATAGACTTTAAATTAAACTACAACAACAACAACAACAACAACAACAACAACACAACAACATGTGAATCCTCCTCCCTCCCCATGGGGAAGATCAGCAGAACTAAACAAGCTGTGCCACTGAATGACACCAAACAAAATGGTAACTAGTACTACTACTACTAGTACTACCAGTACCATTTTTCACTATTAGTACTAGTACAGCCTCAAGGTTATGCTCTTCCTCATAGTCATATATGACGCTCCACCACGAAATGAGTCACATAGCACATTACCCAATTTTGCGTTAGGTACCATTAAAGGCAGGTGGGGGTCAAGTTATCAATTTTGAGATTTTGATCGATTATTAAACTATATCCATTATTCTACCTTGTCATGAAATATCAAGGCATAATTTTCATTCCTTTTGCTTTTAAATGTGTTTTGAAAATACCCAAGCCCTCATTCCGACAACTGTTACTAAAATAAACTTGCCCGTTTCTCATTTTGTCACATCCTGCAGTCTACCATTTCAATTTGTAGTAACTTTGCATAGAATTGTCCGATTTTCAATCTGTTTTTTGTATTGAATAGCCTTTTTATTGCAGATTAATAACATGTCAATAACTAAAAATTGACCTTAGGTGCAATGCAACTCCTTATGTGGTGGAGCGTCACAATTATTGGTAGCTTAATAAACATCTATAGACATAGATGTCTAGGGATTTCTAGCTCTGAGGATATATGTCAGAATAAGCCTAGCTAGCACTGGTACAGTAGTAGTCGGCCTGTATGTGACAAACTCAAAATGAGAACTTTCAGTACACAGGTGAGCAGCAAACTGAGCCACAAAAACAATGTCACAAAATATAAGGTAGGCCATGCATGCACGCACACACACACACACACACACATACACACACACACACACACACACACACACACACACACACACATATGTGCACAGACACACACATACACGGGATAGCCTAGTGGTCAGAAGACTGCGCTGGCAATTTGACAACACAGGTTTAATTACTGTTCGAGGGGATTTTTCCTCTGGAGTTAACACCAGTGCTGACTCCACTCCCCCGAAAAGTCCTTCGGATGAGACTATAAACTGAGGCCCCGTGTGGGAACGCACGCAGAACATCTTGCACACACGTTAAATCCTGTTCCGCTTTTTGAAAGAGTAGGCCATCATGTGCTGGTGGGAATAGATGACAAGATTTACAAAACTGCATACACATGGGTACTGGATGTAAAAGAGCACATGAGTGCTTATTCAATTATCCTCGATATAAACTAATAAATAAATAAAAACTCTCTCTCTCTCACACACACACACACACACACACACACACAGTGACACACACACACACAACACACACGTGAATTGTACACACATACACACACACACACACACACACACACACACACACACACACACACACATGTGAAGTGTACACACATGCACACACACACAACACAACACACACACACACACACACACACACACCACATGGAAGTGCACACACACACACACACACACACACACACACACACACACACACACACACATCATACGTGTAGACACACACACACACACACATACACACACATGTGCACACCACACACACACACACACACACACACACACACAGTACACACACACACACACACACACACACACACAACACACACACACACACACACACACACACGAACAGCTTACATTCTCCATGATAATTCACTGCCAACCCTGAGAAATCTTTACCCCCCCCCCCCCCCCCCCCCCCCACCGTTTGTTTCCCTTATGGTTGAATTAATGACATCATACAATCTGACAGTTTACTCCATACATATTACTCTACTTCATTTTGACTCAGAAATTCAACACAGGATTTTAAAAAACTCATTCACACACAGACATTGTCACTGAATCGATCATCAGGACGACTCAAGACTTCATCTTCGTCTTTATTTTTCTTCATTTTATACCCTGGCTCATCTACAACTGAGCCCGTTTCTATTGTTATATGCCGAAACAGTTATACTGAGAGAAAAAGATCCAATTTAGTACAACAGTAGCAGAGAAAAGATGCCACACTGATTATTGTCCAAGTCAGCACAAACAGTAGCACTAAAGGTATCTGCCACCGAGTCAGTCTAGGCTATCTGGATGGTAGCTAAGCATACACAACACAGAAAATCATAAACTTGCTCACTCTCTAACGACAAAAAACGGATCTTCCATGGACATTGTTGTTGTAGTTCGGCTGTGGAGGCGTTGTGTGGAGGTATGGTTAACACAGAAGACAAAATTCCCTAGCTACTACCGATACTGGGTCACACTCGCATGACTGGTAGCCATTTTGTGTGTGATGTCAATGACGTCATAGATTTTCAGTTCCACTTCCGGGGATTCCCTCAAATGCTTCCGTGGAAACCGCAACTTGGACCAAAATAATCGCAGTGCAGTCGTTCTTTTGCATCTACACACTTTCTCATTTGATAACCGCTTTTCCATCTCGCTATATGAACAAAGAACGTTTCAATAAGAAGTAACCTAAGAGCTCGCGTTTATCCTGGGTTTAATGTGTGTGTCGTTTTCATGAAACAGTGCGGGAATCCCCATGGGTAGAATTCCGGAGATGTCTGAGAATTATTATGTAGGCTATTACTTGTTTCTTCCTCTTTTATCGTCATCTTTCTACGTATGTTTGTCAAGCAAACATAAGAAGAGGACGACGACGACGACGACGAAGAAGAAGAAAGTAGACTCTGAAAACTTATTATGTGTGAAGCTAAGGCTCTATTGCACAATGATGGAAAGGGCTATTGAGATTTGTTTCAGAAATTAATGGTCCGATGGGCATTTCGAGCAATTCTAGTAATACTGACTTCAACGGATTAATTTCTAAGGACGTATGAATCATGATGATGGTAATGATGATGGTGGTAGTGGTGGTGGTGGTGGTGATGAATGATGATGATGATGATGATGATGATGATGAATGATGATGATGATAATAAAAGGCATGAATAAGAGAAACTCAAGGTATGATGCAGAGAAAAATCTGACTTCTGAAGAAGAGAAGGGTTTAGAAGTCACTTTTGGTCAAATATCCAATAGCACACACACACACACACACACACACACACACACACGCACGCACGCACGCACGCACGCACGCACGCGGGCGCGCACACACACACACACACACCACACACACACACACACACACACACACACACACACACACAGAGAAGGGGGACGGATAGCCTAGTGGTCAGAACATTGCGCTGGCAATTTGACGACCCGGTTCGAGTCCGGTCGAGGACATTTTTCTCCTGGAGTTTACATCAGTGCTGACTCCACTCTCCCCAAAAGTCCTTCGGATGAGACTTTAAACGAGGCCCCGTGCGCGAACGCATGCAGAACATCTTGCGAACACGTTAAATCCTGTTCCGCTTTTCGTAAGAGTAGGCCATCGTGTGCCGGTGGGAACAGATGACAATATTTACAAAACTGCATACACACGGGAACCGGATGAAAAAAAAGCACATGATTGCTTAATCTGTTTTCCTCGATATAGAAGAATAAATAAAATAAATAAATAAACAGAGCATTCCTGTGGCACATTGGTATAGCAGACATTTGTTAGCAGAATATGACGTAACAGACCTTTGACGTAGGAGACCTGTGACGTAGCAGTCTTTTTTGGGGGGGGGGGGTTTGAAGTAGTTGTTATGCAGCATGTTTTGGATGAGTGTATCACAGGTGCTGGAGAGAGGGTGAGAAGAGAAGAGAGAGAGAGAGAGAGAGGGGGGGGGAGTAAAAGGTAAAGGTGTCCCATAACCTTAGCGGTCGTAGGGGAGCGAGGCATCAGAGACCTCAGCTTCTCTAGGGGCCGGCATATTGAGGGCGGCGTCCATCTCCTCTCCCTCACTGCTTTACCTTTCCTGACCCTAAAGAGAGGGCAGGTAGCCTACCCATTGACAGCTGCGTGAACTGGGGACTGTACTGAAGCCAAGGCGCGCAGAGGCTCACCCATCCAACTGGTAAACCCCGCTCGACGCTGCTTAACTTGACTTGGGGAAAGCGAGCGCTCTGACCACTGAGCCATCCCGCCCCCATAAGAGGGGGAAAGTAGTTGTAATCCGGTAGTATTTTGAAATTCGATTCCTTTCAACAATGAAGGAGTGATGGTTTTTACCTTGACCTTCACTTATCCCATAGTCTTGCAGATGGTGGGGGCACTTCTCAAGAATTTGCAACGAAATTCCTTTAGACCTACCCCTCACAGTTTTCAGGTTTCCTCAACAAGTTGTTCCCCTCAAGGCCCGTCCACTCTCAAGTGTTGACTTCCCATCGTTTTCTCTGTCTGCCTCTTCATCTCCCTTTCCGTCTCTCCTGGTAGGGATAGCCCAGTGGTCAGAACATTGCGCTCGCAATTTGACGACCCGGGTTCGTTTCCCGTTCGAGGAGATTTTTCTCCTGGAGTTAACATCAGTGCTGACTCCACTTTCCCCAAAAGTCATTCGGATAAGACTTTAAACCGAGGCCCCCGTGTGCGAACGCACGCAGAACATCTTGCGCACACGTTAAATCCTGTTCCGCTTTTCGTAAGAGTAGGCCATTGTGTGCCGGTGGGAAACAGATGACAAGATTGACAAAACTGCATACACACGGGGACTGGATGTAAAAAAAAAAAAGCACAAGAGTGCTTATTTCATTATCATCGATATACAATTAATAATAATAATAATAATAATAATAATAATAATAATAATAATAATAATAATAATAATAATAAATATAGCCTATATCTTGCAAAAACAAATCAAAACAGATGGCATGCTGGTGGTATTACGGGCTGGCGACTTGGATTGCTTTTTTAAAACCCCCTTTTTTTTTAGAGGTCATATTTTCAGTATCATAATTATAATATTTTGGAAGAGGTAGTGTTTCGGATTGTTTTATTTCAGCAAAATAATTCTAGCTGAAATTGGTAATGACAGACTGAGATATGGTGCTCATGTAAACAAACACACAGACAAAATGTGAGGACGGAAGTTTTACAAGGCAAGGTTGAGGGCAGAAGGAAAAGAGGCAGACCCCCAACATCCTACATGGCCCACATCACTGAGATAGATCAGGGGGCTGGGAGGAGGCTACAGGAGATGGTAGAACTCAGCAGAGACACAGAGAGAGAGAGAGAGAGAGAGGAGAGAGAGAGAGGAGAGAGAGAGAGAGAGAGAGAGAGAGAGAGAGAGAGAGATTGATTGATTGATTGATTGATTTGATTTATTCTTTTATATTGAGGATAATGGGATAAGCACTCTTGTGCTTTTTTACATCCAGTCCCCGTGTGTATGCAGTTTTGTAAATGTCATCTGTTCCCACCGGCACACGATGGCCTACTCTTACGAAAAGCGGAACAGGATTTAACGTGTGCGCAAGATGTTCTGCGTGCGTTCGCACACGGGGCCTCGGTTTAAAGTCTCATCCGAAGGACTTGTGGGGAGAGTGGAGTCAGCACTGATGTTAACTCCAAGAGAAAAATCTCCTCGACCGATTCGAACCCGGGTCTTCAAATTGCCACGCAATGTTCTGACCACTAGGCTATCCGCCCGAGCAGAGAGAGAGAGAGAGAGAGAGAGAGAGAGAGAGAGAGAGAGAGAGAGAGAGAGAGAGAGGAGAGAGAGAGAGATGTTGATGATGATGAACCCTGGTGACATTGTGTGGAGCTCCTCCCCACGACAGAGAAGTATGAGTTGAGTTGGAAGGAAAGTGATGTCCTCCACTATGTAGAAGGCTATTTCGCATATCTTTAATTCAATACGGTAAAAGTAATGTCAGAATGGGAAAGTATTTTGGATCGCTTTGTTTCAGCTTTGGAGAGGAATGTGGTACTATGATGAGGTAGAATTTTACTTGGCTTTATTTCAACACTGGAGGGGAAAGCACTGTTAGAATGGTGTAGTGTTTTTTTGGATTGCTTTATTTTCAGCACTAAAGGGCGATGATGTCACGACGAGATGGTATTTTGCGTTAATGTACTTTAGCATTGGAGGGAGGTGGGGCGTCCTATCAAGGTTGTGTTTATTTTGGAGAGAGAGAGAGAGAGAGAGAGAGAGAGAGAGAGAGAGAGAGAGAGAGAGAGAGAGAGAGAGAGAGAGAGAGAGAGAGAGAGAGAACTCGAACTCGAACTCGAACTCGAACTCGAAATGGTTTATTCAGTATAGGCCATGGCCCCTTACTGAAGGGGGTACAATACACCAGTTTCAACGCCAAACAGTGGCCAGGTGTTCCAAATTTTATTCTGTAAACATTTCATTTTCAATATGTAGATTAACACAAAGCACAACATATTTTGACAGCAAATGGTTCAAGTGACCTGAAAAAGACAATCTTCACTGTTTTGATTTATGTTCTTTTCGGTTGTGTCATCTATAAACTTTATACAAATCAGCAGATAACAAAATATAATCATTACACTTTTACCTGTGTCTGATATACATAAAACGACCATGATTATCACTAACACATTTATTATGGGATGATACATACATAGAGATTTCTACACATATTTATCATATTTTTACATCTTGTACAATTCTCAGAGCAATCTATTTACAAAAACATGACGTGCCTGTAATACTAAAAGAATGAAAATTTTTGCTATGATATCTGAGACAATGTTTGCAGTCCATTTATTGAAATATCTACTCAGCAATACATGCACATCTGAAAACTCTTGACTCGTATGAGCAATTCCAGCAATAAACATACCGCTATTTTAAGTGAAAAAGATGAATTTTCTGATACACTGTATAGCTGTTGAAAAAAACACAACAAAAACATATTCAACTGTCAATTTTCAACATAAGTTCCCATACAGTATCTTGTAACAAACATCATAGTAATTATTACAATTTTTTCCCATTTATCTTTGAAACATATTTTTATTGACAATGCAAGAGCAACATGGGTTTAATTGCTCTCTCTCTCTCTCTCTCTCTCTCTCTCTCTCTCTCTCCTCTCTCTCTCTCTCTCTCTCTCTCTCTCTCTCTCTCTCTCTCTCTCTCTCTCTCTCTCTCTCAAAGTATGTAATGCTTACTCTGTAACCCTTGAAAAATAAAGATTATTCATCATTCATTCTCTCTCTCTCTCTCTCTCTCCTCTCTCTCTCTCTCTCTCTCTCTCTCTCTCTCTCTCTCTCTCTCTCTCTCTTCTCTCTCTCTCTCTCTCTCTCTCTCTCTCTACTTACTAAAATACTGTGGGTGTGTTTAAAAGCGATTGATTTCTTGTCGGGGAGGGGGGGGGGGGGGGGGGTATTATTTCCTGTTTGATTTGTTGTTTGTGCTTCACTGTTCTAAACTTGAGAAACGTTTGAATTAGATGATATCCCCCCCCCTCCCCCCAAAAAAAGTTTTATAATATACATTTTTTTTTTATTATTGGTCTAGCTTACACTTTGTTGTGTACAGGAATCGATTTTTGTTTCAGTCTGGTACATCCAGCTTTGTAGGTATCGATCTTCAAGACATTGTATGGCCTTGTTCTTAAACCATACATCTGTCATATTATCATTATTTTTTTTTGTTGGTATTTTGTACCACTTTATGTCACAGCAGATTTCTCTGCGTGAAATTCGGGCTGCTCTCCCCGGGGAGAGCGCATCGCCACAAGTGCAGCGCCTACCCATTTTTTTTTCTTTTTCCTGTATGCAATTGTATTTGTTTCCCTATCAGAGTGGCTTTTTTTCCTTCAGAATTTTGCCAGGGTCAACCCCCTTGTTGTCGTGGGTTCTTTTACGTGCGCTAGCCTAAATAGTGATGTGTAACACACGGGACCTCGGCTTATCGTCTCATCCGAAAGACTAGCGCCCAGACCACCACTCAGGGTCTAATGGATGGGGGAAAAGTTTTGGGCCCACACGGGATTTGAACCACCGCACACTTCGACCCGGACTTTTCGCTTTCTAGGCAAGGTGCGTTACCACCTAGACCACCGATCCACCTTACGGCCATATTATGAGGAAGGCGACTGATTCGAGAGTCATCAAAACCCATGCCGTATAAGGTCTGTATCACAGAAGCAAGGAAAAAAAACCCGTTAACTGATTTTCATTTTCTGTGTACAACAGATAAAAAACAACAAACAAACAAACAAAACAGGAGGGTCTAACATACCTTTCACTGGGTCGATAGTCTAGAGGTAACGCACTTGCCTAGGTAGCAAAACCTGCGGGTTCGAAGAATGTGGTGGTTTGATGTCTGTTTATGCCCGAAACTGTTCCCTCCATCCGTGAGTGGTGGTCTGGGTGCTAGTCTTTCGGATGACTCGATAAACCGAGGTTCCGTGCACAACACGCATTTAGCGCACGTAAAACAAACCACAGCAACAAGATTTGTCCCGTGCAAAATTCTATTGAAAAGAAGCCACTCTGGTAGGGAAATAACGACATGCAGTCAGGGAGAAAGATGAAAAGAAAACATAATAGGTGGCGCTGTTTTTGTGGCGACGCGCTCTCCACGGTAGAGCAGCCCGAATTTTACGCAGAGAAATCTGCTGTGACATAAAGTGGTATAAAATGATAATAATACATATAAAAAGAATAATGTTCGTTTCGTATTGACGGCGTCAGAATAAAGAAAAAGTATTTCTTTTTGTTAAAAAAAAAAAAATGTCATGAGCCACATAATGCTTGAATAAATTTGCATAATTATTGATGACACTGTCAGTTTTATAATATGCATTGTGTGTTTCCTCACTGCAAAGAGATGATAAGATGTGGGCTACATGTTATGAGGTGAATTAACTTTTTTCTAATTTACATGAATCTCTCACCTTTTTGAGACATTAAAGACTTCGTATTAGAATTCGTGTTTGAATCAATTCCCATTAGGCTATCTAATAACCATAAACCATCATTCGTAAAAACAACAACAACAACACATTTTCTCGAACATAATCACGATAGTTTTACTGGATGAATGACAACAACAACAAAATCTTATTCCATTTCTAGTTGGTCTACTTTTTTCTCTTGAAGCGCTTTGCAACATACAGTTTTTTTTGTTGTTATTGTTTTTTTTTGCTTACATACGTTTACATGATACAAACCACTCAGCTGAACGATGTAAAAGCATACTGATTATTGAAATGAAGCCAAGTATCAACATCCTCTCTGATAGGTCTGATGGAAATACTGATGAATATATAGAACCCCTCCAAAAAACAACAACAACAACAACAACAACAACAACAAACAACAACAACAACAAACAAACAAACCAAAAAAACAAACAAAAATCTGGTTTCCAAGGAAATCTGTGCCTACTGGCCCCAAATAACAAACAAAACAAAACAAAACAAACATAGACGATCACCAGATGATATAATCATATTACCCGAGTAAAGTTTTTTCATTAAAAAAGATATTTATTAATTAATTTATTTATTCATTTATTTATTTTTTCTTTTATATTCATTCTTTTATAACGAGGATAATGGAATAAGCATTCATGTGCAGTTGTTTTTTTTTTTACACCCAGTCCCCGTGTATCTTGTCATCTGTACCCACCAAGCACACGATGGCCTATTCTTACGAAAAGCGGAACAGGATTGAACGTAGCCGCAAGATGTTCTACATTGTTCCATCACTATGTATGTAGGGGGGAGGGGGGAAGCGTTTTTTTTTTTTTTTTTTTTTTTTTGGGGGGGGGGGGGGGGGGGGTTAGATTTCGGTTCTTTACAGCTTGACTTC
>CM060345.1:1337247-1344747 GCA_030674155.1 Stramonita haemastoma | reverse complement strand
ATCTGGGAAAAAGAAAGTTATTAGGGGAAAGAGGGCAAATGTGTTGTGACCTGGAAAAAGAAAGTTATTAGGGGAAAGAGGGGAAATGTGTTGTCATCTGGGAAAAAGAAAGTTATTAGGGGAAAGAGGGGAAATGTGTTGTCATCTGGGAAAAAGAAAGTTATTAGGGGAAAGAGGGGAAATGTGTTGTGACCTGGGAAAAAGAAAGTTATTAGGGGAAAGAGGGGAAATGTGTTGTGACCTGGGAAAAAGAAAGTTATTAGGGGAAAGAGGGGAAATGTGTTGTCATCTGGGAAAAAGAAAGTTATTAGGGGAAAGAGGGGAAATGTGTTGTCATCTGGGAAAAAGAAAGTTATTAGGGGAAAGAGGGCAAATGTGTTGTGACCTGGGAAAAAGAAAGTTATTAGGGGAAAGAGGGGAAATGTGTTGTCATCTGGGAAAAAGAAAGTTATTAGGGGAAAAGGGGCAAATGTGTTGTGACCTGGGAAAAAGAAAGTTATCAGGGGAAAGAGGGGAAATGTGTTGTCATCTGGGAAAAAGAAAATTATTAGGGGAAAGAGGGGAAATGTGTTGTCATCTGGGAAAAAGAAAGTTATTAGGGGAAAGAGGGCAAATGTGTTGTGACCTGGGAAAAAGAAAAGTTATTAGGGGAAAGAGGGGAAATGTGTTGTCATCTGGGAAAAAGAAAGTTATTAGGGGAAAGAGGGGAAATGTGTTGTCACCTGGGAAAAAGAAAGTTATTAGGGGAAAGAGGGGAAATGTGTTGTCATCTGGGAAAAAGAAAGTTATTAGGGGAAAGAGGGGAAATGTGTTGTGACCTAGGAAAAGAAAGTTATTAGGGGAAAGAGGGGAAATGTGTTGTGACCTGGGAAAAAGAAAGTTATTAGGGGAAAGAGGGGAAATGTGTTGTCATCTGGGAAAAAGAAAGTTATTAGGGGAAAGAGGGGAAATGTGTTGTCATCTGGGAAAAAGAAAGTTATTAGGGGAAAGAGGGGAAATGTGTTGTGACCTGGGAAAAAGAAAGTTATTAGGGGAAAGAGGGGAAATGTGTTGTGACCTGAGAAAAGAAAAACAGTCATTATTGGGGGATAGAGGGGAAGTGTGTTGTAGGGAAAGACAGTTATCAGGGGAAAGGGGAGAAAGAAAGTTGTTATTTTAGGGGAAAGAGGGGAAAGACAGTTATCAGGGGAAAGGGGAGAAAGAAAGTTGTTATTTTAGGGGAAAGAGGGGAAAGACAGTTATTAGGGGAAAGAGGAGAAAGAAAGTTGTTATCAGGGGAAAGAGGGGAAATGTGTTTTAGGGAAATAAAGCTGTTATCAGGGGAAAGAGGGAAAAGACAGTTATCAGGGGAAAGGGGAGAAAGAAAGTTGTTATCAGGGGAAAGAGGGGAAATGTGTTTTAGGGAAATAAAGTTGTTATCAGGGGAAAGAGGGAAAATGTGTTTTAGGGAAATAAAGCTGTTATCAGGGGAAAGAGGGAAAAGACAGTTATTAGGGGAAAGGGGAGAAAGAAAGTTATCAGGGGAAAGAGGGAAAAGACAGTTATTAGGGGAAAGGGGAGAAAGAAAGTTGTTATCAGGGGAAAGAGGGAAAATGTGTTTTAGGGAAAGAAAGTTGTTATCAGGGGAAAGAGGGAAAAGACAGTTATCAGGGGAAAGGGGAGAAAGAAAGTTATTATCAGGGGAAAGAGGGAAATGTGTTTTAGGGAAATAAAGTTGTTATCAGGGGAAAGAGGGAAAATGTGTTTTAGGGAAAGAAAGTTGTTATCAGGGGAAAGAGGGAAAAGACAGTTATTAGGGGAAAGGGGAGAAAGAAAGTTATTATCAGGGGAAAGAGGGGAAAGACAGTTGTTATTAGGGGAAAGGGGAGAAAAAAAGTTGTTATTAGGGGTAAGAGGGGAAATGTGTTTTAAGGAAAAGAAAGAAAGTTATCAGGGGAAAGAGGGGAAATGCGTTATAACTAGGGAAAGAAAGTTGTTATCAGGGGAAAGAGGGGAAATGTGTTATAACTAGGGAAACAAGTTATCAGGGGAAAGAGGGGAAAGACAGTTGTTATTAGGGGAAAGAGGAGAAAGAAAGTTATCAGGGGAAAGAGGGGATATGAAATTGTTATCAGGGGAAAGAGTGGAAATGATATGTGTTCTGACCTGAGAAAAAGAAAGTTGTTATTAGGGGAAAGAGGGGAAATGCGTTATAACTAGGGAAAGAAAGTTGTTATCAAGGGAAAGAGGGGAAGTGCGTTATAACTAGGGAAAGAAAGTTATCAGGGGAAACAGGGGAAATGCGTTGCAGGGAAAGAAACTTATCAGGGGAAAGAGGGAAGACAGAAAGTTGCTATCAAGGGGAAAAAAAAAGAGGGGGGAGCCGTGTTTCCTGACCTGGGGCAGAAAGTGGTCGTTTGGGAAAAGCTGCAGCGTGAGGTAGAGCGTGGCCTGACTGGAGTCAAAGTGGGGCAGGGTGGAATCCACGGGCACCTGGGATCCGGGCAGTGCGCTATCGGGGATCCGCCCAAAGGGCGAACTGGAGGTCAGGCGGTAAGGGTACACCACGAAGGGGTCATCATGCACTGAGAGGGCACGTCACACACGCACGCACATGCATACACACGCTGCATGCATGCATGCACGTACGCATACACACACACACACGCACGCATACACACACACGCGCGTGCACGCACATACAACGCACGCATACACACACAAACGCACGCACGCACGCAACGACGCAACACACATGAGCATGCACATACGCACGCATCCTCACGCACGCACGTACAATATACACCACGCACACACGTACGCAGATACAAAACGTGCACGCACGCACGCACGCACGTACGCACGCATACACACACACACACACACACACACACACACACACACACACACACACACACACACACACACACACACACACACACACACACACACGTTCAGTGACGTCAGTCTTTGATGAAAGATGCCGTCACGCACACGTTCAGCATCGTCAGTCTTTAACAGTTGACGTCACACACACCACACCACACACGTTCAATGGCGTCATTCTTGGAAAGATGACGTCACGCACACGTTCAGTGGCGTCAGTCTTTGAAAGACTAGGTTAGGATGCCAAGCAGCACAGTCATCAACCCCCCCCCCCTCCTCCACCCCCCCCCCCTGGAGTGGAGTCAGCACTGATGTTAACTCAGGGGAAAATTCATCTCGAAAGGGAATCGAACCCAGATCGTGAAATCGCGAGCGTAATATTCTGACCACTAGGCTATCCCCCCCCCCCTCATAGGCTGGACATACACAGGTGATGCCTTGACCAGCCTAGACGTGACCTTTGCCCCCCAAGGACTCTCTGAAAAGAATGGCGGGCACAACAAAAGAGTTCAAGGAGAGTTATTGGATCAGCTTCCAGAAAAGAAATGTTACTTATACAGGACGAGAGGAACACAGAGAAGAGGAAAGCTGTGGGTCAGCCTAGGCTGTTCCGTAGCCACTGTCTGTCTCTGTGGGCTATGTAGATATCGAGGAGGGAAGGAAGATGGCAGGATGGTTAAGACGTTCGCCTGCCAACAAGTAAACCGTGAGGTTCTGGCTTCGATTCCCAGCCTCGCCCTTTCTTCCCAGTTTGACGGAAAAAAACAATCGAACTGAATGTCAAAGTCAGTCATTCAGATGAGACTATAAACCGAGGCCCCGTGTGCGAACGCATGCAGAACATGTTGCGCACACGTTAAAACCCCGTTCCGCCTTTCGGAAGAGCAGGCCATTGTGTGCCGATAGGAGCGGATGACAAAATTATAGAAACCAGCATGCACACACAGGTGTGTTTAGACACCATCCCTGAGGAAAAATCGGGGAGTTGGAGTTCCCAGGGTGGTTCGGGCTGTATGTATGTATGTATGTATGTATGTATGTATGTGATATATATGTATTGATGTATGTATCATCATCATCATCATCATCATCATCATCATCATCATCATCATCATCATCATCACACCACCACCACACCACTCACACCACCACCACCACCACCACCACCACCACACACCACCACCATCATCATCACCATCATCGTCATCGTGTCTCACCCGTTTCCCGGGAGATGTAGGGGCGAGGGAAGGGGAGAGGAGAGAGAGGAGAGGAGGAGGAGGGTGGAGATGCGCAGACGCCCCCCTGACCCGTGCTGCCCTCTGCCCTGTACTGGGCCCACCTCCATCATCCGCTGCTGCCGCGCTTATCTCCCCTGCCGTCTCCCTTGTGTTTTCTCGCGTCGTGGCTGTGTTGGCTATTATCTCACAGCTGAGGTGCGGTGCACCTGTTATCTGCTATCGCTGTGTTGGGGGAAGTGTGTCACACACGCACACGCGCACAGACACAGACACACAGACACAGACACAGACACAGACACACACACACACACACACACACACACACACACACACACACACACCACACACACACACACACACACGTTAGGGACAGATACACACACACACACATACACACGACAGCACACGACACAGCACACACACACACACACACGACCACACACACACACACACACACACACACACACACACACACACACACACGAGAGCACACACACACACACACACACACACACACACACACACACACACACACACACACACACACACACACACTACACAATAACACACACTCACACTCAGTTTGCTGGTTGAAAACAGACACAAAATTAATCATCATCATCTTCAACAAAACAAACAACAACACACAGCGATCAGTAGCACAACAAACAACAACACATATGACCATGACAAAATCAGCAGCAGCAGCAGCAACAACAACAGCAACAACACACATCACAAGAATATAGTCACAAAACTGTGACACACTTTCACCACTACACACACCACATAAATGTGTTCAGAAAGCTGTGACACACTTTCACCACTACACACATCACATGAATATATTCACAAAACTGTGACACACTTTCACCACTACACACACCACATAAAATTTTGTGTTCAGAAAGCTGGACACATTTTCACCACTACACAAACACATAAATTGTCAGCAAAACTGTGACACACTTTAACCACTACACACATCACATAAAATTTTGTGTTCAGAAAGCTGGGACACATTTCACCACTACACACACCACATAAATGTGTTAGAAAGCTGTGACACACTCTCACCACTACACACAACCACATATAATGTGTTCAGAAAACTGGACACACTTTCACCACTACACAAACCACATAAATGTGTTCAGAAAACGGACACAACACACAATAAATGTGTTTAGAAACTGGGACAATCACCACACTAATTACAGAAAATGGTCACAACTTTCACCACTACACACACCACATAATTGTGTTAGAAACTGGACCATTCACACTACCAACCACATAATGTGTTCAGAAAACTGGGAACTCTCACCACTACACACACGGATATAACCTAGTGGTCAGAACATTGTGCTCGCAATTTGAGACCCGGGTTCGATTCCCGGTCGAGGGGATTTTTCCTCTGGAGTTCACATCAGTGCTGACTCCACTCCCCCCAAAAGTCTTTCGGTGAGACTATAAACCGAGGCCCCGTGTGCGAACGCACGCAGAATATCTTGCGCACACGTTAAATCCTGTTCCGCTTTTCGTAAGAGTAGGTCATCGTGTGCCGGTGGGAACAGATGACACGATTTACAGAAACTGCATACACACGGGACTGGATGCAAAAAAGCATATGTTTGCTTATTCCATTATCCTCGATATAAATAAATAAATAAAATAAAAATAAAAATAAAACACACCACATAAAATTAATGTGTTCAGAAAGTGCACCACTTTTGGCACAGGCCAGTTGTCGGGGATAGCTCAGTGGTCAGAGCGCTCGCTTTCCCCCAGCCAAGTTAAGCAGCGTGGAGCATGGTCACCAGTTGGATGGGTGACCGTTTGCGCACCTTGGCTTTATTTAGTACAGTCCCCCAGTTCACCCAGCTGTAAATGGGTACCTGCCCTCTTTAGGGTCAGGGAAGGTAAAGCAGCGAGGGAGAGGAGATGGGCGCCGCCCTCAACATGCTGACCCCTTGAGAAGCTGAGGTCTCTGACGCCTCGCTCCCCTACCCTACGACCACCCAGGTTATGGGACACCTTTACCTTTTACCCTTTACCAGTTGTCGAGTTCTTCTGTGAGGATGCCGGGGTGGGGTGGGGTGGGGGGTGGGGGGTGGGGGGGCTGTTGCTATAAATAGCATCTCCACCCTCTGCTGCAAAGTTTGTGCAAAGGAATCCCCTCTTTTCTATCCCTCTCTTAGCTTTCTCTCTGCCTTGCTCCTTTTCGCCACATACTTTTGATACTAAGCAGCTCGGCACCCCCCCCCCCCCCCTTCATGTATGGGCCAATGGCCTTTTTGTGAATAAAGTTTTCGAGTTCGAGTGAGTTCGAGTTCCTTTTCTTCCTGTCCTATCTTTCTTTCTTGTCTGCGATCTGCCTTCCTGGTCCAGTTTCCTGCCCCCTCCCCCCCCCCCCCCCCGAAAGACCTAAAAGATAACACTTCTCTCCCATACCCAGTGAGGATGTATTGTGTCTGACCTGTCAGGCGCTTAGGCCTAGCGGCAGCGCAAGGCATTTTCGCTCATATTTATTTATTTATTTATTTATTTTTATTTATTTATTTATTTTTTAAGGTAAAAGGTAAAGGTGTTCCACAACCTAGGCGGTCGTAGGGGAGCGAGGCGTCAGAGACCTCAGCTTCTCTAGGGGCCAGCATATTGAGGGCGGCGCCCACCTCCTCTCCCTCGCGCTTTACTTTCCCTGACCCTAAAGAGGGCAGGTACCCATTTACAGCTGGGTGAACTGGGGGGGACTGTACTGAAGCCAAGGCGCGCAAACGGTCACCCATCCAATTGGTAACCACGCTCGACGCTGCTTGACTTGGGGAAAAGCGAGCGCTCTGACCACTGAGCTATCCAGTCCCCATTTATTTATTTACTTTATTTTTTTTTTATCGAGGATAATGGAATACGCACTCATAGGCTTTTTTTTTTTTATAACATCCAGTCCCCATCTGTATGCAGTTTTCTAAATCTTGTCATCTGTTCCCACCGGCGCACAATGGCCTACTCTTACGAAAAGGATTTAGCGTGAGCGCAAGATGCTCTGCGTGCGTTCGCACACGGGGCCTCGTTTTCTTTTTTTATAGTCTCGTCCGAAAGGACTTGTGGGGAGAGTGGAGTCGGCACTGATGTTAACCCAAGGGGAAAAATCCCCTCAAACAGGAATCGAACCCGGGTCGTCAAATTGCGAGCGCAATGTTCTGACCACTAGGCTGTCCCGTCCCCCACCATACAACGATAGTTGCAGCGTCAGACAGAAGAGAAGAATTTGTCAGTAGACTGCATCCAAACACTGCCCCCATTTTCTGAACCTTGAATGGTGGTCTGGCGGCTAGTCTTTTCAGATGAGACGATCAGCCGAGCTCCTGAGCGCAACAGACATTCTGCACACGTA
>CM060345.1:1324747-1334747 GCA_030674155.1 Stramonita haemastoma | reverse complement strand
CACACGCAGTTCTTACCGTGAACACTGCAGGTTATAATGATAATAATAATAATGATACTAATAATAAAATATGGGATGTTACAATAGCGTGAATCTTGTAGAGTAGCCTAGCCTACACAAATCAAAGCGCTCTCATTCAAAGCGTTATCGAAGCGTTATCATCGCTACACTGGGCTGTGCACCCGCACCGTTCGGATAACTATCACCTGCACCTCTCCCTCATCACACCTTTCACCCCCCCCCCCCCTGTTCTGACACAGTTCGTCGTCCCCAAAAGTCCTTCGGATGAGACTATAAACCGAGGCCCGTGTGCGAACGCACGCAGAACATCTTGCCCACACGTTTAATCCTGTTCCACTTTTCGTAGGAGTAGGCCATCGTGTGCCGGTGGGAACAGAAGAGACGATTTTACACAAACTGCATACACACGGGGACTGGATGTAATAAAAGCACATGAGTGCTCATTCCATTATCCTCTATATAAAAGAATAAGAAATAATAAGTAGGAACGCAGTTCGTCGCAGTTAGGACCAACTCCGTTGATCCCACAGAGGATCGACGCAGTTCGTGCGTAAGCGCCCCCCCCCCTCCCCTCCGTAAAAAACAACAAACCCAATATATCTTTAATCAATGTAAGTTCAATATAACGCACTACTTCAGCATTTTAGAAACTCCTCATTAAATTTTTACATTTTTTGGTCAACTTTCTGACTTCCGTTCCAAGTTGTGACAAAGTGTGTCAAGTCAATGCACTTTGTCACAACTTCTCAGCACCATAGACATGCTTTGGTAAAAGTTCTAGTATAAAAAAGAAATGAGAATAAAGTTGATTTGTAAAAAAAAAAAATTTCACTAAACAACAAAAAAAGGCTTTGAATCCTCAGCTAGCAATTACTTTTTTTTTAAGCTGTGTGACTTTACTTCAAATTGGGACAAAGTGTACTCTTCATCATCTCACACTTTGCAGTGATAAAGCTACTTAGTATAAACATGGCCCTTCCAATTGCAGTGCATAAGCTGTTTTTTTTTTAAGAATCAAAAAGTAAAAGAAAACCTTGCATGCCGCGCTGTACATTTTTTTTCACTTGTGTAACTTTAATTCTAGCAAGTCAGAAAGTTGACAAAAATGCATGAGGAGCTTCTAAAATGCCGAAGTAGTACATTATCCTGAAATTACATTGATTAAAGAGATATATATAATATTATACAATATATATAATATTTTTTTACATGGGGGTTGGGGGTGGGGAGCTAATGCGGTTGGTCACAAATCCCCCCCCTCTCCCTCCCCGGGGATTGACGAAGTTCGTCGCAACTTACGACGAACTGCGTTGCTACGACGAAGTGTGTCAGAACAGCCCCACTGTGTGGCCTGCTTCACGATTGTGTGATAGATAACTTCTTGATAATTTATGAGTTCGTTTGTCTGTCTGTCTGTTTGTCCTATCTGTTTCCGACCCGTTCCGTGTGTGTGTGTGTGTGTGTGTGTGTGTGTTGTGTGTGTGTGTGCGTGTGCGTGTGCGTGTGTGTGTGTGTGCGTGTGTGTGGCGTGTGGGTGTGGTGGGTTGGGAGGTGTGCCTGCGTGCGTGTGTACGCGAGTGGTGTGCGCGCGCGCGTCGTGGTTGTGTGCGCTGTGATAAATGCCAGTGCTCTGATTTTTTTTTAGCGAGATATAGCGCTATAAAAAGGCCACATAGTATTGGCGTTACTTTTGATTTTAAAAGTTATTTTGAACTTAGATATTTTACATAATTATGTTCCTGCATGTTTATTTCTGAGAGGCATTTAGACATTGTCTGTGAATGGGCTAGAGAGTTTGCGAATATTTAGATTGGATATGATTATTTAGATGTTAGAAAACGGAAAGAGCGAGATAGACAAATAGAGACAAGGGGAGTGGAGTGGAGTGGAGTGGAGTGGAGTGGAGTGGAGTGGAGTGGAGTGGAGTGGAGTGGAGTGGAGTGGAGAGAGAGAGAGAGAGAGAGAGAGAGAGAGAGAGAGAGAGAGATGAGGAGAGAGAGAGAGAGAGAGAGAGAGAGAGAGAGAGAGAGAGAGAGAGAGAGAGAGAGAGAAAATGGAAGTACGATCAATGTGTGGGTATGTATAAATATCTGAAAAAAATGCATATACTTTACACTTGTAACCACTAGTAAACACAGTCATTCATGAATGGAACTTGACAAACACATTGATAAGTTTCGTTTTATCTTTGGTCATATTTCATGTCAATTTCTATTCAAATATTTTAATATCTCACGAGAGAGAGAGAGAGAGAGAGAGAGAGAGGAGGAGAGGTTAGAGGAGAGAGGAGAGTGAGAGAGAGAGAGAGAGAGAGAGGAGAGAGAGAGAGAGAGAGGAAATACAAGCAGGTTACAAGCATACATAAACAGAATACATGAAAGCATAATATCACATATATAATTATACCACAACAGTATCCGAACATCAGACCAAAACATCAACAATACCTAGCCAGTTATAAACTCGGCCAAGTAAAATCACAAACACTGGGGTAAAAAAAAAAAAAAAAAAAAAAAAAAAAAAAAAAAAAAAATAAAAGATATTAAACAAGAGAGAGAGAGAGAGAGAGAGAGAGGAAGAGAGAGAGAAGGGAGAGAGAGAGAGAGAGAGAGAGAGAGAGAGAGAGGAAGAGAGAGAGAGAGAGAGAGAGAGAGAGAAATACAAGCAGGTTACAAGCCATACATAAACAGAATACATGAAAGCATAATATCACATATATAATTATACCACAACAGTATCCGAACATCAGCACCCAAAAAATCAACAATACCTTAGCGAGCTATAAACTCAGCCGAGTAAAATCACACACTCGTGTTTTGGTGCTTCCTTGTATCACTTTTCATCAGTTTTGACAATGTTTATTCAAAGTAGCTCTGAAATTTCCTTTTCATTTGTTTGATTTCAGCTGCGAGCCGGCTACCCAACCCTAACTCCAGCCTTTTTTGCTGGAGGGGGAGGTAGGCTTTTCCCAATGCTCTGACCAGCAGTGACACAATGACTGACCCACTACTTTCTTTTGAATTATCACACCATTCAAACATTAGACCAAAATGATGTGTTCATTCTAATATGCTTTTAAACATGGAAGTGACAAAACACTTCTGATTCCAGTCAGTTATCTTTACGACCAAAAAGCACTGACATCCTGAAAGAGAGTCTAGTGGTCAGAGTGATGCACTTGTGATCTGCTGACCTGGGTTCGAATCTCATTCAAGAGGATTTTTCTTCCGGAGTTAACATCAGTGCCGACTCCACTCCCCCAAAAGTCCTTCGGATGAAACTATAAAAGGAGGACCTGTGTGCGAACGCACGCAGAACGTATTGCGCACACGTTAAAACCTATTCCGCTTTTAAGAAAGTTGGCCATTGTGTGCTGGTGGGAACGAATAATAAAATTGACAAAAGTCATACACACGGGGACTGGATGCAAAAAGGCACATAAGTGCTTATTCCATTATCTCGGGAAATTAAAGAATAATAATAATAAATAATAAATAAGTAAATAAAGAATAAAGATAAATAAATAAATAAATAAATAATGAATAAAAGATAATAAATAAATCAGGCAAATAACCAACTTGTAACTTCTAAGAGTTGTGCAAACTGGTATTTTTTTCAGGAAAAAGTCAGTCAGTAAGTCAAGTGCCTGTGGTTATGTGCTCACCACTTATGTCTTAACATTCTAATCTATACATGTTATCCATTCCATACAGTAAAATAAAAATGGAATCGAAACTAGCAACAAACACCATTTTGTTTGTCCTCTAAAGAAATATGCATTACTTCACCATTACAAGTGACTGGTGATCAAAACAGGTAAGCATTTTCTACACCTTCTATTATTTCTAGTTGGGCTTCTAGAACAAGCTTACAGGGTTAGAAGCGAATAAAGCAGTTTTTAACGAAGTGTACAACAAAGCAAGGAAATCATTGATAAACCTTGCAACCCCAAAGCAAAACGTCCAACATGCTACTGACAAATGGGGGTTTCAGTTCCGGTTTCATGGGAGTAAAATTATTTGAAAAAACTGCTTCGTGTCAAAACAGTTTAAAAGAATGCACCTAAAACTCAGCTTCAAGTGAAAAAGATTTTCTAGTAATACTCGTGCAACTCTACTGTTGACCCTGGAAGGATATAACATAGGGGGGAAGGGGCAGCAAACAAAGCGGAGCGCATTGACTGAACCACTTAAAAATACATTTAGACATAATACTAATACATGGAATTTATACAGCGCTATACCTTGCAAAAACAAATCAAAGATATCATGCAAAACTGTCTTAGAATTCCATACAAAATCTACAATACTGCATACACACGGGGACTGGATGTAAAAAATGCACACGAGTGTCTATTCCATTATCCTCGAGAAAAAAAAAAATAAAATGCAATTTCTGGGCTAAAATACACGTTTATCTTTGCCATATTAGTTTAAAAGCCACACACACACACAACACACACACACACACACACACACACACACCCCCCGCGCGTGCGCTCGCGCGCACAACACACACACACACACACACACACAACACACACACACACAACACCACACACACACACACACACACACACCACACACACACACACACACACACACAATCAAAACAATTTTGACTTGACTCGAAACTGAGCCAACTGTTTTGCACAACTGCTTGTAAACAGCTTACCATCACCCATTGATTAAACAAAGCACACATGCTAAACCATTTTTAGTTTTACACAACCCAGGTATCCTTGAGACTAGAAAAGTAAAAGCAAGAAGACAGGCTGATTAAAAACAAAAAAAGCCCATCAAAAACTGCACGCATTGTATTTTGCAAGAATACGGTATTTCACAACATTCGCTATATTGGAATTTTGCTAGAGACATGCAGGTGGAGCTTCATGCTTTCAGAAAATCAGGCATATATAACAGATAGCACAATACAAAGTTTGGACCAATGCCAGAAAGCAGACCAGAAATCACGCAGCAATGAGCACTGATCAAAGTAAAGTCTTTCACTCCAGTCTGGCTGATAAAAAAACCAAACTTGCACAAGGTCTCCAAACCCCCTTTGTCTTCAGTTATTTATTCTTTCATTCCATTTTTTTTTATCGATTTATCTTTCCGTTATCTTAAAGTTTTTTGGTTGTGTTTAATTACAATATTGAGATCTCCAACCTGTTGCTTCTTTTTTATCTTGAGAAAAAAAACATAAAATACCATAGGAGGACTGTGATAGAGATTAAGTTTATTGAGTTGAAATGGATAGCGATTAAGTTAAGTTGAAATGGGAATCAAAAACTGCTGGGAGAGATGCAGATGGAGTAGTCTACTGATGGGCTGGGAGTGCTACATGTATGACCTGGGTAGTGGACATGTCCCTGACCTATGGCAAAGCAAAAGGCAAGAAGGAAATAAGGTAACAGGACATACTGATACAAGTTGCCGGCTATCTTACACATATTACCAATGAAAGACTGACTTTCTTGCACCTTATCCAGTATTTTTTTTTAAAAGATATAAGGCACAATGCCTATTCTAATTCACAAACAGGTAAAGGTGTCCCATAGCCTATGTGGTCGTTGGGGAGAGAGTCATCAGAAACCTCGGCTTCTCTAGGGGCCAGCATATTGAGGGCGGCGCCCATCTCCTCTCCCTCACTGCTTTACCTTCCCTGTCCCTAAAGAGGGCGGGTACCCATTTACAATGAGTTCTGACCACTGATCTATTCTGCCTTTTCAAATGCAAGTTTGTTAAATAAGATGTCCACAAATTATATTTTTGTTTTAAATACTGCAATTCTTTTAAATCGGACACTTCACTACTTCCCCCACCTTTCCAAACTTATGGCGAGATTTGATTGTTTTTAGGTGGTTTTTTTTTTTTTTTTTTTTTTACAGCGGCAAATCCAGTAATGTAACAAGTTTTCTTTAAAACCCCGCTACATGCAGGATAACTTATATTCAGGTTATTTCGGTAATGGCTTTTTTTTTTTCTATTTGACATTTTGATCCCAACACACACACAACCGGACACACACGCGGACACACACGACACACACACACACACACACACACACACACACACACACACACACACACACACACACACACACACACACACACACAAAACACGAACATACTTTCTACTCTTACAAACGCCTTTTTACTGCAGTGTAGTCTCACTGTGCATTGCTTCAATGATTAATCAATAATTCCTTATAATACTAGTGCCCCCCCCCATTTCCGTTTTAAATCTTAAAAAAATATTAAATGCACCCTGTCGCCAAATAGTTGGGCATTCTACAACCAGCACCCTCTATGTATTTTTGTTTGCAATCAACTTTTTTTTTCTCTTTCTAAAATGCACTTTTCTCATCCCTAAGTACAACAACTTTACTGCTTCCCCCCTGCCCCCCCCCCCCCCACTAAAAATGGCGGGGACTCAATATAAAGAGCTTCCCAACTTTCTGGAAATGCTCTGCAAGAAATGTCCTCTTTTCTATCCCTCGCTTTCTTTCCGACTTTCCCTTCGGCTCTATCCTCTCTTGCTTATTTCCTACCGACCCAGTCTATTCTTGTGCTTTCTTTTCCTCTAGCGTATCTTTTCTCATTTGAAAACTTCTTAATGAACTGCCCTGTAGTGGGAATGTGTCGGCTGAGGCCAGCAAGGCATAGACCTCCTGCAGAGGAGCAGCGTGGAAAAAGACCAGGCACTTTGCATTCTAGCCAATACCAGCGAACAAAGAAAAGTGTCGTCAGCATATACCATATATCTACCTGCCTTTTGTGTCCACATGGGGGGTCATGGTTAGAGTTGAGGTTAGTGTAAAGGTTAGTGTTAAAGAGTTAATAGCGAGTAAGGGTTGTCTGTCAGATGGTCGGTCTGAATGTTAGAAATATGGACACAATAGGCACATAGACAAATAGTAAGTAGCTATAGACACAATGGTACGAAGCTCACAGTATTGTTATGGAGCTTTAAATCAGAATCCCTAGTCCCAGCAACAGCAGATTTCTCTGTCAATTTTGGGTTTATTCCTTGGCTAGAGTTCCGAGGTTTACCAATGGTGAGATTCTGTGTAAGCACCCCGCCAAATTGATTTCAAGCCCTGAGATATTTCTTTTAAAAAATTTTAAAATATTTTTTAGAAGTTGCACCCCTTTAAAAAAACACAAAACCCCCCAACCTCAAAATAAACCATGTCAGAAAATTTCTATCAGCCATATTTTTGTATCCCCACTGCTATAAATATGCTTCTGTACCCTCGTAAACACCCCTTCCTTTCCTTTCCCTGCCTCTCCTTCCAACCTAATGTTTCCTCCACATAACTATCCATTTTATATGCGCGCGCACGCGCGCGCGCGCGCGCGCCACACACACACACACACACACACACACACACACACACACACACACACACACACACACACACACACACACACACACACGCCACCTGTGTGCGTGTTGGGAGAGGGGTTTATCCGCTCCTACCGGCGCACTATGGCCTACTTTCCCGAACAGCAAAACGGGTTTTTAACCTGTGTACAAGATGTTCTGAGTGCATTCGCACAAGAGGCTTCAGTTTATAGTGTCGTCTGAAGGACTCTTGACATTCAGATATTTTTTTTTCGTCGAAATGGGAAAAAAGTGCAAGGCTGGGAATCGAACCCAGAACCTCATGGTTTTAATTGTTGGCAAGCGAACGTCTTAACCATCCCGCGACCCTTCTTAGGACTTTTTAGTACACATTTCTACTCCAGCCAAAAGGAACGGTTATATCTTTGCAGTTTTGTAATTTTCTTTAATTTTCGAGGTCTGACATTTTTTGCTGCCCAAGGGCTACATAGGTGCTGGAACACATGGGCCTATTTTCCAATAATGGTGAACAATTTGTTTCGAAGGGATGTCTGGTGTTGTTGCAGCCAAAACCTGGGGCTGGGGGTGTTGTCCTCCTCCTCCTTGTTGATCCTTACCTGCAGTCTGGAACTGCTTCCAGACCCCTGGGATGCTTGGTACTTCGGTCTGGCGCCAGAACTTCTGAAAACAGCATACACAAGCAGCTTGAGCAATCCGGACGGTTTGCATGCTAAAACAAATCAATTCAGTATCTTTTTCAAAGAAATCAATGTTCTCTGGAAAAAAAAAGTTCCAGCAGAGAGGGGATCGAATCCGGACTTTTCACTTTCTAGGCAGGTAGGTAACCACTAGACTACCTATCCACCAATAGCAAGATGACTGAGGTGACACGTTTCTTCGTCACAACTAGTTCAGAATTCTTCGGTCACAGGACTCAGTCTCTGCAATAACACTGTCCCCACTGTCCCAAAAGTTCTGTGGATGAGACTATAAACGGAGGCCGCATGTGCGATAACACGCAGAACATCTTGCCCACACGTTAGAAACCTGTTCCAATCTTTGGAAGAGATAAATTATTTCGTGCCGGTAGCAACTATGACATCTAAAAAAAACCCCTTATACACACAGGTTCGGTATGTGGACACCATCCCCGAAGTCGGAATGCTGCTGCCTTAATGGTCAGTAAAATCGGTCGCATACGCAGAATGTCACTATTGGCGAACCTCGGAGCTCTAACCGAGGTGGGTAAAAAAAAAAAATCTCAACAGCCCTTGATGAATAAAGGGTGGACATTTTTACATCGTTCTGTGACATATTAAGATGCAGACTTGCCAAGGCTTTCGATTTATTTGTGTAGACACATAGATAAGATCAATTAATGTTCACCCTAAAGATGTGTAAATGTCGCCTGCTTATGGTGGTGTAAAAAAGCCTGGGCAGCATCTATCTACAGCTCCACAGTAACACCGAGGCATTTAAAAACCACAACTTTAAAAAGATAGAATATGGTTAGGGGGGGGGGGGGGGGCGTGATAGCCTGGTGGTTAAACTGTTGTGCTTGTGATCCGACGGCCTGGGGTTGAGCCACCTTCCAGGTACCTGTTCAATGGCATTTTCTCCCTGAAGTTAACAAGTACTGACTCTGCTTCCCTCAAAGTCCTTTGCATGCGAGTATGAACCGTGGTCCCAAGTGTGAACACGCGCAGACAAAAATTCGGAAACAAAATCCCATTTAGCCTTTTGGCAGAGTAGGCCATCGCGTGCCAAAATAGATAATCTTCAAACAAAAAATAACACATTCAAAATGCTGTCTTTAGACATCCCCGAAGTCCAGATGCAGCTAAATGGATTGCAAAGGGTTTGCCTACACAAAATCTCACCATTGGTTTACCTCGGAGCTCTGTCCAAGGAACGAAAAAATACTTACGCTTGTGAGTTCTTGATGTAGTGCAGCCTCGTTGATTGTCTGGATACTTTCTGCTGCCACGATGAAAGACACACGCCCAGAACTGTGATTCGATCCCCATGACAACTGTCGACACCTATGCCAGACTTCTGAGGTTTCAGAGCAAGAATGGAGTGACCCAGAAGGTCTGGGAAGTGCTTTAAGAAAATGTTTGGGGGCGTGAGGTGTCCCTTCCCCTCGTGAGCACGGTATGCGAGGGTAGGCAGGCTGTGCCGTTTTAGGACACCCAAATCTTTGTTCCACGCCACTCTAGGTGGGCTCCCTTTGTGTGACCACTGCGGAAAAGGTTGAACGGATACTGACGGCAGTACTCAACCCTGTGGTCAGTGAGCCTTGCAGAAAACTTCTGGGACAAAGTTTGATTGAGTTCAGAAACTAGGAAGGACTGGGTGACTTTTGTGGACATTGAGCACACACACGTTGACAGATCATACTCTGTATAGACACGCCAGGAAAGTGTGCAAGACAGGGGTTGCATGTTCGGATCCTCTGCAACCCTACCTCTCTGCTGTCGGTTCTATGTCGACTAGCGGATGTCCCAAGGACCACAGCCCCTCCTGCTCTCATCGCCTTTGCTCCCTGAAGTGTTGCAGAGATGGGAGGTCATATAGACGCCACTCTGATACTAAAGCCCCCAAACTCTTACCTACTTTGCTGCTCAACC
>CM060345.1:1304747-1314747 GCA_030674155.1 Stramonita haemastoma | reverse complement strand
TTTATGCAGCCTGCCCTCACAAGGAAAGAAAATGCAATAGCAAAAATGCCTCATGAAGTGTATATTGTAGCACTCAGAAGTAAACAATAAAGAAGAAAAACAGTACCAATAACAATTGTAGGAAAAGAAAAATGAGCAAACTGTCTGAAAATAAGATATAGAAAAAGAAGCAAAGCAACTATCAAATAAAAGAATCATTATAAATAAAACATACAAGTACATTCACCAGACAAACAGAAAATAAAAAAAGATATAAATAATTAACGGGATAATAGTAAACAAAATTATTTTGCAACACATAACATAATAGCTGATAAATTCAAGTAGAGGTTTATTTCTAGAACCATAAAGATCAGCTCACACTTTCTATCCTGTGTGTGGTTGTTTCAGATTATGTGTCTGTTCAGTGTGTGTATGTGTGTGTACCTGTGTGTGGTGCAGCGGTTGGTACATATATGTATACTGTTATTACTATCTGTGTTTTGTACCCATAAAACTCTTTAATATCTATGTCAGTATAGTACAAAGCTGTAGCTGAAGAAACTACAATGTAAGGGTCATGTGTTTTTACAGCCTGAGGTTGGAAAAAGGAAGAAAATATGGGGTTTGTGTGTGTTTACAGCATGTTAAAACTTTGAAGTCAATTTTCTCAAAACGCACTTTTTTCGCATACGTACAATCCGGCCCCCTTTACTGTGCAAGTTCTATAGCAGCTACTGCCATGAAACTTTGCACATAGATGTAAAAAATGGCTTCTGAGTGCAATAAGACTATTAGAAAATGTCTCATCTCTCTAGGTTTTGGTCTAGGCAAGATTAAACTTGATTTTTTACATTTCCTAATTTTAAGCTAAATTCCAACGGGTGTTGTCAGCAGTGATGTGAATTTATACAAAGAAATATATGCTTATTGCACCCTTCTGTTCCTGCCCTTTGCATTTATAATGATTTTGACTTCATTACTTCATACTTTTTCGAACAGTAGAGGGGGCCGAGACATACCCGTTTTTCACTGCATTTTTTTGGGAAAAAAATCATAAAAATTTTTCTACATCATATTAATCTTTGAAACTTTGTATCATAGCTTAAAATGATGCTTTCCACCACTGTGCAAAATTTCATGGCAATACCTGTAGTAGAACTTGAGATATAAAAATTGGTCAAAACGGACGCCTAGTCCCCCCTTAAGCAATTTGCTATTTATAGTATTTTTTAAATGTAATAATGATATTGGTCAACTTTCTTATGCCATGTATTAAAATATTTTGATTTATATGATTTTTTTTTTTAGAAGGTGGCGGGATGATATTTTTTTTATTGTTGAACTCCTGTTTTTTGTTTGCTTACTTATTCACGTCTTTTTTTATTTTAAAATATAATCATCATCCGCTTTGATTGCTAATTTCAGTTCTCTCAGTGTGTGCTTCTTGCTGTTTTATTATTATCTTCATGTTGTTTTGCTGTTTTTTTTCTTTTCATATTGTCTTCATTAAAAAAAACATTATTTAGCTAGAGGTTGGTTTTTATGTTATCCCTAATAGGGATGGGAACTGGATGAAAAAAGAAAAAAGCACACAAGTGCTTATTCATTATCTTCAAAACAAAAGGTTTTGACTGACTGATCTCTCTTTCTCTCTCTCTAAAACGGGGACAGGATAGCCTAATGGTCAGAACATTGCGCTGGCAATTTGATGACCTGAGTTCTGACCCAACCTGACCTGACCTGACCTGACCTGAGGTCGTTCCCTGCCCTGCCCTGCCCTGCCCTGGCAATGAGCTGTCTGTGTGTGTGTGTGTGTGTGTGTGTGTGTGTGTGTGTGACCCCAGGGCTCTAACTCCCTCACACACACACAGTGCATGAACACACACACACACACACACACACACACACACACACACAGAGTGCATGAACACACACACACACATACACAGAGTGCATGAACACAAACACATACACACAAATACACACGAAGACTTTAAAAGAACACACACACACACACACACACACACATAGAATGCATGAACACACACACAGATATAGACAAACACACATGCCACACACACAAACACACACACACACACACACACAAAGTGTGTATGAACACACACATACACTTACACACACACACACACACACACACACACACACACACACACACACACAGAGTGCATGAACACACACAGATACAGACATACACACACACAGATACAGACAAATGTGCATGCACGCACACACACACACACAAACGCACACACACACACACCACACACACACACACACACACACACACACACACGCACACACCATTTACAGCCACAGGCAAGACAGAAGCCAAACACTGCACTGGTCAGAAGACTTTATTCACCGGAGCATTCTCATTATGCACACTCTCATTATGCACACTCAATATGCACACTCTCATTATGCACACTCATTATGCAGACAGGGGCATTATGCCACATGGTCAACAACAAAACAGATATTATCAAACAACAACAGTTGGCACCATTTTCTCAGCATACACCAAATACACCAGTTGACCCCATTTTCTGAGCATACACCAAATACACCAGTTGACATTTTCTCAGCATACACCAAAAAAACACCAGCTGACCCACTTTTCTGAGCATATACCAAATACACCAGTTGACATCATTTTCTGAGCATACACCAAAAAAACACCAGTTGACACCATTTTCTCAGCTTACACCAAATACACCAGTTGACCCCATTTTCTCAGCATACACCAAATACACAAGTTGACCCCATTTTCTGACCATAGACCAAGAACACCAATTGATCCCATTTTTGGAGCACACACCAGAGAATACAATTTTCTGAGCACTCTAAGTAACACCGGTTGGTCAAATTTGCTGAGCTCACACTACACTACACTACACTACACTACACTACACTACACTACACTACACTACACTACATACTGAAAGCATCATCACCACAATCCTTCCTTCATCAGATGGCATCAATGCCTAACAGAACATCAATGCAGAACATCAATGCAGAACATCAATGCCTAACAGAACATCAATGCAGAACATCAATGCCTGACAGAACATCAATGCTGAACATCAATGCCTAACAGAACATCAATGCAGAACATCAATGCAGAACATCAATGCTGAGCATCAATGCCTAACAGAACATCAATGCAGAACATCAATGCAGAACATCAATGCTGAGCATCAATGCCTGACAGAACATCAATGCAGAACATCAATGCCTGACAGAACATCAATGCAGAACATCAATGCCTGACAGAACATCAATGCTGAACATCAATGCCTGACAGAACATCAATGCAGAACATCAATGCTGAACATCAATGCCTGACAGAACATCAATGCAGAACATCAATGCCTGACAAAACATCAATGCAGAACATCAATGCCCGACAGAACATCAATGCAGAACATCAATGCCTGACAGAACATCAATGCTGAACATCAATGCCTGACAGAACATCAATGCTGAACATCAATGCTAAACATCAATGCCTGACAGAACATCAATGCTGAACATCAATGCTGAACATCAATGCTGAACATCAATGCCTGACAGAACATCAATGCTGAGCATCAATGCAGAACATCAATGCTAAACATCAATGCCTAACAGAACATCAATGCTAAACATCAACGCCTGACAGAACATCAATGCTGAACATCAATGCCTGACAGAACATCAATGCTGAACATCAATGCAGAACATCAATGCTGAGCATCAATGCAGAACATCAATGCTGAGCATCAATGCAGAACATCAATGCTTGACAGAACATCAATGCTAAACATCAATGCCTGACAGAACATCAATGCTGAACATCAATGCAGAACATCAATGCTGAGCATCAATGCAGAACATCAATGCAGAACATCAATGCAGAACATCAATGCCCGACAGAACATCAATGCTGAACATCAATGCCTGACAGAACATCAATGCAGAACATCAATGCCTGACAGAACATCAATGCCTGACAGAACATCAATGCAGAAATAAATGCTGAACATCAATGCCTGACAGAACATCAATGCCTGACAGAACACCAATGCTGAACATCAATGACTTTACATGATATCAATGGCTGAGATCAATAACTCTACAGAACATCAATGGCTGACATCAATGGCCTTATTTTATTTTCATTTTATACCACTTTATGTCACAGCAGATTTCTCTGCCTGAAATTCAGGCTGCTTTCCCCAAGGAGTGCGTGTTGCCACAAGTGCAGCGCCTACTCATTATTTTATTTTATTTTTTATTATTTATTTATTTATATTTATACAGCCCTGAGCCACCCTGGGAATTTTAACTCCCCGATTTTCCCTCAAGGATGGTGTCTAAACACAACACCTGTGTGTATGCTGGTTTAAAAAAAAAAATGTCATCCACTCATACTGGCACACAAAGGCCTGCTCTTCCGAAAGGTGGAACAGGGTTTTAACGTGAGCGCAAGATTTCTGCGTGCATTCGCACACGGGACCTTGGTCTATAGTCTCATCCCAATGACTTTGACATTCAGTTCGATTTTTCTTTCGTCAAACTGGGAAGAAAGGGTGAGGCTGGGAATCGAACCCAGATTATCACTGTTTACTTGTTGGCAGGCGAACGTCTTAACCATCCTGCCACCTTCCTTCCTTACAGAACATCAATAATTTCAACTATTTTTTCCCCAGAATGATGAACATTAACTGAAGGGGTTTTTTTTCTGTTTTTTTTTTAATAGTCCTTTACTGCACACAAAAAATCACACTTTTTCCAATACAAATAACAGAAAGAAATCCTCGTACACTGTGTCATTACTGCAGAATAATAAAATAAAAAAAACAACCTCTGACGCTGTCATCAATACAGAAAAAACAAAACTCTCTCACTCTGGCATAAATACAAACAGAAAAACCCTTTTACACTCTGTCAACAGTACAAACACATCTTAAGCACTCTATCAATACAGAAAAAAAATCTGACGCTTTGTGATCAATGCAAAACAAAATACCCCTCTTACACTCTGTCATTCAGGCTAAAGAAAGCCCCAGCCTAACAACAACAACTACCACAACAAAAAACAACAAACCACCAAACAAGAGACCTCTCACACTCTGTCAACAGTTCAGGAAAAAACATTTCACCGTGTAAATGTAGAAAAAAAACACCTTACAGCCTATTAATGTAGGAAAAAACCCTCTTACACTGTCATCAGTACAGAAAAAAACCTCTTACACTGTCATCAGTACAGAAAAAAACCTCTTACACTGTCATCAGTACAGAAAAAAAACCTCTTACACTGTCATCAGTACAGAAAAAAACCTCTTACACTGTCATCAGTACAGAAAAAAACCTCTTACACTGTCATCAGTACAGAAAAAAACCTCTTACACTGTCATCAGTACAGAAAAAAACCTCTTACACTGTGAACAGTCAAAAAACCCTTACACACTGTTGATGTTAGGGAAAAAAGCCTCTTACACTCTGTTAATGTATGAAAAAAACCCTTACACCTGTTAATGTTGAAAAAACCCTTACACTCTGTTATTGTAGGAAAAAAACCCCTTACACACTGTTATGTAGGAAAAAAACCTCTTACACTCTGTTAATGTAGGAAAAACCCCTTACACTGACTGTTAATGTAAGGAAAAAAACCTTCTTACACTCTGTTAATGTAGGAAAAAAACCTCTTACACTCTGTTATGTAGGAAAAAAACCTTACATTACAACCTCTGTTAATGTGAAAAAAACCTCTTACACTCTGTTAATGTTGAAAAAAATCCTTACACCTGTCAACGTAAGAAAAAAACCCTTACACTCTGTTAATGTAGGAAAAAACCCCTTACACTCTATTAATGTAGGAAAAACCCTCTTAAACTCTGTTAATGTAGGAAAAAACCCCCTTACACTCTGTTAATGTAGGGAAAAAACCCTTACATCTGTTAATGTAGGAAAAAAACCCTTACACTCTGTTAATAAATACAAAATGAATCCTTCACACTCTGTCAACAGTAAAAAAACATCTTACACTCCCGTCATCAATGCAGACAGAAAAAAATTTTGCTCTCTGTCATCAAATCGAAAAAACCTTTCACACTTGCCGACAATACAGAAAAAATCTTACATTCTGTCATCAATATCAAAAAAACATCTTACACTTTGCCAACAATATCAAAAAACTTTACACTTTGCCAACAATACAGAAAAAAACATCTTACATTCTGTCATCAATATCAAAAAAACATCTTACACTCTGCCAACAATACAGAAAGAAACAAACTCTTCACATTCTGTCATCAATATCAAAAAACCCTCTTACACTCTGCCACAATACGACAAAAACTACTTCTATCATGTCATGAAAAAAATCTCGACACTTTCTCACAGAATGCAAAACCCCTCACAGTCTGTCTTTACTACAGAAAAGAATAACACTTTCATCACAGAATGCAAAAACCCCTCACAGTCTGTCTTTACTACAGAAAAAGAATTGACACTTTCTCACAATATGCAAAAACCCCTCACAGTCTGTCATTAATACAGAAAAGAATTGACACTTTTATCACAGAAATGCCAAACCCCTCACAGTCTGTCTTCTACACGAAAAAGAGATATGACACTTTCCTCACAGAATGCAAAACCCCCTCACAGTCTGTCTTTACTACAGAAAAGAGATATGACACTTTCCTCACAGAATGCAAAACCCCCTCACAGTCTGTCTTTACTACAGAAAAGAGATATGACACTTTCCTCACAGAATGCAAAACCCCCTCACAGTCTGTCTTTACTACAGAAAAGAGATATGACACTTTCCTCACAGAATGCAAAACCCCCTCACAGTCTGTCTTTACTACAGAAAAGAGACATGACACTTTCATCAATGAATGCAAAACCCTCTCCCATTCTGTCTTTACCACAGAAAAGAGATATGCCACACCAAGTTGTAGTGCTCTGTTCTGACAGTTTTAAAATGATGTTATTGACTGAAGCTTCTTGTTCCCTTTTTGCCAAAATATGACGATTTATGCGCTCGTTTTGTTGACTGCTGGCGGCTGAATGCCAGAAAGACCAAAGTGGTGCACATTAGTGGCACAGTCACCCCTCAGACATCAAACTCATTGGAGCAGATCTGGAGCATGTTCAACATTTCAAGTAGTATTCAGGCGCTGTGAAGGAGAATGAGGACTCCTGTCCACAAGACGTCAAAGCAAGAACTGGAATGGCCAAGCAAAAGATGGCTCAGTTCAGCAACATTTGGGAGGCCAGAGACATACCTAAATATCTCAGAATTAGACTGTACAAAACACTGGTCAGGCCTGTGCTGCTGTATGGGTCACAAGTCTGGACACTACGAAGATGAGAAAGAAACAAAACAAAAGCAGCAAAACTGGGGTTCACCAGGCAACGTCTGAGAGTGAGGGGTCCTGAAGACAGGAGAACAGACAAAAGCATTCTCAATAAACTCTCAGTGCAAAGACAAAAGTTGGCTGAGGCTGATCAGCGCCGATGAGACATGTTGGTCATGCAACACAAACACGGACAAATCTGATGACCACAGTTCTCCAAGGCAAGGTTGAGGGCAGAAGGAAAAGAGGCAGACCCCCAACATCCTACATGGCCCACATCACTGAGATAGATCAGGGGGCTGGGAGGGCTACAGGAGATGGTAGAACTCAGCAGAGACAGAGAAGAGAGAGAGAGAGAGAGAGAGAGAGAGAGAGAGAGAGAGAGAGAGAGAGAGAGAGAGAGAGAGAGAGAGATGGGGAACCCTGGTGGCATTGCGTGGAGCTCCTACCAACGACAGCGGAAGACAGAGACAGCAGGTTAAGACAGTTGGTGTCGTGGTTTGTTTTGTTGTTTGTCTTCTTTATCTTGTTCGTTCCTTCTTTGTTTATCATTATTGTTATTGTTCTCATTGTGTGTGTGTGTGTGTGGTGTGTGTGTGTTGTGTGTGTGTGTGTGTGTGTGTGTGTGTGTGTGTGTGTGTGTGTGTGTAATATTACTTTCACATGAATAGCAATCACATTCCTTCTGGCAAGGTTTAGAACTCAAATCTGGACTGTGATAACAAGAAACGTATAAAATCGATGCTGAAACTGATACTCTATGACTATCATGGGGTGGAAGATTAGAAGATGAAGTTTGATCATTTTTTTCAGCGCAAAGAATATGACACCATTCTAGACAAGTGTGGTGTGTCTTGCTGCCAGCTGCATTACCATGTGGGTTAGTAAGTGTTGTGGCAACAAGTAATGTTACAAGGCAATACAACATCTCTTGCCAGATATCTATAGGACAGAGGCAGCCACTGCTGCAATCACATCTAGACTATGAAAGCTGTTGGCATTAGACAAACACTGATAGTTTTTACACATCCTTGATTTTTTTTTTTTAAGTGTGTGTGTTTGGTTAACATCAAATGCTGTCAACTGTTAAGATGTGTGTTACTCTACATGTTGTTTGATGCATGTTTTCTAATCTTAAAACGCCACATGAATTTTCTCTCAATCTGAGATGTCAAAGAATTCCTGAGTCTCCAGTCAAACAGGAGATGAAATGCAGGACATTTTTGTGTTGGAAGTATCAAAATATCAGACCCTGATTAAAGCAAATCATACATAACATGTCTTAAACTATATCAGATGCTGATTACAGCAAATCATATATAACATAACATGTCTTAAACTATATCAGACCCTGATTAAAGCAAATCTAATATCAATAACATGTCTTAAACTATATCAGACCCTGATTACAGCAAATCATATATAACATCATTAACATGTCTTAAACTATATCAGACCCTGATTACAGCAAATGATATATAACATCATTAACATGTCTTAAACTATATCAGATGCTGATTAAAGCAAATCATATATAACATCATTTACATTCTAAACTATCAGACCTGATTAAGCAAATAATAATAACATCATTAACATGTCTTAAACTATATCAGACATGATTACAGCAAATATATAAAACATCATTAACATGTCTTAAACTATATCAGACTCTGATTAACAGCAAATCATATATAACATCATTAACATGTCTTAAACTATATCAGACTGATTAAAGCAAATCATATATAAACATCAGTTACATCTATACTTATCAGCAATGACTACAGCAATCATTATAACATCATTAACATGTCTAAACTTATCAGATGCTATTTAAACAAATCAATATAACATTAATCCTATTCAATGCTGTTACAGCAATAATCATAACATCATTAACATGTCTAAACTAATCAGACAATGATTAAGAAAAATAATCAAAATGTACCTAACTTCAATGCGATTCAGCAAATATATATAACATCATTAACATGTCTTAAAACATATCAGATGCTGATTAACACAATAATATATAACATTCATTAACATTCTAAACAAATATGATCCCATGGTTAAAGCAAATAATTATAACACATTAACATGTCTTAAACATATCAATGATTAAATGCAATAATAACAACATCATTAACATGCTAAACTATATCAAATGCTGATTAAGCAAATCATATATAAATCATTAACATGTCATTAAACATCTATAAACAATTTAAAGCAAATCAATATGAAACATGAAAACATTAGGTACCTAATTACTTCATAGCAGCTCCATGATCATCAAAAGTATTATTCAACACCTTCCAGGATATCTAAACCAAACCAAATACAACAAGTCTTCAGCTTTTAGCGATCAGTGGCTATTGGCGGTACTGTCACCTACATTAGACAATATCTAAAATAAAACAGATAAAATGTAACACCACTACAAAATCTTCAAAACAAAACAGATGAAATGTATAACCATTACAAAATGTAAATGCACAAAACAAAACAGATGAAATGTATAACCATTAGAAAATGTTCAAAACAAAACGGATGAAATGTATAACCAAGAGAAAATGTTCAAAACAAAACAGATAAAATGTATCACCACTACAAAATCTTCAAAACAAAACAGATGAAATGTA
>CM060345.1:1287247-1299747 GCA_030674155.1 Stramonita haemastoma | reverse complement strand
ACACAGAGCATTCATTCATACAGTATTGCATTGAATTGCACAAAAACATTCTCACACGCAGAGCATTATTTCAGAATGTATTGCACTGAACTGCATGAAAACACTCACAGACACAGTGCATTCACAGAACCATGCATTCCTTCAGAATGTATTGCACTGAACTGCATGAAAACATTCACAGACACAGTGCATTCCTTCAGAATGTATTGCACTGAACTGCATGGAAACACTCACAGACACAGTGCATTCCTTCAGAATGTATTGCACTGAACTGCATGAAAACACTCACAGACACAGTGCATTCCTTCAGAATGTATTGCACTGAACTGCATGAAAACACTCACAGACACAGTGCATTCCTTCAGAATGTATTGCACTGAACTGCATGGAAACACTCACAGACACAGTGCATTCCTTCAGAATGTATTGCACTGAACTGCATGGAAACACTCACAGACAGTGCATTCCTTCAGAATGTATTGCACAGCATCAACAAAGGCCACCCCTACACATCAGCCCAGCTGTTGGCCAAATGCTCTGTGTGTATTTTACTCCCTCCCCCCTCTTTCCCTCTCTGACACAGACACAGATAAAGCAGACTTCAAGATGAATAAAGAAAAGAAAAAAGGTAAAAAACCAGACGAACCCACCTGTTGGCCAAACTCAAAGCTCTGTATGGATCTTTCCCCTCCCTCTCTGATACAGACACACACCACACCACTCCACATTGTTTATCGCCCTACCTACCATGTAAACCCTATCAGGGCTGTCACCTCACTCAGTTTCAGTGGCTCCAGTCACTGTCAACTTCAACTTCAAAACCAACACCCCCTAATACCTTCAAATATCTAACACCATCTATCTAAAAAAAAAAAAAAAAAAGATATAAAATGACACAGACAAAACAGACATCAACAGAAGCCACCCCTACACACCAACTCACCTGTTGACCAAATGCTCTGCATGAAAAATATACACACACAGGACACTGCTGGAGGTTGAATCTTTGGCACAGCGAGGAATGCGGAAGGTGTCGGGGCTACAGGTCACCACACCTAGAAAGGTGTCATTCCACTCACTGTTTATGGCATCTATCTTAACCTGTGGACACACACACACACACACATGCGCCCCCAAGCATGCACACATGCGCACACATGCACATGCGTGCGCACACACACACACGCATGCACGCACACACACATGCACACACAAACACATACACACACATAAAAACACATGCACGCACGCATGCACACACACACACACGTGTGCACACACATGCAAACACACTCATGTACGCACACACATGCAAACACACACATGCACGCACACACAAACGTGCATACACACATGCACATACACACACACAAACATATGCACGCACACACATGCATACACACACACTCACACCTCCATAAACACGCACACACACACACACACACACACACACACACACACACACACACACACACACACACACACACACACACAAATATGCTCTTTGAAAACTATTGGTACTTACGCTGCTGACTTTTACAATCAATCTGAAATTAATAAAATGAATGTAGACTCTCAAAAAGTAGCTCCAGCTTACCCCTCTTGGGAAATGAATCCAGCAATTTTTTATATTGATTACACAGACATGAAGAAGGACGAGAATCCAAATGTTTTGGCAGCTACTGTTAGATCCTATATGCATAACAACTACTGCAGTTATCTTAAAGTGTACACTGATGGATCACTTTTAGAGAACCATCAAGCTGGTTCAGCTTTTGTTATACCAGCACTCAAAGTAGAAAAATCATATTATATTGGTGTAAATCGGTCAATATTTACAGCCGAACTGGTTGCAATCATAATGGCTTAACATACATACTATATCATCCATATTGTTTTTTCCATATTTTACTTTGTGTCGATTCTAAATCAGTTTTATATGCTATAAAATCTGCAGACTACAAGAATCATTCAAAATTTATATTAGATGTAAAACACATTGTACACCTTTTAAGTTTAAGAGGTATATTTGTCACCTTTCTTTGGGTACCTTCACACATAGGACTGTACTCAAATGAATGGGTTGATTGGGCTGCAAAAAGAGGTGCAAGTAATAAAAGTGAAAACATTGAGCTACATATTCCTTTGTCTATCCAAGAAGGATACCACATGTTAGAACAAGCATCCTCAAATATATTCACTGAAATAATACAGCAAAGAACAGATTGTAAAATGGGTTCTAACCAGAAAAAAAGTGTTTGTGAAAGCATACATCAGTTAAAGACTTATAGAAGTGTGATCAAAGAAAGACAGCTTGAGGCAATATTTTGTAGAATCCCATTAAATGCTTTTATAACAAAATTTAGCAAGGATGTTAAATGCGTATGTGGAAACAATCATATTTCAAATACCCATATTGTACTTGAATGCAAGACTTTAAAACCTTACCCAGTTTCATGAACAAGTTTTGGAGAATATCAAGTTAGTGTTTGCTATTGCTAAAGGTTTATTGTTAAGTCCTATTTGTTGTAGTTATATCAATGCTGTTCTGTTATGAATTTTATTCTCTCCTGTTAATTTAGTGTTTAGCATACAGTTCCGCTTATGTAATGAGGATATCGTCAGCCACAACTCAACTACACCTACACCAACACACACACACACACACACACACACACACACACACACACACACACAACACACACACGCAACAATGGTGATATGATTTATGTATAGATCTGTCATATCATATGGAGATAAAAAAAAAGAAGAACTACACAACACTGACAGACCATGACAGGGATGCTTCAAATTTTCACATTATACCACATCCTACAGGATAACACAAAGTGATAAATTTTCACATTATACCACATCCTACAGGATAACACAAACAAAGTGATAAATTTTCACATTATACCACATCCTACAGGACAACACAAACAAAGTGATAAATTTTCACATTATACCACATCCTACAGGATAACACAAACAAAGTGATCAATTTTCACATTATACCACATCCTACAGGACAACACAAACAAAGTGATAAATTTTCATATTATACCACATCCTACAGGACAACACAAACAAAGTGATAAATTTTCACATTATACCACATCCTACAGGACAACACAAACAAAGCGATAAATTTTCATATTATACCACATCCTACAGGACAATACAAACAAAGTGATAAATTTTCACATTATACCACATCCTACAGGACAACACAAACAAAGTGATAAATTTTCACATTATACCACATCCTACAGGACAACACAAACAAAGTGATAAATTTTCACATTATACCACATCCTACAGGACAACACAAAGTGATAAATTTTCACATTATACCACATCCTACAGGACAACACAAACAAAGTGATGGCTTAGATGGCATCAAAACTAAGACAAGAGCCACACAAGTCAGTTAAACATTCAACAGTGCTAATGATAGTAGATCAGGAAAAAAACCTCCCAGCAATACTATAGCATATCTGCAGACAACAGATCAAAGAAACTTGGAAGTGTTTGAAAGCAGAGGGTGTGTAGTGACTACGCCCTATGAAGAAACTATTCCCCCATTTAAGGGTAGACATGGGTCCAAAAGTACCCCAAATCATATTTTTTTAGAATAAAAAATTGCTGGATACATTTATGAAGATCTCCCTGTGTGAATTTAAACAACTCAGGATGTAAAAAGTGTCTGTAGAAACAGGTTACTTCTAATTGGTATAGATAAAAAGTTTTACGAGTTTGTCAAAAACATTTAATTTTGGCTGCCACATTGGATTGTTTCCATGGCAACAGAGCACAAAACTAAATAACTTATATTTTTATGCTTTACAAGTGATGCCCTTTCCATATATGGCATAACTTTCAACATGGGCTTGTAAACAAAATTTCATCAGTTTCAACCCCCATGTCCCACTGTAAGACTAAGAGACTATTCCTCCATTGAAGAGACTATTCCTCCATTGAAGAGACTATTCCTCAATTTAAAAGACTATTCCTCCATTGAAGAGACTATTCCTCCATTGAAGAGACTATTCCTCCATTGAAGAGAATATTCCCCCATTGAAGAGACTATTCCTCCATTGAAGAGACTATTCCTCCATTGAAGAGACTATTCCTCTATTTTAAGAGACTATTCCCCCATTGAAGAGACTATTCCTCCATTGAAGAGACTATTCCTCCATTAAAGAGACTATTCTTCCATTGAAGAGACTATTCCCCCATTGAAGAGACTATTCCCCCATTGAAGAGACTATTCCCCCATATAAGAGACTATTCTTCCATTGAAGAGACTATTCCTCCATTGAAGAGACTAGTCCTCCATTGAAGAGACTATTCCTCCATTGAAGAGACTATTCTTCCATTGAAGAGACTATTCCTCCATTGAAGAGACTATTCCCCCATATAAGAGACTATTCCTCCATTGAAGAGACTATTCCTCCATTAAAGAGACTATTCTTCCATTGAAGAGACTATTCCCCCATTGAAGAGACTATTCCCCCATTTAACTGTCTCAGCCTCGTTACGGCCACAGCACCTGCTGCTAGATTCCGTTGCGGCTGTAGCTGACCATGTGGGCAGTACTTTTCCATCACACACACGTCTCATGGTTCTCACACAATGTGTCTGAAATTTGGTCTGGCGATGCAGGGAAGGTTTCAGAGGGTGCCTGCTATAAATTTAGACCACTAACAGTTGTGTACTTGGGAGGGAAGGAAGAAAGCATAGCTGGTAATAGAAACGCCTTTCGCTGGTAGAGCGTGGCGAAAAAAAATGGCGTCTTTGATGGTAGCAGACGATTCATCTAACTAACTAGACAAGAAAATGAACGTGTTTGCGTTGGGAGTAGAAAATTTGCAATGATAAAGGTTAAGTGAGTCAGAAATAAAAACCTGATGGGGGAGAAGAGAAATTAAATAATGCAGTTAGAGAGAAGAGTGACCCTGAAAATAAATGACTACACGGTACATTCCTGCAAGTGTGGTGACCTGTGCTACGCACACCACTGTGCAGAAATTTGACCTGGGGGGAGGGGGTGGGAGGTCGGCAGCATAAACGCCAGAAAATGTGACGCCTTTTGTCTATTTTTCAGTTATTACCACACTTTTTATTTGAAACTCAAGGGACAGATTTGCTGATGATGAAAATAACAAGAATGAAAAGAAAATAGGTCTCCAGTCTGCCAAGGTGTCACAGGTGACAGCGATAGGTACACCCCCGACACATCCACAATTTGTGCTTTCTGTGATGTGATGTGTCCCTGTGCCATCACTATGACTAAAGGCTATTAAGATTAAAATTTTGTAGAATTACAGAAGTTCTGTGTGGTTTCATATTTGTCACACCTGTGTGGTGACAGTGGTGACAATGTGACACTTATGTACAATAATACACTTCTGTGCACTTAAAAAACATGTGGTAAGACATAGAGATCTCAAATACAGTATACATGTCAGATATTGATTGAATATGCCTGGTTTATAAAAGATAAAAAAACAGTTAAACAAGAAGTATGTCTCATCAAGACATATAAAACAACAGGTGTTATGAGGACATTGTGTGACACACCCTTGAAGTACAATTGCACACAAACATTAATAAACACGTTAGCTAGGCATCAGTTCTTTATTCAACACTTACATGCATGAATTTTTGTCCATTCCATGCATATTTTGCTGTTTTATCTTATACAACACACTTTTACCTGTGACCAGACATGTAAACTTGCATTAAAATGCAAGTACAAAAATAATGCAAGTACAAAGATATCTCTAGCTTGTGACAAAATTTCAGCTTGATAGCTTGTCATGCACATGCACAACTGTCTCAGAAGTAAACTATGTCAGTTTGGGGTAGAAAACTTTCAAAGAATTCAAAATCTATAGGCAGTTTAGCTCTGTAGAATTCAACAACAAGAGGGTTAAGAGACTGTGCACTTTTTAAGAGACTATACCCTACCTAAGAGACTATGCCACCATTGAAGAGACTGTGCTCTATAGAGAAACTATGCCACCATTGAAGAGACTATGCCACCATTGAAGAGACGATTCCCCCATTTAAGAGACTATGCCCAATTTAAGAGACTATCCCTCTATTGAAGAGACTATGCCAAATTTAAGAGACTATGCCCTATTTAGGAGACTATGTACTTTTTAAGAGACTCAATGATCCCAGTTTACATGCATACTTATCCTATTCCATGATAACATAATATCAGCTGGCAGATAATAAAATGACATATTTGTTAGCGACAACCCTGACAATGATCACAAAAACATTCTGTGAGCTATCAGAAATTAACAGAATTGTGATTAAGCACCTCACTCTCTTTAGAAAGTAGAACAACGCTAAAACTAAGACAAAAGACAACACAGAAAACGCGACAAAAACCTCTTACTTGATACAGTCTGTTCACCCTCATAGGGTCCCTTGAAATCACCACTCCATCACCCATGCCTTTGTTCGTCCTTTCTGCTATCTGTCCATCATTGCTCAGTCTGATAGCTTTACCATGGCTGCCATGGAAACGTGTAGCAGGCAACTGAAATATATCACAACAGGCAACTGAAATATATCAAACATACAACAGGCAACTGGAATATATCACACATTCAACAGGCAACTGGAATATATCACACATAAAACACTGAAATATATCACAACAGGCAACTGAAAAATATCACACATACAACAGGCAACTGAAATATATCACACATACAACAGGCAACTGAAATATATCACACATACAACAGGCAACTGAAATATATCACACATACAACAGGCAACAGAAATATATCAATCACACATACAACAGGCAACAGAAATAAATCACACATACAACAGGCAACTGAACTATATCAGTCACACATACAACAGGCAACAGAAATATATCAGTCACACATACAACAGGCAACAGAAATATATCACACATACAACAGGCAACTGAAATATATCAGTCACACATACAACAGGCAACAGAAATATATCACACATACAACAGGCAACTGAAATATATCAGTCACACATACAACAGGCAACTGAAATATATATCATGCACACAACAGGCATCGGGCAAATGAATATATCACACATACAACTGAAATATATCAGTTTTTTGTATCATAATAATAATAATACATGGAATTTATATAGCGCTATATCTTGTAAAAACAAATCAAAGCGCTTAACAAATCAAAGCGCTTATAATTATATTGGAACTCCTTTGGCTGTGCTTCTACTGACTGTTTTTTGTTTTGTTTTGTTTGTTGTTTTCGTTGATTACATCTAGCTTGGAACTTCTCATACAACAGGCAACTGGAACATATCACACATACAACAGGCAAGTGGAACATATCACACATACAACAGGCAACTGAAATATATCATTATCAGTCACACATACATCAGGCAACTGAAATATACCACACATACAACAGGCAACTGAAATATATCACACATACAACAGGCAACTGAAATATATCACACATACAAAGGCAACTGAAATATATCAGTCATACATACAACAGGCAACTGAAATATATATATATTCATATATATATATATATATATATATATATATATATATATATATATATATATATATATATACACATACAGGGTTCGCGATAACCGGTAATTGTCGGTATTTTACCGATTGTAAACAGGGAATACCGAAAATTTTCGAAGCAGCCGGTACCGCGTACCGATTCTGTTTGCCTGTGACCGATTAGATTTCCGTCTAAAAAAAAAGTCTGAAGTGACATTTTCTGACAGTCTGTCATGCGCCTGTACTGTGCTTACGCACCTACCCCTTCCTACCACCCCTTCGGACGAACATCTTTGGCGCCAGCCTCATCAGCCTAGCACGCAGAACAGCAAGCTTTACTGTGAAAGAATAGAGCTTCGCGCTCTTCTCGGCATGACAGTAACTTCCATTCACAATGAGTAAATAGGGCCTAGATTTATTTATTCTTTATTCTTTTAATCTTTTATATCGAGGTTAATGGAATAAGCACTCCTGTGCGTTTTTACATCCAGTCCCCATGTGTATGCAGTTTTGTAAATGTCATCTGTTCCCACCGGCACACGATGGCCTGCTCTTACCAAAAGCAAAAAGCGGAGGGTCTATGACTATGAATTTGCGCGTTGCTTTGAGAGAGAAGAGTTGAAAACTAAATCTAAACTGAACGAAAGATCTAGATGAGCGCTAAGCATAGAAACAAGAAAGAAGAATATAAGTCTCACGAATGATGCCATGCAAAACAACAGACTGACACAGACAGTGACACAGGCGCTAGAAAAAAAATCCTATTTCCTGCATGGCTTCGTGCCCAAGAAGCGAGTGGCAGCAGCGCGGCAGTCAAAGTCTGAGAGATTTGCGTTCAATTTAGATTTAGTTTTGCTGCCGAACAACCCCCCCCTCTCCCCCACCCCATCACTGAATAGTTTCGTTTTGTTCACAGTACGTACTGGATTTTATTTTTGGGGGACCGATTTTGGGGGAGTTGGTCAAGATATTTCTGAAATGGCAACTCGCAGTACCGGTTTTAAAAAATCCTAGCGCGAACCCTGTATATATATATATATATATATATATATATATATATATATATATATATATATATATATATATAATTATAAAATACACATTCATATCGAAGATAACAGAATAAGCACTCATGTGCTTTTTTACATCCTGTCCCCATGTGTATACAGTTTTGTGAATCTTGTCATCTGTTCCCACCAGCACACAATGGCCCCTACTCTTACGAAAAACTGAACAGGATTTAACGTGTGCGCAAGATGTTCTGTGTGCATTTGCACACAGGGCCTCAGTTTACAGTCTCATCCAAAGGACTTTTGGGGAGAGTGGAGTCAGCACTGATGTTATATCCCACATATAGAACAAGTGACCAAACAGCCTCACACACAGAACAGCTTACTCAAAGGTTCCACACACACACAACAGACCCCTTAGGTTAAAAGAAAAAAAAAAGAATCTTTTATTCCAGCAGCCACAGACCAAACCTAACACTGCCCCCAAACCATGCCGCCATTTTCTCCAAGGATCCCAATCTGCCTCACCTCTGGCCTGACCACCTGCAACTGCCCCAACTGCTGTTCCAGTCTCTCCACCGCCCTGTGGTCAACAGACACGACCGGCTCCTGGACACCGCTGACTGAGGCCCGGACCTGGGCCGTGCAGTCCAGCAGTGCTTGCACCTGGTCTTCCATGGGGCTGACCGCTGCCGCTGCTGCTGCCGCTGCCGCTGCCCCCAGGGAAGAGCCCTGCCAGCGCTCCAGCAGGCGGGAATGCGTGGCCAGGCGTGCGCGGCCTTTCTGCAGCTGTGCTTTGCCGGCCAGCAGCGGGCTCTGCCTGCCCCAGCTGTGCTGCCCCACCTGGTCCCTCAGACGCTGGCAGCAGGCCTCCACCGCCTTCTGCAGACGCCGCTCCACGCCCTCCACCTCCGCCAGGCCCGCGTCCGTCTGCCTGCAGAGCATTTGCAGCGCTTCCTCCACCTGCTCCAGGGCCGTGTCCAACATGCGCTCGGCTCCTTTCAGCCTGGCGGCCGCGGCGGTCAGCGCAGCCCCCACCTGCCGCGCCCTGTCCTCGGCGGTCACCAGCGCCGCACACTGGCGGTGGTCAGTGGCCGCACACACCCCACACACCGCAAGGTCGTGCGTGCAGCAGAAGAGCGGGGCAAGGTCGCCCCGGTGAAGGCCGCAGGTAGTCGGCCGCTGGGCGGCCAGCGTGTCGGCCGTCAGGGTGGCCAGCCTTTCCAGCTGGTGATGTTTGGACACTGACTGCTTGCTGTGCACTGTGCTGCAGGCCTGACAGAACATGTCTGCACAGGTGACGCACAGCCACACTGCCGCCACGGTGTCACACACACAGCACACCTGAGGCCTGGACAGCAGGCGGCCCGCCTCCACTAGGGCCACCATCCCCCAGTCAGTGGGCAACCTGTCCGCCACTTCACCAAGGCTCTGCCCTGAGGAGGCCAACTGCCCTGAGGAGGCCAACTGCCCTGAGGAGGCCAACTGCCCTGAGGCTTCCAACTGCCCAGAACCTGCCAACTGCCCAGCTAAGATGGGGCTCCTACACAAAGGACAGCCAGCATCTGTCTCTGTCTGCAGCCAAGAAATCAAGCAATGTCGACAGAGAAGATGGCCGCAGGGAAGGATTTTTGGAACAGTGAACTGTTCATGGCAGACAGTGCACTCTGTGTCAGGGGCTCCTGCACTGGTCCTGACGCTGTTGTTGCTGCTGTTGCTGTTGCTGCTGTTGTTACTGTTGTTGCTGTTGTTGTTGCTGTTGTTGCTGCTGCTGTTGTTGTTGCTGTTGTTGTTACTGCTGTTGCTGCTGTTGTTGTTGCTGCTTCTGCTGTTGCTGTTGTTGCTGTTGTTGCTGCTGCTGTTGTTGTTGCTGTTGCTGTTGCTGCTTCTGCTGTTGCTGCTGTTGTTGTTGTTGCTGCTGCTGCTGTTGTTGCTGGTGCTGCCATGTCTGCCGGAGCCAGTCTCAGCAGGGCCTGCTCAGCGCAATGCTTCACAGCGGGTGGTCACAGGGACACCTCTTGCCCCAGCTCTGAACAAACCCTCCCTCACCAACCCTGCAACAGACAGGAATGACAACAACAAACTACAACAAACAAATCTTAATTAAGCCAGAGATTCATACACAGTAGGGCTCGCTCTCATCTTGCATTATATAATATAGAGAGAGATCTCAGGATCTGTAGTGTTGCTGTTGTGAATGGTCACAGAAGGGGTTTAGGGTTTTGTTTGGTTTTGTATTGTATTGTTTTGTTTGTTTGTTTGTTGTTGTTAAAAGGAAAACCCAGCAAGCCAACACTAGCCACAAACAGTATTTGCAATGGAGACGATGCTCTGAACACTCCCAACAAAAGCAATCAGAAGGCTTCTGCACCATTACACATGGATGGAAAACAGACATGAACGCATGTACCTAAGCAATACAATACAGCTTGAAGAGTTTTTTATCTGTGCATGTCTGTATGTTTTTCATATTTTTTAACATAAATATAGCCTTCACCCTTGCATCCATAAAAAATGAAAAAGAAGCTCCTGTAAAATTTTTTTTCTAAGTTTCTTTTCTTCTAAATGAAATCTATCCTTTCACCTGATTCTACATGTGATACTTTTAAATCCTGCCTCAAAAAATACAATTACTTCCTACCTGAGATCTACCCCTCATAATCTGTCCATGATATTCTTCAACAGCCACCCCCATCTCCATCGCCCTGTCTAAGTGTGCTGCTTGTGTGTTTGTGTGTGTGTGTGTGAGTTTGTGTGTGTGTGTGTGAGTCTGTGTGTGTGTGTGTGTGTGTGTGTGTGTGTGTGTGTGTGTGTGTGTGTGTGTGTGTATTTATATTATATAAAATTTGATATGATCTGTTAATCCTTTATGTGGATAGTTGCATGCATGTAGATGATTTGAATTTAATATTTTAATTGCTTTCATTTGTTGCTTTACAAGATTTAGTGCTACATAATAAATTCAATACATTATTTATTTATTATCAATATCATCATCACTTTTACAAAAAAAAAAAAAAAAATCATCACTTCACCAGGACGCTAAACCTGAAGAGCAGCCTGTAAGCATTTTCCTCTGTGGATCTGTGCATTGCAAAACCACTGTATTTTCCTCTGTGAATCTGTGCATTGCAAAAACACTGTAAGCATTTTCCTCTGTGGATCTGTGCATTGCAAAAACACTGTAAGCAATTTCCTTTGTGGATCTGCGCATTGCAAAAACACTGTAAGCATTTTCCTCTGTGGAGCTGTGCATTGCAAAAATACTGTAAGCATTTTCCTCTGTGGATCTGTGCATTGCAAAAACACTGTAAGTATTTTCCTCTGTGGATCTGTGCATTGCAAAAACTCTGTATTTTCCTCTATGGATCTGTGCATTGCAAAAACACTGTAAGCATTTTCCTCTGTGGATCTGTGCATTGCAAAACCACTGTATTTTCCTCTGTGGATATGTGCATTGCAAAAACACTAAGTATTTTCCTCTGTGGAGCTGTGCATTGCAAAAACACTGTAAGCATTTTTCTCTATGGATCTGTGCATTGCAAAAACACTGTAAACATTTTCCTCTGTGGATCTGTGCATTGCAAAAACTGTATTTTCCTCTGTAGATCTGTGCATTGCAAAAAACACAAGTCAAACACCTCATTCAGTCACTGTTCCAATCCCACCATAGATCATATGAATACCTGACACCTAACATTTTATATCTTAGCTGTCACTCATGCTTTTCTTTTCTTTTTTTTCAACTGAAGCCTGCATAAGACTACTTTTTAAAATAAAGATTTTGTTTTTTTTTATGTCAGATCAGTGTGAATGATTATAGTATAATATTAATTCTGTATATGGCTTCAGTGTAGAAGAGATGCTATGAACCTTCTATCATCTAAATATATTTATTACATTTTTTAATGATTAATTTCAGTTTT
>CM060345.1:1269747-1279747 GCA_030674155.1 Stramonita haemastoma | reverse complement strand
AAAAAAGTTGCACGAAAAGTGCCCCTCCCCTGCAAAATGAAACAACAACAACTAACCAAAACACACACACCACACACACACACACACACACACACACACACACACACACACACACACACACACACACACACACACGCACACACACACACACACACACGCACACACACACACAAGCACACACACACACGCACACACGCACACGCAAGCACACGCAAGCACACACACACACACACACACACACACACACACACACACACACACACACACACACACACACACACACACACACACACACACACACACACACACACACACACAGCCCTGAACGGGAATCGAACCGCCTGCCTTTGCCTGGCGGTAAGTTTTACCTGCATTGGCCTGTAGTCAAATTCTCTACACTGTTCAACTTAAAGGTTTTATTTTTTTCAGCAAATACAGGTGTTGTATGTAAACTTCTTGTATACAGGTTAAATTTGATTGAACTAGAGTAGCTGATCAATGCAAGAGCATTTTAGAGTCTTGACCTCAAGGCTGGGAGTTTAAGATTTTGTTTTTACTAAAACTGACCTTTTCTTTGCTATCTTTATACGATTTTCAATATGAAGTATCCAGTTCAAATATGATTTAAGTTTACACATGAAAACTGAATGTCTTGCAAATAGTGTAAGGTTTTACCATTCAACGTCAGATTTGGTTAATACTTTAGATTTTATCACCTGTTAAAAAAGTTAGGTTTGTTTTCTTTCCTGAGAAGGCAAACCCATTTTCTTTCATATGATATTTAATTTATCAAGTTCTATTTGATATATCTTTTGCCTATGGCTGATAACTCTTTTGGATGTGCGCTTTCGAAGATTTGCAGTTGTCCATAAAGCAATACCACCTGCATAATGTACTAAGTGCAGTTTGCTGGATAAAACTCTAGAGATCATGGGTTTGAATAGTAAACAAAGCTGGAGCTGTTATTGACCCTTGTGGTATACCAATATATTTACATTATTTTGTTTAAATGATAAACACACCTTGTTCACTCTTGTGTATGACACACCTGTCATACAAGAAACATTTCAAAATGAATTATAAAAGAAGTCCCCATTTATTCCTACAAAATTCAATTTATGCAGCAGTGTCTCAGTCTCAAACACTGTCATAAGCTTTTTTGAAATCTAAAGAGGTGGTGGTAAGTGTGTTCTTTTTTGTGTGCAATTTTTTTTTTAATAGGTGGCTTATAATCTTTGGAAGGTGATGTGTTGTGCATCTCCCTTTTTTTTTTTTTTAAACCCGTGCTTAGTTTACTGAAATAATATATTTTTTTCACAATGGTGCAGTGAGTTTGGACAATTGTTTCTAAACTTTGTTCCAGCTGGTGAAGGTAATGATACTGCCCTGTAACTACTAACTGGAGATCTTGGCTGATGAAGCTAATGATACTGCCCTGTAACTACAAACTGGAGATCTTGGCTGGTGAAGCTAATGATACTGCCCTGTAACTACAAACTGGAGATCTTGGCTGGTGAAGCTAATGATACTGCCCTGTAACTACTAACTGGAGATCTTGGCTGGTGAAGGTAATGATACTGCCCTGTAACTACTAACTGGAGATCTTGGCTGGTGAAGGTAATGATACTGCCCTGTAACTACTAACTGGAGATCTTGGCTGGTGAAGCTAATGATACTGACCTGTAACTACTAACTGGAGATCTTGGCTGGTGAAGGTAATGATACTGCCCTGTAACTACAAACTGGAGATCTTGGCTGGTGAAGGTAATGATACTGACCTGTAACTACAAACTGGAGATCGTGGCTGACCCTGTTTGGGAACTGGTGTTATGACTGACCTCTTCCAGATAATAGGGATAGCTCCAACTTAGCGACTTTTTTGGTAAAAAGAATAAAGTCATTCCTTTCATCCATCCCAAAGGTGAATGGAGCAGTGACTGATAGGAAATAACCATCAATGCCATCTGCACTTTAATTCGAGGACACACACACACACACACACACACACACACACACACACACACACACACACACACACACACACACACACACACACACACACACGCACATACAACACACACGCACATACAACACACACACACACACAGAGTACACACACACACACACACACACACACACACACACACCACACACACACACACACACACACACACAGAGTACACACACACACACAGAGTACACACACACACACAGAGTACACACACACACACACAGAGTACACACACACACACACACACACACACACACACACACACACACACACACACAGAGTACACATACACACACACACCACACACACACACACACACACACACACAGAGTACAACACACAGAGTACACACACACACACAGAGTACACACACACACACAGAGTACCACACACACACAGAGTACACACACACACACACACACACACACACACACACACACACAGAGTACACACACACACAGAGTACACACACACACACAGAGTACACACACACACACACACACACACACACACACACACACACACACCACACACACACACACACACACACACACACACACACACACACACACAGAGTACACACACAGAGTACACACACACATATAATTATACCACAACAGTATCCGAACATCAGCACCCAAAAAATCAACTATACCTCAGCCAGTTATAAACTCAGCCAAGTAAAATCACAAACACTCATGTTTTGGTGCTTCCTTGTATCACTTTTCATCCAGTTTTGACAATGTTTATTCAAAGTTGCTCTGAAATTTCCTTTTCATTTTGTTTGATTTCAGCTGCGAGCCGGCTACCCAACCCTAACTCCAGCCTTTTTTGCTGAAGGGGGAGGTAGGCTTTTCCCAATGCTCTGACCAGCTGTGACACAATGACTGACCCATTGACTTTCTTTTGAATTATCACACTATTCAAACATTAGACCAAAATGATGTGTTCATTCTAATATGCTTTTAAAACATGGAAGTGACAAAACACTTCTTGATTCCAGTCATGTTATCTTTACGACCAAAAAGCACAGACACCCCTGAAAGAGACGGTCTAGTGGTCAGAGTGATGCCTTGTGATCTGCGACCTGGGTTCAAATCTCGTTCAAGAGGATTTTTCTTCCGGAGTTAACATCAGTGGCGACTCCACTCCCCCCAAAAGTCCTTCGGATGAGACTATAAAAGGAGGACCTGTGTGCGAACGCACGCAGAACGTATTGCGCACACGTTAAAACCTGTTCCGCTTTTAAGAAAAGTTGGCCATTGTGTGCTAGTGGGAACGAATAATAAATTGACAAAAGTGCATACACACGGGGACTGGATGCAAAAAAGCACATAAGTGCCTTATTCCATTATCCGCGAAATTAAAGAATAAATAAATGAATAAATAAATAAATAAGTAAATAATAAATAAACAGATAAATAAATAAATCAGCGCAAATAACCAACTTGTAAGTTCTAAGAGAGTTGTGCAAAGCTGGTATTTTTCTCAGGGAAAAAGTCAGTCAGTAAGTCAAGTGCCTGTGGTTGTGTGCTCACCACTTATGTCTAAACATTCTAATCTAAAATATTTATCCATTCTATACAGAATTATGATATACAGTAAAATAAAAATGGAATCGAAACTAGCAACAAACACCATTTTGTTTGTCCTCTAAAGAAATATGCATTATCTTCACCATTACAAGTGACTGGTGATCAAAATAGGTAAACATTTTCTACACCTTCCTATTATTTCTAGTTGGGCTTCTAGAACAAGCTTAACTGGGTTAGAAGCAAACTAAAGCAGTTTGTAACGAAGTGTACCAACAAAGCCAGGAAATCATTGATACACCTTGCAACCCCAAAAGCAAAACGTCCAACATGCTACTGACAAATGGGGGTTTCAGTTCGCGGTTTCATGGGAGTAAAATTATTTGAAAAAACTGCTTCGTGTTCAAAAACAGTGTAAAAGAATGCACCTAAAACTCAGCTTCAAGTGAAAAAGATTTTCTAGTAATACTCGTGCAAGCTTACTGTTGACCCTGGAAGGATATAACATAGGGGGGAAGGGGCAGCAAACAAAGCGGAGGCATTGACTGAACCACTTAAAAATACATTTAGACATAATACTAATACATAGAATTTATACAGCGCTATATCTTGCAAAAACAAATCAAAGATATCATGCAAAACTGTCTTAGAATTCCATACAAAATCTACAATATTGCATACACACGGGGACTGGATGTAAAAAATGCACACGAGTGCTTATTCCATTATCCTCGAGAAAAAAATGAAATAAAATACAATTTCTGGGCTAAAATACACGTTTATCTTTGCCAAATCAGTTTAAAAGCACACACACACACACACACACACACACACACACACAACACACACACACACACACACACACACACACACGCGTGCGCTACGCACACACACACACACACACACACACACACACACACACACACACACACACACACACACACACACACACACACACACACACACACACACACACACACCACACACATCAAAACAATTTTGACTTGACTCGAAACTGAGCCAACTGTTTCGCACAACTGCTTGTAAACAGCTTACCATCACCCATTGATTAAACAAATCACTCATGCTAAACCATTTTCTAGTTTTACACAACCCAGGTATCGTTGAGACTAGAAAAGTAAAAGCAAGAAGACAGGCTGATTAGAAAACAAAAAAAGCCCATCAAAAACTGCACCGCATTGTATATTCGCAAGAATACGGTATTTCACAACATTCGCTATATTGGAATTTTGCTAAAGACATGCAGGTGGAGCTTCATGCTTTCAGAAAATAAGGCTATATAACAGATAGCACAATACAAAGGTTGGACCAATGCCAGAAAGCAGACCAGAAATCAGGCAGCAATGAGCACTGATCAAAGTGAAAGTCTTTTACTCCAGTCTTGCTAATAAGAAAAAAAAAATTGCGTGGGGTCTCCAAACCCCCTTTGTCTTCAGTTATTTATTCTTTCATTCCATTTTTTTTTTATTTGATTTATCTTTCGTTATCTTAAAGTTTTTTGGTTTTGTTTAATTACAATATGAGATCTCCAACCTGTTGCTTCTTTTTTATCTTGAGAAAAAAACATAAAATACCATTGGAGGACTGTGATAGAGATTAAGTTTATTTGAGTGAAAATGGGAATCAAAAACTGCTGGGAGAGATGCAGATGGAGTAGTCTACTGATGGCTGGGAGTGCTACATGTATGACCTGGGTAGTGGACATGTCCCTGACCTATGGCAAAGCAAAAGGCAAGAAGGAAATAAGGTAACAGGACATACTAACAAGTTGCCGGCTATCTTACACATATTACCAATGAAAGACTGACATTTTTCTTGCACCTTATCCAGTAATTTTTTTTAAAAGATATAAGGCACAATGCCTTTTCTAATTCACAAAAAGGTATGTCCCATAGCCTATGTGGTCGTTGGGGAGAGAGTTATCAGAAACCTCGGCTTCTCCAGGGGCCATCATATCGAGGGCGGCGCCCATCTCCTCTCCTCACTGCTTTACTTTCCCTGTCCCTAAAGTGGGCGGGTACCCATTTACAATGAGTTCTGACCACTGATCTATCCTGCCTTTTCAAATGCAGTTTGTTAAATAAGATGTACATCAAATATTTATATTTTGTTTTAAAGTACTGCAATTCTTTTAAATCGGACACTTCACTACGTCCCCACCTTTCCAAGCTTATGGCGAGATTTGATTGTTTTTATTTTTTTTTTATTTTTTTTTTTTTTTTACAGCGGCAAATCCAGTAATTTAACAAATTTTCTTTAAAACCCCGCTACATGCATGATAACTTATATTCAGGTTATTTCGGTAGTGGCTTTTTTTTTCTATTTGACATTTTGACCCCAACACACACACACACCGACACACACGCGGACACACACCGGACACACACACGACACACACACACACACACACACACACACAACACACACACACACACACACACACACACACACACACACACACACACACACACACACACACACACACGAACATACTTTCTACTCTTTCCCTAACGCCTTTTTCCTGCAGTGTAGTCTCACTGTGCATTGCTTCAATGATTATTCAATAATTCCTTATAATACTAGTGCCCCCCCCCCAATTTCTGTTTTAAATCTTAAATATTAAATGCACCCCGTCGCCAAATAGTTGAGCATTCTACAACCGGCACCCTCTATGTACTTTTGTTTGCAATCAACTTTTTTTTTTTCTAAAATGCACTTTTCTCATCCCTAAGTACAACAATTTACTGCTTCCCCCCTGCCTCCCCCCCCACCAAAAATGGCGGGGACTCTCAATATAAAGAGCTTCCCAACTTTCTGGAAATGCTCTGCATGAAATTTCCTCTTTCTATCCCTCACTTTCTTTCCGACTTTCCCTTCGGCTCTATCCTCTCTTGCTTATTTCCTACCGACCCAGTCTGTTCTCGTGCTTTCTTTTCCTCTAGCGTATCTTTTCTCGTTTAAAAACTTCTTAATGAACTGCCCTGTAGTGGGAATGTGTCGGCTGAGGCCAGCAAGGCATAGACCTCCTGCAGAGGAGCAGCTGAAAAAAGACCAGGCACTTTGCATTCTAGCCAATACCAGCGAACGAACAAAGTGTCGTCAGCATATACCAATATCTACCTGCCTTTTGTGTCACATGGGGGGGTCATGGTTAGGTTGAGGTTAGTGTAAAGGTTAGTGTTAAAGAGTTAATAGCGGGTAAGGGTTGTCTGTCAGATGGTCGGTCTGAATGTTAGAAATATGGACACAATAGGCACATAGACAAATAGTAAGTAGCTATAGACACAATGGTAGTAGCTCACAGTATTATTATGGAGCTTTAAATCAGAATCCCTAGTCCCAGCAACAGCAGATTGCTCTGTCAATTTTGGTTTATTTCCTTGGCTAGAGTTCCGAGGTTTACCAATGGTTAGATTCTGTGTAAGCATCCCGCCAAATTGATTTCAAGCCCTGAGATATTCTTTCTTTTAATTTTTTTATTTTTAGAAGTTGCACCCCTTTAAAAAAAACACAAACCCCCCAAGCCAAAATAAACCATGTCAGAAAATTTCTATCAGCCATATTTTTGTATCCCACTGCTATAAATATGCTTCCATACCCTCGTAAACACCCCTTCCTTTCCTTTCCCTGCCTCTCCTTCCAACCTGAAAGTCTCCTCCACATAACTATCCATTTTATATGGGCGCGCGCTGAGCGCGCGCACACACCACACACCACACACACACACACACAACACACACACACACACACACACACACACACACACACAACACACACACACACCACCACGCCACCTGTGTGCATGTTGGGAGAGGGTTTATCCGCTCCTACCGGCGCACTATGGCCTACTTTCCCGAACAGCAAAACGGGTTTTTAACCCGTGTACAAGATGTTCTGAGTGCATTCGCACACGAGGCTTCAGTTTATAGTGTCATCTGAAGGACTCTTGACATTCAGATCTTTTTTTTTGACGTCGAAATGGGAAAAAAGTGCAAGGCTGGAATCGAACCCAGAATCTCATGGTTTTAATTGTTGGCAAGCAAACGTCTTAACCATCCGCGACCCTTCTTAGGACTTTTTAGAACACATTTCTACTCCAGCCAAAAGGAACGGTTATATCTTTGCTGTTTTGTAATTTTCTTTAATTTTCGAGGTCTGACATTTTTTGCTGCCCAAGGGCTACATAGGTTATGGAACACATGGCCTATTTTCCAATAATGGTGAACAATTTGTTTCATGTAAGAAAAAAAAGAGCATTGGTAGAGATTATCAAGGGGCAGGTACTCTTAAAAACACATTATTTCATTCCTTTTCTTTGGGGGGAAACACAATTACCAGTCCCACAGGATATAATAGCAGAAACAGTTTTACAACTATTTTACAAGAGTCATTCATTAAAAACAAAAACAAAAGAAAATTTAAAAGATATATCAGCAGGTGATTTTTGGTTGTTGTCTTCCTGGGTTCGAGCTCTGAAGTTCTCCAATGGTGAAATTTTGTGAATGCGACCTTTTGCCACATGAAGGTAGCCACAGTCCGACTTCGGGGATGATGTCTGAAACACAACACCTGTGTGCATGCATTTTTTTTCATATGTCATTTTGTCCAACCGGAACACAATGGCTTACCATGGCTTACGCTTTCGACACGGTTTGTAAACGTGCGTGCAAGATGTTCTGCGTTTGCACAGGGGGGGGGGGGGGGGGGGGGGGGGGGGGTGGGGCTTTGGTTTAGTCATTTAAAGGACTTTTCGGGGAGTGGAGTCGGCACTGATGTTGATTCTAGGGGAAACATCTCTTGAAGGGATGTGTGGGTGTTGGCAGCCAAAACCTGGGGCTGGGGGTGTTGTCCTCCTCCTCCTTGTTGACCCTTACCTGCAGTCTGGAACTGCTTCCAGACCCCTGGGATGCTTGGTACTTTGGTCTGGCGCCAGAACTCCTGAAAACAGCATCAACAAGCAGCTTGAGCAATCCGGAGGTTTGCATGCTAAAACAAATCAATTCAGTATCTTTTTCAAAGAAATCAATGTTCTCTGGGAAAAAAAAGTTCCAGCAGAGAGGGGATCGAATCCGGACTTTTCACTTTCTAGGCAGGTAGGTAACCACTAGACTACCTATCCACCAATAGCAAGATGACTAAGGTGACAGGTTTCTTCCTGACAACTAGTTTAGAATTCTTCGGTCACAGAACTCAGTCTCTGCAATAACACTGTCCCCACTGTCCCAAAAGTTTTTTGGATGATACTATAAACTGAGGCCGCATGTACGATATCATGCAGAACATCTTGCCCACACGTTAGAAACCCGTTCCAATCTTTGGAAGAGATAAATTATTTCGTACCGGTAGGAATTATGACATCTAAAAAAAAACCTTATGCACACAGGTTCGGTATGTGGACACCATCCCCGAAGTCGGAATGCTGCTGCCTTAATGGTGAGTAAAATCGGTCGCATACGCAGAATCTCACTATTGGCGAAATTCGGAGCTCTAACCGAGGAGGGTAAAAAATAAAATCTCAACAGCTCTTGATGAATAAGGATGGACATTTTTACATCGTTCTGTGACATAAGATGCAGACTTGCCAAGGCTTTAGATTTATTTGTGTAGACACATAGATAAGATCAATTAATGTGCACCCTAAAGATGTGTAAATGTCGCCTGCTTATGGTGGTGTAAAACGGCCTGGGCAGCATCTATCTACAGCTTCTACAGTAGCACCGAGGCATTTAAAAACCACAACTTAAAAAAGATAGAATATGGTTAGGGGGTGGGGGGCGATAGCCTGGTGGTTAAACTGTTGTGCTTGTGATCCGACGGCCTGGGGTTGAGCCACCACCCAGGTACCTGTTCAATGGCATTTTCTCCCTGAAGTTAACACAAGTACTGACTCTGCTTCCCTCAAAGTCCTTTGCATGCGACTATGAACCGTGGTCCCAAGTGTGAACACGCGCAGAAAAAAATTCGGAAACAAAATCCCATTTAGCCTTTTGGCAGAGTAGGCCATTGCGTACCAAAATAGATAATCTTCAAACAAAAAATAACGCATGCATAACGCTGTCTTTAGATATCCCCGAAGTCAAGATGCAGCTGAATGGATTGCAAAGGGTTTGCCTACACAAAATCTCACCATTGGTTTACCTCGGAGCTCTGTCCAAGGAACGAAAAAATAATCTTACGCTTGTGAGTTCTTGAATAGTGCTGTCTCGTTGGTTGTCTGGATACTTTCTGCTGCCACGATGAAAGACACACGCCCAGAACTGTGATTCGATCCCCATGACAACTGTCGACACCTATGCCAGACTTCTGAGGTTTCAGAGCAAGAATGGAGTGACCCAGAAGGTCTGGGAAGTGCTTTAATTAAGAAAATGTTTGGGGGCGTGAGGTGTCCCTTCCACTCGTGAGCACGGTATGCGAGGGTAGGCAGGCTGTGCCGTTT
>CM060345.1:1257247-1264747 GCA_030674155.1 Stramonita haemastoma | reverse complement strand
CAAAAATATATCCAGACCCAGAGTTTGTTATTAAAAAAAAAAAGAAGCAAAAACTCTCAGCTTATATCTACTGGTCTAACTATTACTCTTAATTACAATAAAGATATAAACTCTAAATGAAAGTGATAAAAAATAAACTGACACCTACCGCTTCTTCAGTCTTCACCGACCAGTATGTTGAATGTCAAGTCTTCAGAGGTCTTTCTTTTTTCCCCTCCCCAGCAGTGCCAGTGGTCTGCACTGCAGGGGGCTGTGTGAAATGACGCCTTGCAAACTGCCCTGCACCCCCAGTCCACACATACATGAACACTTTTCACGCGGAAAGCACAATTCAGTCCGCAAGTTTAAAAAAAAAAAAGAAAGAAAGAAAAAACAAGAAAAACAAAACGAACAAAAAAGAAGAAAAAAAAAAAAAAGCGCGGAAAAGTAAGCTGGGTTGGCAGTGAATTAGCATACTGCTTTTGGTGACATTTCTGATCTCCTCCATCTCTACTTTTTGTCTGTTTCTGTCTCTGGTTTTCTGTTTGTCTGTCTACCTGTTCGTTAAAATGACGGTTCGAGTCCTGTCCTACCCCGACTTTTGCACAGTAACAGAGCCCACGGCACCATGAGAGTGTTGTACTGTATACACACACACACTTTACCATCATCTTTGAGATGGGTGGCACTGTCCCTGTGGCGACAGTACATGCACGGCCCCCAAGAGGGCAGCATGTCTTGGATTTGGCAAATCTGTCGGAAGGAAAGCTGGCACAGTGCACTCAACAGTACATAGTATTGCACAGAATATTACTGATAATAATTATACAGTATAATTATTGTACCACAGCACAGTGCGTGCATAACCCCCCCCCCCCCCCCCCCCCCCAAGAATAAGCCGCATAAAAAGTAAAAAAAATGACGATTTGAGTCTCGTCCTACCCTGACTTTTGCACAGTAACAGAGCCCATGACACTATGAGAGTGCTCTACTGTTTGCATACACACTTGACCAGCATGGTTGATGTGGGAGGCATTGTTCTTGTAGCGACACTACAGTCGGATTAGGACAGCCTAGACTGAATATAGCAAATCTGTCGGAACGAAAGCGCAGCTGGTAGAGTGTACACAACAATACATAATAATAATAATATAATAATAATAATAATAACAAAAACAACAACAACAACAACAACAACGTAACAACACAACAACAACAACAACAACAACACACAACAGTAACACAACACAAACAACAACAACAACAACAACAACAACAACAACAACAACAAACAACAACAACACACAACATGGAATGTATATAGCGCTAAATCTTGTAATGCAAACAAATCAAAGAGCTTGCATTCAAATCAGTCGCACGCATGCAACCATTTACAAATGAATTAACAAATTATAATTATACACAAACTCAAACACACACACACAGACACAGACACAACACACACACACACACACACACACACACACACACACACACACACACACACACACACACACACACACACACACACAAAACGCACACAAAAACACGAGTGCGCTCATGCATGCGTGCGCGCATACCCCCCCCCCCCCCCAAGAATAAGGTGCATATTGAGAAGACTTGTCCATATAACAGAGCCCATGGCATAATAATAATAACATGATGATGGTGGTGGTGATGATGATGATGATGATGATGATGATGATGATGATGATGATGATGATGATGATGATGATGATAATAATGATAACAAAACAACAACAATAACAACAACAATAATAACAACACAACAATAACAACAACAACGTATGATGATGATGATGATGATGATTGATGATGATGATGATGATGTGATGATGATGACAGCAACAATACCAATAACACTAACAACAACAACAACAGTAAGAACAACAACAATAATAGCAACAACGGCAACAATAACAATAACAGCACTAACAAAAATAACAAACAATAACAGCAACGACAATCACAGCAGCAATAACAATATTAACAACAATAACAAAAACAACAGTGGCAACAACAATAACAACAATAACAGCAGCAATAGCACCAACAACAATAACAACACTAACAACAACAGCAACACCAATAACAGCAACACCATTACAGCAGCAACAACAATACCAACTGCAACATTAACAGCAGCAACAACAATAACAGCATCAACAGAAAATAACAACAACAATAACAGCAGCAACAACAATCGCTGTTTCAACTGTGTCTCTCATCTTAGGCCACAGACAAAAGGGATGGAACAGACGAAAAAGCAACGGAAATTGTTCATCATCATCATCATCATCATCATCATATCATCATCATATCATCATCATCATCATCATCATCATCATCATCATCATCTCATCATCATCATCATCACTCATCACATCACACATCACCTATCCTCATCATCACTCATCATCATCATCATCATCATCATCATCATCATCATCATCATCATCATCATCATCATCATCATCACCATCACCATCATCATCATCATCATCATCATCATCATCATCATCATCATCATCATCATCACCACCACCACCACCACCTCACTCACCATCACCATCATCACCACTGTCACGGTTCGCATTTAAAAAAAAAAAAAAGATCATTTTACGTGTATAGTGGCTAGTTTGTCCAGTGCGTGCATTTTTGCACTCCCTTCCGTGTGTATAAGCTGTCCATGTTCATTCCTTTTTTTCTTCTTTTTTTTTCGTATAGTGTAGTAGAGTGTAAGAGGAGTATTTTGTTTTGCATTGATCACAAAGTGTCAGATTTTTGTTCTGTATTGATAGAGTGCTTAAGATGTGTTTGTACTGTTGACAGAGTGTAAAAGGGTTTTTCTGTTTGTATTTATGCCAGAGTGAAAGGTTTTTTTTCTGTATTGATGACAGAGTGTCAGAGGTTGGTTTTTTATTTTATTATTCTGCATTGATGACACAGTGTACGAGGTTTTCTTTCTGTTATTTGTATTGGAAAAAAGTGTGATTTTTTGTGCAGTAAAGGACTATTTAAAAAAAAAAAAACAAACCCAAACTTCAGTCAATATTCATCATTCTGGGAAAAAGCTGTAGAAAGTATTGATGTTCTATAAGGTCATTGATGTTCTGTCAGGCAAGGCAAAATTCTTTTATTTGAGGATAATAGATAAGCACTTGTGTGCTTTTTTACATCCAGTCCCCGCCCTTTTCAGGGATAACATCAAAATAAAAAATAGCCTCAACTACACAACAATTATAATGATCCAAATACCAAAAGTAAGGAACCATACCAAGTATCAAACAACAGGCAAGAATTAACACAGAGATACAATATAAAGGTAATGTTATAAAAAGTCACTCATTCAGAAACGAAAATGAGAAGTGAGAGTCAATGATGATTTTGATTTGAATAAAAGAAAAAAAAAAAAACAAAGAACACACAAAAACAAAACAAAACAAAAAATGTGCAATAATTAAAGAGTAAACATGAGAATATGATGAGGTTAAATGACTGAAAACATCAACCCACCACCATCTATCATCAAAATAAGTCCCATAAAACATAAGATTTTGATAAAAGGGGAGAAAGAACAACAACAACAGGTAAGGAATAAGACAGAGATACAAAATTAAGGTAATGTTATAAAAAGGCACTCATTCAGAAACAAAAATATGAAGTAAGAATCAATGATGATTTTGATTTGAATAAAAAAAAAAAAAAGCAAACAAAAACAAAACAAAGCAACAAAAAACAAACAAGCAAACAAAAACAAAACAAAAAAGGGCGCAATAATTAAAGAGCAAGCATGAGAATATGATGAGGTTAAATGACTGAAAACATCAATCCACCACCATCTATCATCAAAATAGTCCCATAAAACGTAAGTTTTGATAAAAGGGGAGAAACAACGACAAAAAACCCAACTCTCTCCTCTCTCTCTCTCTCTCTCTCTCTCTCTCTCTCTCTCTCTCTCTCTCTCTCTCTCTCTCTCTCTCTCTCTCTCTCTCTCTCTCTCTCTCTCTCTCTCTCACACACAACACACACACACACACACACACACACACACACACACACACACACACACACACACACACACACACACACACACACACACACACACACACACACACAGAGGGAGGGAGAAAGAGAAGGGGGAGAAGGAGACGGGGATGTAATTGGTTTATTTTTTTTGGTGCATCAAGTGGATTAGAAGGTGATTTTTGAAGGTAGTCAATGATTGGTGCTCTTTAATTGAATCGGGAAGGGAGTTCCACAGCACAGGGCCAGAGTATAGTAAACTAGATTTAAACAAGTCTATTCTTGGGATTGGGACACTTGGCTTTTCAGTATTTCTGGAATGATTCATTGCGAACTTATCTCTTAAGGACGTGGGGACAGCTCCTGCCATTATCTTAAACATCAAGATGTCTTTGTTATATTTTAGTCTTTGTTGTTGGGAGAGAGAGAGGCAAGGCAAGGCAAGGCAAGGCAAAATTCTTTTATTCAAGGATAATAGACAAGCACTCGTGTGCTTTTTTACATCCAGTCCCCGCCCTTTTCAGGGGTAACATCAAGATAAAAAGATCACTCTCACACTCACTCAGTCCCATGTCCCAAAGGACTTAGGGGGGACATGAGAGAAGACGCAACAGAGATCTTTTTCCATGCTTCACGATCCTGTGTGGCTAGTAGGAGGTGTTGTAGGGGTTGGGCGGTCCAGTCTTTGATGTTGTCAACCCATGATTTCTTTTGGCGGCCTCTTCTTCTCTTACCCTCGACTGTTCCTTGCAGGATGGTTTTTGCTAGGGTGTTGTGTCTTGTGGTGTGACCAAACCACATCAGCTTTCTCCTCTTTATGGTGGAGAGCAAAGGCTCTTGGGGGCCCACACGCTTTTTGATTTCTTCTTTCACATAGTTATTGGTCTTGTGTTCTTTGTATGATATTTTGAGAAGTCTTCTGTGGCACTTGTTCTCGAATGCTTGGATTCTCCTCTCTAACTCTGCTGTCAGAGTCCATGATTCACAGCCATATAGGAGGATAGATATCACGAGGGATTTGTAAAGGTGGTATTTGGTGCAGAAGCTGATGTTGTTGCTTCTGATGATCTTCTCGAGTCTGACTAGAGCAGATGTTGCTGTTGCAATGCGAGCTTTCACTTCATTGCTTGATGTGCCATCTTTTGTTAGGATGGAGCCTAAGTATTTGAATTGGCTCACCTCTTCTAGTGTTTCTCCATTCATCTTTATTTCCGTGATGTCATTACTTGCGCTGTTGACCATGATCTTTGATTTCTCTGTACTGACCTCCATGCCGTATGCGCTCGCTCGATCTGTTAAATTGTCTGTGAGGATTTGCAGTTCTTGTTTGCTGCTGCCCATGAGGTCAATGTCATCTGCAAATCTGAGGTTGCAAAGGGGTCTTCCACCAATGGAGATGGAAGTGTGGTGGTTTTGCAGTGTCTCTGTCATGATGTTTTCGAGGAAGAGGTTGAAGAGTACAGGTGAGAGAAGGCAGCCCTGGCGAACCCCAACCGTGGTCTTGAAGAACTCGCCCACGTGGTTGTTCATGAAAACTGCACTTTTTGCATTCTCGTACAGAGCCTTGATGACTTCAATTAGGCAGCTGTCAATGTTGAAGTGCCTGAGTACTTGCCAGAGGCCGTCATGCCATACCCTGTCAAAGGCCTTTTTGAAGTCTATGAAATTGTGGTACAAGTCTTTTTGGTGTTGGAGATGCTTCTCTATCAGAATTCTCAGATTGAAAATTTGTTCCATTGTGCTGCGTTTTGGTCTAAAGCCCGCTTGTTCTTCTGCCAGGAGTTTTTCTGCTTGGTTTTTCAGTCTGTTGAGGACTACCTGCAGCATGATCTTGCTAGGATGACTTATGAGACTGATGGTTCTGTAGTTCTGGCATTTCTTGAGGTTTCCTTTCTTTGGCAGGGGTATTACAAGAGACTGTGTCCATTCTTTTGGCCATTCTTTGGTGTCGTGGATCTTCTGACAAAGTTCTGTGAATCGCCTTGCTGTTTCATTCCCTCCATTTTTTATGAGTTCAGCTGGGATGTTATCAATTCCAGGGGACTTCCTCTTCTTCAATTGTTTAATAGCTGCATCTACTTCACACCTTAGTATTGGTGGGTCTTTATCTTGGTGTTCAGGGGGTTTGTCAGAAACTATGTTGGTATCTGGGCGTAGTGGGTAGTTGTACAATCCCTCACAGTATTCTGTCCAGCGTTGGAGGATGGCATTGTTTTCCGTTAAAAGATTTCCTTCTTTGTCTTCAATAACAGAGGCTTTAGGCTGTGTGGTTTTCGTTAGTGCTTTCAAAGTGTCGTAAGCTGTTTTGCTGTTTCCCTTGGTCATTCCAGCTTCGATGTTGTTGCATTGTTCTTCTATCCACCCTTCTTTGGCTTCTCTCATCTTTTTCCTCACTTCTCTGTGGCTATCCATGTACTTCTTGTAAGCTTCTTGACTTGTGAACTTTTGTTTCTTAAGTTCTCTTCTTTTGTCGCAGAGGTCAAGAACCTCATTTGTCACCAGGGTTGTTTCTTTGTTTGCTTCTTCCTAATGTTTCTTCTGCTGCTGTCGTTAGCACTTCTTTGATGTTGTTGGCCAATGTGTCCACATCATTGTCGATGGCTGTGAGTGCGGCGAACTTTCCTCCTATGTTGGCTTGGAAGATCTCAACCACTGTTGGGTCTTTGAGTTTTTCCAGGTCGAATCTTATGCGTGGGCTTTTTGGCTGTTGTTTTGCTTTCAGTTTCAGTCTGATGGTGGTAAGTACAAGGTCGTGGTCACTGCCAATGTCAGCTCCTGGGAATGTTCTTGTGTTTGCCTTGTTTATGCTGGATTTGAATCTTTGGGGTGACAGAATGTAATCAATTTGATTATGAATCAGACCATTTGGTGAGTGCCAGGTTGATGTTCTGGATGGCTTGTGAGGGTGGAGTAGTGTGTTAGCCAAAGTCAGTTTGTGCTTCTTTGCGAATTCCAGCAGCCGCTGTCCTCTGTCATTTGTTTCTCCCAGTCCAAATCGTCCTGTGGTTCCTGCCCAGGTGTCATAGGCATCAGGTCCCACCTTAGCATTCCAGTCGCCTTCCACAATAAGGATGTCTTTTTGGGGCGTTTTGGAGATGACGTTTTCAAGTTCTTCATAGAATTCTTCTATCTGGTCATCATCGTAGTCAGATGTTGGAGCATACACTTGGATGATGGTGAGATTCTGGGGTTTTGCAGAAACTCTGATTGAGATGAGTCTGCTGGTTACAGGTGTGCAGCTGATGATGTTTGACACAATCTCTTTCCTGACAATAAAGCCTACTCCATGTTGATGTAGTTTCTCTTCTCCGCTGTACCATATTTTGTGGCCGTCTTGCGTGGTTGTTTCTCCGAAGCCAATCCATCTGACTTCCGCAAGCCCTGTGATGTCCCATTTATATCTCTGTAATTCATGTGTAAGTTCCTGTACTCTTCCTGTACTCTTCCTGTTTGGTACAGATAGCCAGATAAAAA
>CM060345.1:1249747-1254747 GCA_030674155.1 Stramonita haemastoma | reverse complement strand
TCCTGCTGGATTCCCGTGTGTGTGTGTGTGGTGTGTGTGTGTGTGTGTGTGTGTGTCTCTCTCTCTTTGAGGGGGGGGGGGGGGGGTGGGGGGGGAGGATAGCCTAATGGTAAAAAAAATTGTGCTCGCAATTGGACGACCCAGGTTGGATTCCGGTTCGAGGGGATTTTTCCCTTGGAGTTAACATCAGTGCTGACTCCACTCTCCCCAAAAGTCCTCCAGATGAGACTATAAACCCGAGGCCCGTGTGCGAACGCACACAGAACATCTTACGCACACAGAGGAGAAATTAATTTGCTGGTGTGACTGAAGGGGGAAGAACTAGGTGAGGCGTAGTTTTAACTGGATTCTTTCCCTTGGACTGATTTTCTCTCTCTCTCTCTCTCTCTCTCTCTCTCTCTCTCTCTCTCTCTCTCTCAAATCAGCATCCATTTTTCTTTCTTATTATGAATGTCATATGGAGGGGTTTTTTTTGGTTTTGTTTTGCCTTATTATTTTTATTTTTTAGATCTGGGACACATGTTTTAAGCAATTTGCTATTTATAGTATTTTTTAAATGTAATAATGATATTGGTCAACTTTCTTATGCCATGTATTAAAATATTTTGATTTATATGATTTTTTTTTTTTTAGATGGTGGCGGGATGATATTTTTCAATTGTTGAATTGAACTCGTTATGTTTTTTGTTTGCTTACTTATTCGCGTCTTTTTTTTATTTTAAAATATAATCATCATCCGATTTGATTGCTTATTTCAGTTCTCTCAATGTGTGCTTCTTGCTATTTTATTATTATCTTCATGTTGTTTTGCTGGTTTTTTTTTCATATTGTCTTCATTAAAAAAAAATTATTTAGCTAGAGGTTGGTTTTTATGTTATCCCGAATAGGGATGGGAACTGGATGAAAAAAGAAAAAAGCACACAAGTGCTTATTCATTATCTTCAAAATAAAAGGTTTTGATTGACTGATCTCTCTTTCTCTCTCTCTAAAACAGGGACAGGACAGCCTAATGGTCAGAACATTTGATGACCCGAGTTCTGACCCGACCTGACCTGACCTGACCTGACCTGAGGTCGTTCCCTGCCCTGCCCTGGCAATGAGCTGTCTGTCTCTGTGTGTGTGTGTGTGTGTGACCCCAGGGCTCTAACTCCCTCACACACACACAGTGCATGAACACACACACACACACACACACACACACACACACACACACAGAGTGCATGAACACACACACACACATACACAGAGTGCATGAACACAAACACATACACACAAATACACACGAAGACTTTAAAAGAACACACACACACACACACACACACACACACACACACACACACACACACCACACACACACATAGAATGCATGAACACACACACAGATATAGACAAACACACATGCACACACACAAACACACACACACACATACACACACACACACACAAAGTGTGTATGAACACACAATACACTTACACCACACACACACACACACACACACACACACACACACACACAGAGTGCATGAACACACACAGATACAGACATACACACACACAGATACAGACAAATGTGCATGCACGCACACACACACACACAAACGCACACATACACACACACACCACACACACACACACACACACGCACACACCATTTACAGCCACAGGCAAGACAGAAGCCAAACACTGCACTGGTCAGAAGACTTTATTCACAGGAGCATTCTCATTATGCACATTCTCATTATGCACACTCAATATGCACACTCTCATTATGCACACTCATTATGCAGACAGGGGCATTATGCCACATGGTCAACAACAAAACAGATATTATCAAACAACAACAGTTGGCACCATTTTCTCAGCATACACCAAATACACCAGTTGACCCCATTTTCTGAGCATACACCAAATACACCAGTTGACATTTTCTCAGCATACACCAAAAAAAACACCAGCTGACCCACTTTTCTGAGCATATACCAAATACACCAGTTGACATCATTTTCTGAGCATACACCAAAAAAACACCAGTTGACACCATTTCTCAGCTACACCAAATACACCAGTTGACCCCATTTTCTCAGCATACACCAAATACACAAGTTGACCCCATTTTCTGACCATAGACCAAGAACACCAATTGATCCCATTTTTGGAGCACACACCAGAGAATACAATTTTCTGAGCACTCTAAGTAACACCGGTTGGTCAAATTTGCTGAGCTCACACTACACTACACTAACACTACACTACACTACACTACACTACACTACACTACACTACACTACATACTGAAAGCATCATCACCACAATCCTTCCTTCATCAGATGGCATCAATGCCTAACAGAACATCAATGCAAACTCAATGCAGAACATCAATGCTGAAGCATCAATGCCTGACAGAACATCAATGCAGAACATCAATCGAACCATGGACATCAATGCTGACAGAACATCAATGCAGAACATCAATGCAGAACATCAATGCTGAACATCAATGCCTGACAGAACATCAATGCGAACATCAATGCTGACAGAACATCAATGCAGAACATCAATGCTGAAAACATCAATGCTGAAAACATCAATGACAGAACATCAATGCGAACATCAATGCAGAACATCAATGCCGACAGAACATCAATGCAGAACATCAATGCCTGACAGAACATCAATGCTGAACATCAATGCCGACAGAACATCAATGCAGAACATCAATGCCTGACAGAACATCAATGCTAGAACATCAATGCCTGACAGAACATCAATGCTGAACATCAATGCTGAACATCAATGCTGAAGAACATCAATGCTGACAGAACATCAATGCGAACATCAATGCTAAACATCAATGCCTGACAGAACATCAATGCTGACAGAACATCAATGCTTGCTGAACAGAACATCAATGCTGAACATCAATGCCTGACAGATTAACATCAATGCTGAAGACATCAATGTGAACAAGAGACATCAATGCTGAGCATCAATGCAGAACATCAATGCTGAGCATCAATGCAGAACATCAATGCTAAACATCAATGCCTGACAGAACATCAATGCTAAACATCAATGCCTGACAGAACATCAATGCTGAACATCAATGCAGAACATCAATGCTGAGCATCAATGCAGAACATCAATGCAGAACATCAATGCCGACAGAACATCAATGCTGAACATCAATGCTAAACATCAATGCCTGACAGAACATCAATGCAGAACATCAATGCCTGACAGAACATCAATGCCTGACAGAACATCAATGCAGAAATAATGCTGAACATCAATGCCTGACAGAACATCAATGCTGACAGAACACCAATGCTGAACATCAATGACTTTACATGATATCAATGGCTGAGATCAATAACTTTACAGAACATCAATGGCTGACATCAATGGCCTTATTTCATTTTCATTTTATACCACTTTATGTCACAGCAGATTTCTCTGCCTGAAATTCAGGCTGCTTTCCCCAAGGAGTGCGTGTTGCCACAAGTGCAGGCCTACTCATTATTTTATTTTAGTTTTTATTTATTTATTTATATTTATACAGCCCCGAGCCACCCTGTGAATTTTAACTCCCCGATTTTCTCTCAAGGATGGTGTCTAAACACATACACCTGTGTGTATGCTGGTTTAAAAAAAAAAATGTCATCCACTCATACTGGCACACAATAGGCCTGCTCTTCCGAAAGGTGGAACAGGGTTTTAACATGAGCGCAAGATTTCTGCGTGCATTCGCACACGGGACCTTGGTCTATAGTCTCATCCCAATGACTTTGACATGCAGTTCGATTTTTTTCGTCAAACTGGGAAGAAAGGGTGAGGCTGGGAATTGAACCCAGATATCACTGTTTACTTGTTGGCAGGTGAACATCTTAACCATCCTGCCACCTTCCTTCCTTACAGAACATCAATAATTTCAACTATTTTTTCCCCAGAATGATGAACATTAACTGAAGGTTTTTTTTTTTTTCTTTTTTTTAATAGTCCATTTACTGCACAAAAAATCACACTTTTTCCAATACAAATAACAGAAAGAAATCATCGTACACTGTGTCATCAATGAAGAATAATAAAATATAAAAAAACAACCTCTGACGCTCTGTCATCAATACAGAAAAAACAAAACTCTTTCACTCTGGCATAAATACAAACAGAAAAACCCTTTTACACTCTGTCAACAGTACAAACCATCTTAAGCACTCTATCAATACAGAAAAAAAATCTGACGCTTTGTGATCAATGCAAAACAAAATACTCCTCTTACACTCTGTCAATCATGCAAAAGAAAGCCCAGCCTAACAACAACAACAACTACCACAACAAAAAACAACAAACCACCAAACAAGAGACCTCTCACACTCTGTCAACAGTTCAGGAAAAAACATTTCACCGTGTTAATGTAGAAAAAAAAACTTACAGCCTATCAATGTAGGAAAAAAACCTCTTACACTGTCATCAGTACAGAAAAAAACCTTACACTGTGAACAGTACAGGAAAAACCCTTACACATTGTTGATGTACGGAAAAAGCCTCTTACAATCTGTTAATGTAGGAAAAAACCTCTTACACTCTGTTAATGTAGGGAAAAAAACCCTTACACTCTGTTAATGTTGAAAAAACCCTTACATCTGTTAATGTAGGAAAAAACCTCTTACACTCTGTTAATGTAGGGAAAAAACCTCTTACACTCTGTTAATGTTGAAAAAAACCCTTACACCTGTTAATGTTGAAAAAAACCTCTTACACTCTGTTAATGTAGAGAAAAAACCCTCTTACACTCTGTTAATGTTAGGAAAAAAAACCCCTTACACTCTGTTAATGTTGAAAAAAAACCCTTACACCTGTTAATGTTGAAAAAAACCTCTTACACTCTGTTAATGTTGAAAAAAATCCTTACACTGTCAACAGTACAGAAAAAAAAACCCTTACACTCTGTTAATGTTGAAAAAACCCTCTTACACTCTGTTAATGTAGGGAAAAAAACCCTT
>CM060345.1:1234588-1239588 GCA_030674155.1 Stramonita haemastoma | reverse complement strand
CTACTACTGATGATGATGATAATAACAACAACAACAACAACAACAATCATCATCATCATCATCATCATCATCATCATCACCATCACCATCACCACCATCACCACCACCACCATCATCATCATCATCATCATCATCATCATCATCATCATCATCATCATCATCATCATCATCATCATCATCATCATCACCACCATCACCACCATCATCATCATCATCACCACCATCACCACCATCATCATCATCATCATCATCATCACCACCATCATCATCATCATCATCATCATCATCATCATCATCATCATCATCATCATCATCATCATCATCATCACATCATCATCATCATCATCATACATGGACTTTATATATAGCGCTATATCTTGCAAAAAACAAATCAAAGTGCGTGCATTTGACCTATACAAAACACAAGCAATCAATGACAAAATTAATTTATTAATAGTGTTAGCAAATTCGAATACATACACATACGCACACACACATTAGGAGAAACTCTCTCGGCTTTTGTGAAGTGGTATTCCTTCATGTATCCAACACAGTCTGATCTGGTTTAATGCATGCACATAGTAGAGTTTGTTCCCGGTAATGATAGCATTACTGCAGAATGAAGATTTCTTGTTGTTGTTGTTTGTTGTTGTAGTTGTTGTAGTTGTTGTTGTTGTAGTAGTTGTTGTAGTAGTAGTTGTTGTTGTAGTTGTAGTAGTTGTTGTAGTAGTAGTATAGTAGTAGTAGTAGTAGTAGTAGTAGTAGTAGTAGTAGTAGTAGTAGTAGTAGTAGTAGTTGTTGTAGTAGTTGTTGTTGTAGTTGTTGTAGTGGGTGTTCATCGGTTAGAGCTCTGATGTTTACCAATGGTGAAACTTTGTGTATACGACAGTTTTTTGGGTTTTTTTGTCCACCATTACGGTAGCCGCATTCCGACGTCGGGAAAAGAACTATAGTGAGTCCACGTTCTCTGTGGTGGAGACTCTTGTTGCGTACCCGAGAAGCACACACAGTCAATAGGTGGCGCAGCACTGTGGCGACGCAACAGGCTTTTCTCAGAACGCAACAGTTCTGATTTCGATACAAGCACATTTGCGGATGATAGAAACGACGCTGTCATTCTGTTTACTACTGCTGCTGCTGCTGCTGCTGCTGCTGCTGCTGCTACTGCTGCTGCTGCTGCTGCTGCTGCTGCTGCTGCTGCTGCTGCTACTACTACTACTACTACTACTACTACTACTACTACTACTACTACTACTACTACTACTACTACTACTACTACTACTACTACCGCTGGTGCTGCTGCTGCTTCTTACTGCTACTACTACTACTACATACTAGCTGCTGCTGCTGCTGCTGCTGCTACTACTACTACTACTACTACTACTACTACTACTACTAACTACGACTACGACTACGACTACTACTACTACTACTACTACTACTACTACTACTACTACTACTACTACTACTACTATTTTCTGCACTCAAAGCATCCTTTCACAGCCTAACTGTTGTTCAGGATGGCAGACAGGGGATGGATGTAGGATGTAGGGGATGTAGGGGATCTGATCAGGATGTAGGGGGTGGGGGTGGGGGGGATGCTGCAAAAGTCCATCTGCTGATTGAGCTACAACCTTCTTTGGGGTTAAAAGTCTTTCGGATGAGACTATACATCGAGGCTCCTGTGTGCAAACACACGCAGAACATCTTGAGCACACGGTAAATCCTGTTCTGTTTTTCGCAAGAGAAGGCCATTGTGTGCCGGTTGGAAAAGATGGCAAGATTGACAAAACTGCATACACACGGGTATTGGATGAAAAAAAAAGCCCATGAGTGCTTATTTCATTATCCTCGATATAAAAGAATAAATAGAAATTAAAAAAAATAAAACATACTACCTGCCTAAGTGCTGTTAATCTTTGGCCACTTGACAGCAAACTGATATACACACAAGAAAAGAGGAAAAATAAAAGGGGCAAAAAGAAGGAACTGCAAAGAAAAAGATGAGGAAGAAAAATGCAGAGAAGAAGAATTTAAAGAGTTAAGAGGAGGAAGAAGACGAATTTTACAAATTTGGAAGAAGATTTTTGGAGACAAATTTTGAAGAAGAAGAAGAATTTTGAAGACAAATTTTGAAAAAGAAGAAGAATTTTGAAGACAAATTTTGAAGAAGAAGAATAAGAATTTTGGAGACAAATTTTGAAGAAGAAGAAGAATTTTGGAGACAAATTTTGAAGAAGAAGAAGAAGAATATTGCAGACAAATTTTGAAGAAGAAGAAGAATTTTGAAGACAAATTTTGAAGAAGGAGAAGAAGAATTTTGAAGACAAATTTTGAAGAAGACGAAGAACTTTGAAGACAAATTTTGAAGGAAGAAGACGAAGAGGAATTGCAAAGAAGAATTGCTAAAAAGAGCAGAAAACAAAAATTATGAAGAAAAGGAAGAAGAATGCGAAGAAAAAGAATGTGAGTAAAAAAAAGAATGCGAACAAGAAGAATGCCAGAAAGGAAAATACGAAAAGAGTAATGCAAAGAAGAAGAATGCAAAGAAGAAGAATGCAAAGAAGAAGAATGCAAAGAAGAAGAATGCAAAGAAGAAGAAGAAGAAGACGACGACGAAAAAGAAGACGACGAAGAAGAAGAATTGCGAAGAAGAATTGCGAAGAAGAATTGCGAAGAAGAAGAATGAAAAGAAGAAGAAAGAAGAAGAAGAAGAAGAAGAAGAAGAAGAAGAAGAGAAGAAGAAGAAAGAAGAAAGAAGAAGAAGAAGAAGAAGAAGAAGAAGAAGAAGAAGAATGCAGAGAAAGAAGAAGAAGAGAGAAGAAGAAGAAGAAGAAGAAGAAGAAGAAGAAGAAGAAGAAGAGAAGAAGAAGAATTGCGAAGAAGAAGAATTGCGAAAAGAAGAAGAATGAGAAGAAAGAAGAATGGAGAAGAAGAAGAAAAGAGAAGAAAAGAAGAAGAAGAAGAAAGAAGAAGAAAGAAGAAGAAAGAAGAAGAAGAAGAAGAAGAAGGAGAAGGAGAAGAAGAAGAAGAAGAAAGAAGAATGCAAAGAAGAGAGACGAAGAAGAAGAAGAAAGAAGAAGAAGAAGAAGAAGAAAAAGAAGAAAGAAGAAGAAGAAGAAGAAGAAGAAGAAGAAGAATGCAAAGAAGAAGAAGAAGAAGAAGAAGAAGAAGAATGCAAAGAAGAAGAAGAATGCAAAGAAGAAGAATGTAAAGAAAGAAGAATGCAAAAAGAAGAAGAAGAATGCGAAAGAAGAAATGAGAAGAAGAATGCGAAGAAGAAAAGAATGAAGAAGAAGAAGAAGAAGAAGAAGAAGAAGAAGAAGAAGAAGAAAAGAAGAAGAAGAAAGAAGAAGAAGAAGAAGAAGAAGAAAGAAGAAAAGAAGAAGAAGAAGAAGAAGAAGAACGAAGAATGCGAAAAGAAAGAAGAAGAAGAAAGAAGAAGAAGAATGAAAAGAAGAAGAATGCAAAAGAAGAAGAAGAATAAGGAAGAAGAAGAAGAAGAGAAGAAGAAGAAGAAGAAGAAAAGAAGAAGAAGAAGAAGAAGAAGAAGAAGAAGAAGAGAAGAAAAGAAGAAGAAGAAGAAGAAGAAGAAAGAAGAATGCGAAGAAGAAAGAATGAAGAAGAAGAAGAAGAAGAAGAAGAATGCAGAAAAGAATGCGAAGAAGAAAGAAGAAGAAGAAGAAGAGAAGAAGAAGAAGAAGAAGAAGAAGAATTGCGAAGAAGAATGCAAAGAAAGAAGAAGAAGAAGAAGAAAGAAAGAAGAAGAAGAAGAAAAGAAGAAGAAGAAGAAGAAGAAGAAGAAGAAGAAAAGAAGAAAGAAGAAGAAAGAAGAAGAAGAAGAAAAAGAAGAAGAAGAAGAATGTATAGAAGAAAAGAATGCAAAGAAGAAGAAGAAGAAGAAGAAGAAGAAAAAGAAGAAGAAGAAGAAGAAAGAAGAAGAAGAAGAAGAAGAAGAAGAAGAAGAAGAAGAAAGAAGAAAGAAGAAGAAGAAAGAAGAAGAAGAAGAGAAGAAGCGAAGAAGAAGAAGAAGGAAGAAGAAGAATGAGAAGAAGAAGAAAGAGAAGAAGAAGAATTGCGAAGAGAAGAAGAAAAAGAAGAAGAAGAAGAAGAAGAATGCAAAGAAGAAGAAGAATGCAAAGAAGAAGAATGAAGGAGAAGAAGAAGCAGAAGGAAGAAGAGAAGAAAAGAAAGAAGAAGAAGAAGAAGAAGAAGAAGGAAGAAGAAGAAGGAAGAAGAAGAAGAAGAAGAAGAAGAAGAAGAAGAAAAAGAAGAAGAAGAAGAATGCAAGAAGAAGAAGAATGCAAAGAAGAAGAATGCAAAGAAGAAGAATGCAAAGAAGAAGAATGCAAAGAAGAAGAAGAAGAAGAAGAAGAAGAAGAATGCAAAGAAGAAGAAGAAGAAGAAGAAGAAGAAGAAGAAGAAAGAAGAAGAAGAAGAAAGAGAAAGAAGAAAGAAGAAGAATGTAAAGAAAAAGAATGCAAAGAAGAAGAATGCAAAGAAGAAGAATTGCGAAAAAGAAGAAGAAGAAGAATGCGATGAAGAAGAAGAATGCGAAGAAGAAGAAGAAGAAGAAGAAGAAGAAGAAGAAGAAGAAGAAGAAGAAGAAGAAGAAGAAGAATGCAAAGAAGAAGAATGCAAAGAAGAAGAATGCAAAGAAGAAAAAGAATTGCGAATGTAAGGAAAAGCACATTAGTGCTCATTCTTTTATCCTCGATGTTAAAGAATAAATAAATGAATGAATAAATAAATTGATGAATTAAAAAAAATAAATACATTAATAAAGGTAAAGGTAAAGTTGTCCCATAACCTAGGTGGTCGTGGGGGAGCAAGGCGTCAGAGACCTCAGCTTCTCTAGGGGCCAGCATATTGAGGGCGGCGCCCATCTCCTCTCCCTCGCTGCTTTACCTTCCCTGACAGTAAAGAGGGAAGGTACCCATTGACAGCTGGGTGAACTGGGGGAACACTAAAATCTAACAGAACGAAAGAAAGAAAGAAAG
>CM060345.1:1207088-1212088 GCA_030674155.1 Stramonita haemastoma | reverse complement strand
ACACACACATATAAACACACATGTACTTATCCACATGCACACACACACACACACACACGCACGCACACACAACACACACACACACACACACACACATGTTCTCTAAATGTAATACAATTACATAAAGGATCTTTTTGTGGTCTAATAGATCTATCACATTAATTTAAGGGAACAGAAGTTAAATTAAAGAAGGAATGTTTGAATCACACCCACCCCCTCCATTCCTCTTCCCCACTACCATAATATATATATATATATATATATATATATATATATATATATATATATATATATATATATATATATATATATATATATATATATATATATATATATATATATATATGTGTGTGTGTGTATGTATGTATGTATGTATGTATGTATGCCAGCCATACTGTCAGCCATACACACACACACACACACACACACACACACACCACACACCACACACACACACACACACACACACACACCACCACATATATATATATGTGTGTGTGTGTGTGATGGGGTGGTAGGTAGATTATCTCCCATGTGATCAGGGGCGACAATCAGAGCGTCGTGTTTCTATTTAGAGACACACCTGTGAATTGTCGATGCTCTGTTTTCTTGGGTAGTGGTTGAAAACGTTGTGTTGCATGCAATTCGACTTCACGCTGGAATGTAGTGTACACAGCCTCTGTATATAAATCACATTCCAAACAGAATAAACGTGCCGTGTTTCTGAGGTGCAAACAGAGATTAGACATCACATATGTCCACTCAGATGTACATATATAAAGAAAGATCAGCTGATCTGCCTGACTGCAAGTGGTCAACAATACAATGTAAAGCAAACAATTCAGTCTGATACAATACAAAACAAATAAAATCCAGTCAGTGCAATACAATGCTAAGCGATACAAGGTAATGCATTTCAAACGATCCCGACCCAAACTCCCATGAGGTCATCTAGATGTCGCTACATTAAACCCAGGTCCTCTACGTGAACAAAACACACATCTTGTACATAGGGGTCATCAAAACCTTATGTCTCTCTTTCAGGAGAGAAGAGCAGCTGTGGTTAGTGGTATGGATGCTGTTCTTGTAGTGACATCACAGCCCCAAAGAGACAGCCTGGTGAATACAGTATGACAGAACAAAAGCTGGTACAGTGTATACAACAATACGCAGTTTTACATAAAATATTGTCTACATAATTGCACCACAGCACAGTGTAGGGTCGTGTTCACACGCGAACACACACACACACACACACACACACACACACGGCAATCGCAAATACACGCTAGGGCACCCGCATACACACCCTCAAAAATGAAGCCACATATACATCTAGAGAAGACGTGACAAACAGCTATTTTTCAGTCCCATCATACCCCAATTTTTGCGCAGTAACAGACTCTACAGCACCATGAGAGTGATCTACTGTAGGCACACAGACTTTACTAGCATCTTTGATATGAGTGGCGCTGCTTTTGTGGCGAATCTACAGCCCCAAAGAGAACTGCCTGGCGAATACAACATGTCCGTCGGAACAAATGCTGGTCCAGTTTGCGCAACAACACATAGTATAACACATAATATTAATCATAATCTACAATATGATGCATCACAACACAGTGCAGGGCCGTCGTCACACACAAAAAAGGCTAACACAAATGTGCGGCTCCACCACGAAATGAGTCGCTTAGCACATAACCCACTTTTCTGCTAGGGGACATTTTGGGCAGGTGGGGGTGAGCTTGTGGATTTAGAGATTTTTTATTGATTATAAAACTCTAGCACTTATTTTATTACATTGAAGTGAAATATCAAGTCATAATTTTTCCTTTTGTCTTTAAACGTGTTTTGAAAATAGCCAAGTCCTCATTCTGGCCGCCTACTAACTTGTCAATTTCTCGTTTTGCCATTTCCTGCAGTTGTAATAACTTGATAGAACTGTCTGATTTTCAATTTGTTTTTGGTATTGTATAGCCATTTTATTGCAAATTAATAATATGCCAATAACTAAAAACTGACCTCTGGTGCAATGCGACTCCTTATGTGTGCAGTGTCACAAATACAGGGGTGCCTGCCCATACACCCTCAAAAATAAGGGGCAGATAAATAAGATGTGACAAAAGGCCGGTTGGAGTCACATCCTACCCCGACTTTTGTGCAGTAACAGAGCCCACGGCACCAAGAGAGTTTTTTTTACTGTAGGCATACATACTTTACTAACATCTTTAATATGGGTGGTGCTGTTCTTGTGGTGATACCACAGCCACAAAGAGAACAGCCTGGCTTGAATCTAGCAAGTCTGTCGGAACGAAAGCTGGTAAAGTGTAGGCAACAATACATAGTATTACACATAATATTAATGAAAATATACAATTGATGCACCACAGCACAGATCAGCGCAGGGCAGTTGCCACACGAACACACAAAAAATAGAATAGCACTGCCGTCCAAAAGTTCAAAGCAACATGATAATGATGAGGATCATTTATGGGCGCACTTTCAGACGTATGACCAGTACGCCTATAGGTATTCTGGCAATGTGCTCTTAAACATGATACGAGGTGTAGATACAGACGAATGCACTGGGCCTAAGATGCAGTCATTTCTTTAACACACCTAAGATCTGGTTTCTTTGTTTGAGTGGTTTTGTTTTCTAAGAGATCTGCTTCAGCATCATTAATTTTTTTAATTCATTTTTCCTCTTCATCGCATAAATTGTCATGTTGTACTGACGCGTACTGTCCTAACAACACATGTACGCACGCACACACTACTTAAAGAGGTGCAACAGTCCAGCCACTTATTGGTAGGAGCAACCCAACAAATATGTTTGAATAATTTGGTTCCAAGTGATTTTGTACAGCTTGACGGCCTTCAAGGACCCTTTGCAAAGTATGTTTTTGATTGCATGAATCTTCGGTGACTTTTTCTAACCAATTTGTGCACTTGTGTCTATAAGCTTTGTATGCTTCCATGGCAATAAACAATGTTCTGTTCTGTTCTGTTCATACACGCGCAAACACACGCACGCTCGCACCCCCCCCCCCCCTACTGAATACATGCATAATATGCTCTGATATGTATGAGACAGAGACAGACAGAGAAACAGTCAGCAAGAACATTGCTGAAAGTAGCCTACACATCCACCACCCAAAATAAGCCTTTGTTTAAAGAAAAACCCAAACGGTAAAACATTCGTGAGTAGCTGAACAATACCTTGAACTGAACATTGTTGTGCATGTGTTGTGTCATAAAGTGGTCTATATCCTAAAATGAATATGCTCAAGAGAGGTAAGAACTTCTCCCTGGGTTTTGAAACAACCTCCCCTTTCCTTTACCAGATGGGCTGTCAATGCACAGACTGCAAATTACAAAACAAATGAATCTACATCTGCATTTTTTTTGTGTGAATGTGCATATCAACAGATCAACAGATTGTCCTCGGTAAGTCAAGGAGTCTTGTACAGGTTTTGAGTTTGCAGTCTCGACATAGCTTTTATCTTATATAAAGTATCTTTTTATGGCCATCATTTTGGGTGGGTTTTTCAAGTGTATTGATAGAAAAAGAAGTGCCCGGCAGTTAAGAAATAATTTCCAGTTACATTGTTAAGACCAGGTTTTTGCAATTGAAGGTCTTACTCCAGCTAGGGAAAGAAAAAAACATTTAGCGACACAACACACACGTGCAAATCGTCGTGTCTCTGTTGCGAGTTCCGGTGAGTTGATTTGTTTCTTTCTTTTCATTTTTTTTCTCTTGCCACTTCAAACGGCCTGACATCTGCATGCAGTGTGGACCACTTGAACAGCTGGGAAAGCAAAATGTGGGATTTTGAACATCATCGTTTTTGCCTTTGTCTTTTTTATAGAAAGACTATGATGAAGAGCATCACTGGTGAGTAATTTTTATTTAGAAGTAGCTACTTAGTAGGTAGGCCATTAGGTATCGATAGTGGTAAGAAACTCGCGTAGAGCATGGCAGCAGAGAGTCCTCAGAGGAGAAGCCCCCTTCAAACAAGTGTTTCGGGCCTTTAATCTTCCTTATTTATTTTAAAACTTAGGGGGAAATCCCTGCTTTGTGGATTTCATGACAACTGCTGCCAAGAAAATGTTAATCTTGAGTGCAGCCAGTGATTTGGCGCATAGTGTAGTTGTGTCATGAACCAACCAGGCCTATTCCGTGGTTTTGAAAACTGATTGAAACAGCTGTCCTGAACCAAAATGGTTTGGTACTGTCACGAATACGCATCCTACACACACACACACACACACACACACACACACACACACACACACACACACACACACACACACACACACACACACACACACACACAGGGGACGGATAGCCTAGTGGTCAGAACATTGCGCTGGCAATTTGACGACCCGGGTTCGAGTCCGGTCGAAGAGATTTTTCTCCTGGAGTTAACATCAGTGCTGACTCTACTCTCCCCAAAAGTCCTTCGAATGAGACTTTGAACCGAGGCCCCGTGTGCGAACGCACGCAGAACATCTTGCGCACACGTTAAATCCTGTTCCGCTTTTCGTAAGAGTAGGCCATCGTGTGCCGGTGGGAACAGATGACATTTACAAAACTGCATACACACGGGGACTGGATGAAAAAAAGCACAAGAGCGCTTATCCCATTATCCTCGATATAGAAGAATAAATCAAATCAAACGCACGCACGCACGCACGCACGCACGCACGCACGCACGCACACCCCGCACCCCACGCACGCACGCCCCACCACCACACACACACACACACCACAACACACACACACACACAAACAAACACAACACCCCCCCGACTTTCAAGGCAAAAATTGTTTTTGATTTTGGACGTTAAAGCAAGATGGTTAAAGGGAAAGGTTTTTTTGTGTGAGCTTAAGATCTTAACCCCTCCCCAACCCCCCCCCCCCCCTAAAAAAAAAAGTGTAAACCCTTACTCATAATTATGTTAATGCTTGAAATGGGGAAAAATGTAGAGCTCCCCTT
>CM060345.1:1204108-1206988 GCA_030674155.1 Stramonita haemastoma | reverse complement strand
GGGAATACAAATCACCTAAGTTTGACATTGACTATTCGCCTTCACCTATCCCATAGTCTGGTTGACTGTTGGGCCAACACTGAAGATATTGCAGCCAGCCTCGTCCATTCCTTGTGGTTCTGAACTTATCAGTATGTCATTCCACTCAAGGCCAGTCCACTCTCTGTTGTCTTCCAATTTTCTCTGCCTCGCTTTTGTCGTCAAAAATAATTTAATCATCCTATGAAGGACAATTGCAACACTAACAAGCACATACCTGATAGGAATTACACTCTTGAAAAGAAGCCAGTTTCAAATTTGTTGAAATACTCTAAACTAACTTCAAATAAAAAAAAAGAATCCCTCCCCCTACACACACTCGCTCTTTCTCTAATTTACTCACTTTCAAACACGCACGCACGCACGCGCGCGCGCACACACACAAACACACACAAATACATACACAAACACATACACACAAATACATACACACACATTCTGTCTCTCTGTCTCTGTCTGTCTCTGTCTCTCTTCTCTCCTCTCCCTTTCTCTTACTCACTCACTCACTCACTCACTCACTCACATCACACACACACACACACACACACACACACACACACACACACACCCACACACACACACACACTACACACACACACACACACACACACTCACTTACTCACATCACTCACTCACTCACTCCACTCCTCAATCACTCTCTCTCTCTCACTCTCTCTCTCTCACTCTCTCTCTCTCACTCTCTCTCTTTCAAACATTCTCTCTCTCTCTCTCTCTCTCTCTCTCTCTCTCTCTCTCTCTCTCTCTCTTCTCTCTCTCTCTCTCTCTCTTTCAAACATACATACACACAGACAAGACAGACACACACACACACACACGCACGCGCACGCGCGCGCGCACACACGCACACGCAGACACACACGACACACGCACATAACACAGAGTCTAAAGTGTTAACTATCTTGCGGAATGGTAATTTTTCCCTTTTCTCTCTCTCCCTTTCTATATTTTCCCTTAACCACAGTCCACTCTCTGTTTTTTCTTATCATAATTTTTTTCACCTTCCCTGTCCATTCTCTTGCCTTTTTTCTCCCCAAAGCAAATCTGACAACTATTTTTTTTTCCTTTTCAGATGTGATGACAATTTGAGGACATCTCTTTCAAGGACATCACTACAGGCAAGGAAAAGGACTTTCCAGTAACCAACAAAAATTGTCACCAATTGGTTACGCCAAGTGCCTCTCCAAGGAAGGACATTTTTAGGACTGTCCTGGGTTGACCCTTACGGTTGGCCAGGGCGTTGATACAAGGAATATCAGTAGAGTTGGTTTAAAAACCTAGTTTTAAACTGTATAGAGTTGCACTTTTTTATTTGAGATAAATTGTCAAGGTGACAGCTCCGATATGGTATCTGTGGTCGGCGGGGCTATAAACAAGATTAGATTGGATTGGATTTTGTGATTATTTGCTGTTGTTTTTGTCTTTATTGAAATTGGTTAAAAAAACAACCCCCCCCCCCCCCCCTAAATTTCCTCTGCTAGAGCTCCGAGGTTTATCAACAGATTTTTGCATATGACTGTTCTTGCCTGCCATTAAGGTAGACGTAAGCCGAATTCAGGGTTGATATAAAAATTTCAGTTTATTTTACAAAATACTAGTGTTAGATAACTTTTTAGGGAGATGTGTGTTGTGTTGTGCTGTGTTCTTGTGTTGTGTTTGTGCGTGCGTGCGTGTGCGCACGCGTGTGTGTATATGTGTGTGTGTGTTTTGATGTGTGTGTTTGGTGTGTGTGTGTGATTTGATGCGTGTGTTGGTGTGCGTGTTGTGTGTTGGTGTGTGTGTTGTGTGTGTTGGTATGTTGCTAGTGTGTATTGTTTTCGGTGATGGTGATGGTGGTGGTGGTGTGTGTGTGTGGGGGGGGGGGGTAGGGGATAGTTGTCGGGAGAAGACAGGTTGGAAGGAGAGAGGAGGGGGAAAATGTGGTTTATGAGGGGTGTGGATGCACATTTAGAGTAGTGGGGATAGAAAACGTAGTTCCTAGGCTACAGCTCCGAGGTGAACCAACAGTCAGAGTGGTGCATACGCAACCGTTTTTGCCAACCATTAAGGTAGCTGCATTCCGACTTCGAAGATCTTACATGGTTTAATTTTTTTGGTAAGTTCATGCAACTTGTTCAAGGTATTTTAGACATTGTTCTTTTTAAGTATAGCTGAAGTGCAATTTTCGTGGACACCTCAGTGTAATGCATGGCCTCAGCTTTTTGATGGAACAGGTGACTGATTTCAAGCCACACACCATTGCAAAAAACATATAGCCGTTGAGGTCGGTAGGATAATAAACATGAACTAAATACCATTGTGTCTATAGCTGCATACCATTTGTCCATGAGCTATTGTGTCCACATGGTTCTAACATCCAGACCGACCATCTGACAGACAACCCTTCCCTGTTGTTAACTAACACTAACTCTAACACTAACCTCAACTCTTAACCCTGGCCCCACATGTGGACACAACAGGCAGGTAGACACCATGGTGTATACTGACACACTGGCTAAACACTTTTTTCTTTTGGGTTGAATAGAATTGAATCGATTTATTTATTGAAAATAAATGGGATAAGCACAGAACTGCTTTGCAACGTGCTTTCAAAAATAAAAACGAAACAAAAAGAAAGCATACGCGGACAGTAGTGATTAACAATGTTGTAAAGGCTAGAAATCATTTTAAAGGGATAGATAATGCCAATATCTTTTTTTTTTTAATTGTTCCTTCACTCTAGCCCTAAGTTTCATCAGTGGTAAGATTTTTTGGGTACGCAGCGGCTTTTTCACATTAAGGCAGCCACATGACGACATCGGGGATATGAGAAAAAAGTATCAT
>CM060345.1:1194108-1201608 GCA_030674155.1 Stramonita haemastoma | reverse complement strand
AATTCACTGATTTTAATGTTCTGTCTGTATTGGTTAAAGATATCTGTTAAATTGCTGGATGGCAGCCGTAAGCAGCATTGATTTAATTTGTGATGGTTTGGGAAAGGATGGAGGTGAAAGGTTTCAATATAAACAAGTTTGTGTTTATCCTCCATCACAGCCTCGCATAAGAGCAGGGTTTTTTTTATCTTTATTTTAAAAATGTGATATAAGAAAAATATGTAGTGATTCATTCTCTGTGTAAAATATATAGTAGGGATGTTGAATTTGTGTATTCTGTTACCTTATGTCCTGGTCTTTTGCTTTGCTGGAGGTCATGTTACTATTCCGAACAATGCCCGCATTTTTCACTTTCAACTGAAGGACTGCATTTTGTGTAGCTTGTTGCCTGTATCATTTTTGTCCTAAAGGACACGGCTTCAATCATGTCCCTAACATTTTCTTTTTATGTGAAATTATTTTTGAAATGGTTTTATGATATCTGGTAGACTTAAACTACGCAGTTAATGCCCTTCACCTTGTGAAATAATAATAGAGGCTGCCCCCTCCCCCTATTTCCTATTATTCCAGGGTCAAAATTTGGTGTGAATTATTTTAAGACATATTGTGGTTGAAGCTGCTTTCCAATTTTTATTGCCATGAAAGGGAGAAATATAACCTCCCTTTGCCAGTAGCATGTTAAGTTTATTTTTGCTTTCTTAAAATATCCATTTTGTTCCGAACCTAGTTGTGTTCTTGAATCCCAACTGGAATTGGTGTGGATAAACTGTTTACAACCCGATTCAAATCGCCTGTATAATTATGTGATAAATTCCAAGTTTGTCCGTCAGAATAAGTAGGGAAAATGTTGCATGTTCTTTTTAGAGGACCAACAAAAGATGTTTCCTGTAACCAGTATTACTTCAGTTTTTCCTGTATTTCATGAGGTATTGTTTTATTTTGTCCTGTATTTTATAGCATACTTGTACAATTACAAATTGATAATGTTATACCTTAAAACTAGTGGTGAGCACACACTAATGGCACTTAACTACCCAACTGACTTTTTCCTGATTAAAAATACATTGTACAACTCCCTCTTATCTTTTTCTTAAAACTTAGATCGGTGGTCTAAAGGTAACGGGCCTGCCTAGAAAGAGAAAAGCCTAGGTCGGATGTACGCTGTAGTTTAAATTCCTTTTGGGCCCAACACTTTTCCTCCGTCCATTAGACCTCGAGTGATGGTCTGGGTGCAAGTATTTCGGAGGACGCGATAAACCGAGATCCGCGTGTTACACGAAGCTATTTAGGACACGTGAAAGAACCCACGGCAACAAGAGTTGTCCCTGGCAAAACGATAGGGAAACAAATTTAGTTGCAGACAGGATAAGAGAGAAATAATGGGTGGCACTGCTCTTGTGGCGACGTGCTCTCCTCAGGAGGAGCACCCCGAATTTCACGCTGAGTAGTCTTCCGTGGCTTAAAGTTGTATTTTAAAAGCCGAATTTTTAACTAATTTATCAAAGGTGTCTGTTTTCTGACTCTAAAGATAACACAGCTGCAATTAAGCTTTCTGTCACGTGAGTGTTTTTAAAGCATGTTGGAATAAACACTTCATTGTGGTCAGATATTTTCAAATGCTGGCATGATAATTCAAAAGCAGACAAAAGTCCGTTGGTGGGTCATTGTTACGTCACTGCTGGTCAGAGCATTGGGAAAAACCTACCTCCCCCTTCAGCCCCCAAAGAAAAGCTGGAGTTAGGGTTGGGTAGCCGGCTCGCAGCTGAAATGAAACAAAATGAACAGGAAGCTGATTTATTCTAAACACAAGGTCCAAACTTTATGAAAAGTGATGCGAGAGTCATAAAACTGCAAATAAAAAACTGAAACTTGACCAAGGTATTTGTTTAGAGTCGTGTTCAAGAATGATTGTGTGTTTTGGTGTGAAATATAAGTACAAGATCTGATGCATACACAGCTTTCTCTCTGTCTCTGTCTCTCTCTCTATGTCTGTCTGTCTGCATGTCTGTCTGTAATATTTCTAAATATCAATCACATTATTAACAAAATGCCCGATGTTTCTCCTAGTCTGTCAAATTCACATAAAAACTTTGTCTGGTTTTGCGAAATCCCGATTATCTGAACACATACCAAATAATGAACATGATCCCTGGTTATCAGATAATCTGCAAAGATCCTCTCCAACGAAAGGAAACGGGACTGCTTATTAATTCTACCTACACTAAAACATCCGCTAGAAAAGAATAAATTCACTTGATAACTATACTTTAGTCAGTTTGGACTGAAATATCCATGATAAAAGAAAGAAACCAATCCTTGTCGGTTTTATTTTATAGAAATCTGACAGAACTTACAGACTGGTATGATGGGTTTACTTTAATGATGGAGGAAGCTTCGCTACTCTCAGATGAAATTATTCTATTAGGTGGCTTTAATATAGATTCGTTAAAAAAGACCATTTTCATCTTACGCGGTTTATTAAGAAACCTACAAGAATCCCTGACACATCCAAAATGAACACTTATAGATCACAGTCATGTATTCAGCTTCACCAAGTAAGAGCACAGAAGTATGTTGCCCGCCCTGCCTTTGGATGCCGTGGCCACATTCCAGTTTGTTTAACATGATCAACAAAGGGTATAATTTGAAGTGCCTTTAAGTCATTAAATACAGATGCTGATCTGATTACTTTGACAAACTGCATTTTAATTAGATCTACTCAATTCTTTATCCTTGGTCTATCTGTTCACTAGCCCTGATGAAGCGTTTGAGATGTGGTACCATAATTTTCTCAATGTCGAAAGTATACAGCAACATGATGCACCAAACCAATCTGCAGGTTCCCCGCCACATGCGTGCACACAAACAAACACACTGACAAACACCAGCGCGCGCGCACGTGCGCGCACGCATACCCACCCCCTGCCAAAAAGGTGCGGTTTGGGACAAAGACGGGACCCAAAGAGCCGTTTTCAGGCCGGCCCGACTCCGGCTTTTGCAGGGTTACAGACCCAAGGGCACCAGAACAACACGGCACTGTATGTATACACCCTCCCCTACAATCTTCCATGTGTAAGGCGTCAGACTTGTGGCGACCCCGCCCGCCCGGAAAGCTGAGAAAGCTAGTTTCTGGCAAGGAAATCTGGTACAGTGTACGCAACAAAAACCAAGGAGGCACACAATAAAAATGACAGTATCCAGCCATATGATACACCAAACCAATCTGCAGGGTCCCCGCCACATGCGTGCACACAAAACAACACACTGACAAACACCAGCGCGCCGGGGTGCCCGCATTCAAACCCACCCCCTCCCGAAAAAGGTGCCGATTTGCACCAAGATGGCACCCAAAGAGCCGTTTTTGGCCCCGTCCAATCCACACTTTTACACGGTAAAAGATCCCACGGCACCAAGACAATATGGCATTGTATGCATACACTCTCTCCGACAATCTTGGATATGCGTGGCGCCGGATTTGTGGCGACGACACAGCGCACAAGAGCTAAGAAAGCGTGTTTGTCGGAAGGAAAACTGGTAAGTGTACGCCACCAAAATCCTGCTCTGCGAGAGAGAATAATGACAATATACAGCCATATGATGCACCACAGCAAACTGCAGGGTCCCCGCCACATGCGCGAACACAAACCAACACACTGACAAACACTAGAGCGCGCGCGCGTACCCGCATGCATACCCACCCCCCTCCCGAAAAAGGTGCCGATTTTGCGCCAAGATGGCACCCGAGGAGCCGTTTTCGGCCCCGTCCCACCCCGACTTTTGCACGGTAAAAGATCCCACGGCAACCAAGACAATATGGCACTGTATGCATACACCCTCTCCAACCATCTTGGATATGCGTGGCGCCGGATTTGTGGCGACGACACAGTGCCCAAGAGCTAAGACAGCGTGTGTGTCGGAAGGAAAACTGGTAAATGTACGCCACCAAAATCCTGCTCTGCGCGCAAGAATAATGACAATAAACAGCCATATGATGCCCCACAGCAAACTGCAGGGTCCTCGCCAAATGCAAGCACACAAACCAACACACTGACAAACACCAGAGCGCGCGCGCGTACCAGCATGCATACCCACCCCTCTCCCGAAAAAAGTGCCGATTTGCGCCAAGATGGCACCCAAAGAGCCGTTTTCCGACCGTCCAACCCCGACGTTTGCACGGTAAAAAATCCCACGGCACCAAGACAATATGGCACTGTATGCATACACCCTCTCAGCCATCTTGGATATGCGTGGCGCCGGATTTGTGGCGACGCCACAGCGCCCAAGAGGTAAGAAAGCGTGTTTGTCGAAAGGAAAGCTGGTAAGTGTACGCCACCAAAATCCTGCTCTGCGCGCAAGAATAATGACAATATACAGCCATATGATCCCCCACAGCAAACTGCAGAGTCCCCTCCACATGCGCGCAAACAAACCAACACACTGACAAACACCGGTGCTCGCGCGCATGCTCGAAAGCATATCCACGCCCCGCCGGAAAAAGGTGACGTTTTGAGCACAGAGGCCAGCCAAAGAGCCGTTTTCAGCCCCATGGGACCCCGACTTTTGCACGGTAAAATACCCAACGGCACCAAGACAGTATCGTACTCTATGCAAACACTCTCTCCCACCATCTTGGACAGGTGTGGCGCCGGATTTGTGACGACACAAGGGCCCGGAAGAGATAAGAGAGCTGATTTGTGAGAAGGAAAGCGGGTAAGTGTACGCGACAAAAAACAAGCAATGGGCACAACAACAATGACTATATACAGCAATATCATGCAGCACAGCAAAGTGAAGGGTCCCCTCTACATGCGGGCACACAAACAAAATCACTGACAAACACCAGCGCGCGCGTGCGTGCGCGAAAGCATACCCAACAACCACCCGAAAAAGATGCCGTTTTGAGCACAGATGCCGGCCAGAGAGCCCTTTGCAGGCCCGTCGGACCCCGACTTTGGCACGGTAAAAGACCCCACGGCACCAAGACATTATCGTAACGTATGCATACACACTCTCCCACCATCTTGGATAGGTGTGGCGCCGGATTTGTGGCAACACGAGGGCCCCCAAGAGCTACAAAGGAAAGCGGGTAGGTGTACGCGACAAAAAACAAGGATTGGGCACAACAAGAATGTTAGTATACAGCAATATCATACAGCACAGCAAAGTGCAGGGACCCCTCCACATGCGCGCACACAAACCAACACACTGACAAACACCTGCGCGCGCGTGCGTGCTCGAAAGCATACCCAACTTCCGCCCGAAAAAGATGCCGTTTTGAGCTGAGATGACGGCCAAAGAGCCCTTTGCGGGCCTGTCGGACCCCGATTTTGGCACGGTAAAAGACCCCACGGAACAAAGACAGTATCGTACCGTATGCATACACTCTCTCCCACCATCTTGGATAGGTGTGGCGCCGGATTTGTGGCGACACGAGGGCCCCCGAGAGCTACGAGAGCTGGTTTGTGGGAAGGAAAGCGGGTAAGTGTACACGACAAAAAACAAGCATTGGGCACAACAACAATGACAGTATACAGCAATATCATGCAGCACAGCAAAGTGCAGGGTCCCCTCCACATGCGCGCACACCAACAAACACACTGACAAACACCAGCGCGCGCGCGCGTGAGCGAAAGCATACCCAACCCCCGCCCGAAAAACGTGCCGTTTTCAGCACAGACGCCAACCAAAGAGCCCTTTGCGGGCCCGTCGGACCGCGACTTTGGCACGGTAAAAGACCCCACGGCACCAAGACAGTATCGTACCGTATGCATACACTCTCTGTCACCATCTTTTTCTCTTGTCCAGTTGAAAAGGTTTTATCATGCATGTTGCTTTTATCTTTGTTAGTGATGGGATTACTAGTACTATTATATTGTTATTGTTTGGGTTTGACAGTCTAGTTAGCTATGGGATTTTTTGTTTTTGTCTTATGTAAGTGTTTTTACTATGGTTGGGATTTTAAAAACATTTTTTTTTGCTTTATTGTTTGTGTTTTCCCCTCCCTCCATGATACCCCCCCCCCCCCCCCTTTCTGTTTTTTTCTCCCAAAATAGCCACAAGAGCAGCGTCACGGATTATATATTTTGTTTCTTTTCCTGTCTGCAACTATATTTGTCTCCCTATCAGATTGGCCATTAGATCTTAAGATCATTGATTTCTAACGGTACATAACATGCCAAATTAACTACAAACTGTGTGCAAACCCCCCTCTGCAGAGCATCTTGTGCACACCCTAAATCCTTTTCCACTTTTCCAAAAAGTAGGCCATCGCGTGCTAGTGAGAACAAAATTTAATAACAAAATTTACAAAATTGCATACACACCAGGACTGGATGTAGAAAAGTGCATAGATGCTTGTTAGATTATCCTGGATATAAAGGAATGAATAAATAAATAAATAGATGAATGAATAAATAAATAAATAAATAAATAAATAAATAAATAAATAAATAAATAAATTAATTAATTAATTAATTACTGATTTAAAAAATGTGACCTCCACCACGAAATAAGTCGCTTAGCACCTGACCCCTTTTTCACCTAGTAGCCATTAAAGGCTGGCGGGGATCAGGTTGTGGAATTTTAGACTTTAATTAGTAAATAATAAAACTATAGTCATTATTATGGGGGACCCACATGCATGGGCACACAGACCCAAGGACACAGAGACACAGAGACACACATATATGCACACACACACACACACACACACACACACACACACACACACACACACACACACACACACACACACACACACACACACACACACATACACACACACATACAGAGGCGCATGCATACACACACACACACACACACACACATATATATACAGAGGCCTTATTTGATGTAATATGTAATATGTTGTATTTTTGCAACACAGATTTTTTTGTTTTGTGTTGTTATTGATTTCAGTTTTTTTTTCTTTTATTGACTTGGTGTTGTTGATGCCAGGTTCAGATTGACAATGTAACTACAGTTGATCTTTTACTGATTATACCCCCTCCCCTCCTCCCCCCCTCTCTCTCTCATGTAATCATTAGTTGTGATCATTCAGGACAGTCCCTACCCAGGGCAAGGGCTGGGTGAAGAAAAGTATGTCAATGCTTATCTGTAACTCTTAGGGATAAAGATCATTAACCAATGAATTTATGAGTCAACCAACCAACCAACCAACCAGCCAACCAACCAACTAATCAATCAATAAAACATTCAGTCAATTAATTAATCAATTAATCAATCAGATGAAGAGATGACTTCATATTTTTTCCTTGAACATGAGCAGTTTCAATAGGGAGGTAATCGTAGAATGGCAGTGAGGGACACTGACAGCAGTTCTTTCCCCTCAGGATGACACCAGACCTGACTGAGGGAGGGAGGGAGGGAGGGAGGGAGGGAGGGAGGTGTTGACAATGCTGTGATGAAATGTTGTTTATGTTGTAATGAAATGATGTTATTTTTAATGTTGGGATGAAGTGAAATTATTGCTAATGTTGT
>CM060345.1:1176608-1189108 GCA_030674155.1 Stramonita haemastoma | reverse complement strand
GCTGGTGTTTATACTGAGAAACCTCAGCATCTTTACGGGAAAGTTTGTTTGTGTGGCTTTCAACACTAAAACAAAGTCTGTGTAACTTTCAATAGTAAAAGAAAGTTTGTCTGTGGAACTTTCAACATTAAAACAAACTTTTTTCTGTGGAACTTTCAATACGAAAACAAAATTTGTCTGTGTAACTTTCAGCATTAAAAAAAAGTTTGTGTAAAGAAAACAAAGTTTGCCTGCGTAAATTTCAAAATTAAGACATACTTTCCCTGATGTGTTGCAGAGTCCGACAAGTCCATCAAACAGGAAGTGACGAAATCGTGGCTGAGGACGCTGAATCGTGACGTACGTGTGGCCTCTATCACCATCCCTCACGTCATGGGTGTGAGGTCACTGCAGCTGCTGTTGGTGCTGAACACCATCGAGACCTTGACCGACATCAATGTGCAGGTGCTGACTGCATGCTGATCTTTATCAGCCAGCTTTCTGTATTTCCTTGTGTGCTCCTAGGCTTGCGCATACGCCTGAATAATGCGCGTGGCACGACTGCAAGCTTGCGCGCGCGCGTGTGTGTGTGTTGAAAGAGAGAGAGAGAGAGAGAGAGAGAGAGAGAGAGAGAGAGAGAGAGAGAGAGAGAGAGAGAGAGAGAGAGAGAGAGAGAGAGAGAGAGAGAGAGAGAGAGAGAGAGAGAGAGAGAGAGAGAGAGAGAGAGATTTCAGACCAGACTTCAGACGTTTACTGTACACCGGCCTTAGGCCACAATACAAAAGCAAATTGGGCGTGGGGAATGGTACATGACAAGAATTGTAAACATACTTCTATCAACATATACTGAAAATTAAAGCGTCTCAGTGTTCATGAAAACAAGAATATTGTATCAGCCAAACCATGGGTATTCAACTGTGAAAAAAGTCTACATCATGATATCAATAGTCAACAGTGTTTTACATGTCTATGTTATTCATCAACACGAGAATCCATTCTTATAAATTTATCTTACTTCTTCTTTTGGTTGCATGAAAGACGAAACGCGAAAGTTATATTAGTCTATGGGATTTACAGCTTGCAGTAACAGGCGTAACGGCAGTCTTGTTGAATCTTTGAAAAACTTATTTCCTAAATCTTTATAGATGGGGCATCTTAGTAAAAGTGCTCTTCATTCTCAATTTCATCTTTATAAACACAACAATTCTTAGACCCAATTAAACTGCTATAACGATGTGTAATATTGTTCAGTGGTAAGACATTGAACCGTACTTGTGAAACTACAACACGAAAACAGTATGTATCCAGTTCCCCAATATATTTTTTCTTTTTCAAAAATGACATTAAAGTTTCTCTAACTATGGTACCTCGATCCCTTATAGTGCCTGTCCATTCTTGACAGAGAGAGAGAGAGAGAGAGAGAGAGAGAAGAGAGAGGAGGAGAGAGAGAGAGAGAGAGAGAGAGAGAGAGAGAGAGAGAGAGAGAGAGAGAGAGAGAGAGAGAGAAGAGAGAGAGAGAGAGAGAGAGAGAGAGAGAGAGAGAGAGAGAGAGAGAGAGAGAAGAGAGAGAGAGAGAGAGAGAGAGAAGAGAGAGAGAAGAGAGAGAGAGAGAGAGCAGAAGAAGGAAGACGAGAGACAGAGAGAGAGAGACAGAGAGAGAGAGAGAGAAAGACAGACAGAAGACAGACAGAGAGACAGACGAGAGAGAGAGACAGAGAAGACAGAGACAGAGAGAGAGTGGACACGCTGACTTGAAACCAAAAATCTTTCCTTTTAAACCTCTTTACCTACTTACGTTTCTATGTACCCCTGTTTGTCACATTAAAAAACCCTACTGTTAGGGATGATGTAGCCTAATGGTTAGAGTTTTCAGCTCCCAATCTGACGGCTCAGGTCAAAGCCAGCTCCAAGACGCCCGTTAGGGAGGATTTTTTTCCCTTGTGCGCTCCCTCCCCAAAAGTCCGGCAGAGACTATAAAGTGAGGCCTCGGCCTGGTGTACAGTAGGATAACACACAGAATGTCTTATGCACACATTAGATATGCAAGTTTTGTTTGCTGAGAAGAGTAGGCCATTGCATGCGGGTAGAAAGGAATAAAAACTAAAAGAAAGAAACCAAAAATGAAAACGGGCATGTACACTAGTGTCCAGCACAGACAGCCGCCCTACAGGCGGAATGTGGATACATTAACTCAGCAAAAAGGCCGGCAAAAAAAGAATAAAGAAAGGAGGTGGCAGAAGGAAAAGGAACAAGACAGAAACAAAGAGAGGGATAGAAAAGAGGGTGGGATTTCAAGCACAGAGTTTCCAGAAGGGGGATCTATACATGCCGATAGACCCTTACGTCCCCACGGGGAGTTTGAACTGGTTGTTATGTATATATAGATATCGCCTTGTTGTGATAGCAAAATGTTGGTATTATGTATGTAAATGTCGCCTTGTTGTGACTATAAACATGTTGTTGTGTATGTAAATACTGCTTCATTGTGACTGTAAAAACGTTGTTGTTATGTATGTAAATATCCCTTCGTTGTGACAGTAAATATGTTGTTGTTATATATGTAAATACTGCCCTGTTGTGACTTTTAACATGTTGTTATGTCTGTAAATATGCCTTGTGACTATAAACATGTTGTTGTTATGTGTGTTAATATCACCTTGTTATGATTCAGAGTCTGGAGGTTTTGGAGGCAGGCCACTCCATCATGGAGCAGGGTACTGACGTCAGCATCGCGCTGAGCCCCCAAGAAGACGTCACCTTCAGAACGGGCGATGACGTCATTTTTCTGATGCGGTTCTTTGCGGAAGAACTGACAGAGGCCTCTGGTAAGAGTCTCAACATTCGCTATCTGCGTATGCTTCCGACCAATCCTGACGTCACCTTGGAGATTGTGACGCCAGATTCCAAGCCTGACGTCATGACTGTGTGGAAACCTCGGAAGAAGGAACTTCCTGCTTCTTTGCATGAGCAGTGAGTGACAAAATGTGTGTGTGTGTGTGTGTGTGTGTGTGTGTGTGTGTGTGTGTGTGTGTGTGTGTGTGTGTGTGTGTGTGTGTGTGTGTGTGTGTGTGTGTGTGTGTGTGTGTGTGTTTATTTCTTTGGGGGGAGGGGGGGATTCTAACAGTTGATTCCCTTATTCCAGAAAAAGAATCAGTTACAAAAATTGTTCTTTAAAACGATATTTTTATTTTCTTATTTCAAAAGGTGATCGATTTTTTTGTTGGGGGGTGGGGGGGGGTGGGGAGGGGGTGGGGGTGGGAGTTGTTTTACCCCTTAAGCCAAAAGTGAGAGGTACAAATGTTGCTGATTATTGTTCCCAGTTGCTACAGGTGTTGCTGTTTATTGTTCCTAGTTGCTACAGGTGTTGCTGTTTATTGTTCCTAGTTGCTACAGGTGTTGCTGTTTATTGTTCCAAGTTGCTACAAGTGTTGCTGATTATTGTTCCTAGTTGCTACAGGTGTTGCTGATTATTGTTCCTAGTTGCTACAGGTGTTGCTGATTATCGTTCCTGGTAAATACAAGTGTCGCTGTTTATGGTCTGTTGCTCTCGCCTCACAGTTTGTTTGTTTGTTAATAACTGTGCCTGTGGTGTCCTTATTTATTTATTTTTACCCATCCTTCACTTTCACTTTTGGCCCGGGCCAAAAGTTGAGTCAGTTTTGACGTCAGCTCATTGCCAAGTTCTACACATCAAAGTATTATGTTGTAAAATGTGTTGGGATTGCCTTCAGCAGTGTCTTACCATCACAACCTGGGCTTTCCTTCAAAAGAGAGAAAAATCCTCTGAAGTCGGGATATGGCTGCCTATAAGGCGAGGTATTTGAAAACAGCCCTACAAGCAAAACTTCTCATTCAGTGTGCAAGTTCCTTCTTCCAATGAATCCTAGGTGGGAGGAGTGAGCGAGAGTGCACATTCCCACATTGTTAATCTGGGGAACGCACAACAGTGACATTAACCAGTGCCTGAGAGGTGTAGATACTTTAACTCTCTGTGTCCCTGCAGTCTGCACAGTGACCTCAATGTTAGTGCTTGTGACATGTAGATACTTTAACTCTCTGTGTCTGGGACAGACTACACAGTGATATCAATGTTAGTGCCAGTGATGTGTAAACACTTTAAATCTCTGTCAGTCTGCACAGTGACATCAACCAGTGCTGTGATGTGTAGATACCTGAATCAACTGTCTGTGTCCGGACAGTCTGCACAGTAACCTCAATGATAGTGCTGAGAGGTGAAGATAATCAACTGTCTGTGTCCCCACAGCCTGCACAGTGACTTCAATGCTAGTGCTGTGAGGTGTAGCTACCTGATTAACTGTCTGTGTCCCCACAGTCTGCACAGTGACCTCAATGTTAGTGCCTGAGAGGTGTAGATAATCAACTGTCTGTGTCCCCACAGTCTGCACAGTGACCTCAATGTTAGTGCCTGAGAGTGTAGATAATCAACTGTCTGTGTCCCCATAGTCTGCACAGTGACCTATAGATACCTGATTAACTGTCTGTGTCCCACAGTCTGCACAGTGACCTATAGATACTGAATTAACTCTCTGTGTCCCCACAGTCTGCACAGTGACCTATAGATACCTGAATTAATCTTCTGTGTCCCACAGTCTGCACAGTGACCTATAGATACCTGAATTAACTCTCTGTGTCCCCACAGTCTGCACAGTGACCTATAGATACCTGAATTAACTCTCTGTGTCCCACAGTCTGCGCAGTTACCTCAATGTTAGTGCCTGAGAGGTGTAGATAATTAACTCTCTGTGTTCCCACAGTCTGCGCAGTTACCTCAGGCGTCACCGGATGGTCAGACTCCGGGAGGACGTGCAGAATGTGCGGGGTCTGATGGAGTTCTCCGCCTCCTATGCAACCCCCACCTCCTGCAGTACCCTGTCTGTCTGTCTGTCTGTCTGTCTGTCTGTCTGTCTGTCTGTCTGTCTGTCTGTCTGTCTGTCTGCCTGCTTGCTGCCTGTCAGTCTGTCTGTCTGTCTGTCTGTCAGTCTGTCTCTGTCTGTCAGTCTGTCTGTCTGTCTTTCTGTCTGTCTGTCTCTCTGTCTGTTCTCTGTTTGTCTGCCTGCTGTCTGTCTGTCTGTTGTCAGTCTGTCTGTTGTCTGTCTGTCGGCCTGCCTGCCCGCCTGCCTGTCTGCCTGCTGCCTGCTGCCTGCCTGTCTGCTGTCTGTCTGTCTGTTGTTTGTCCGTCTGTCTGTTTGTCTGTCTGTCTGTCTGTCTGCCTGTCTGCCTGCCTGCCTGCCTGTCTCCTGCCTGCTGTCTGTCTGTCTGTCTGTCTGTGCCTGCCTGCCTGCCTGCCTGCCTGCCTGCCTGCTGCCTGTCTGCCTGTCTGTCTGTCTGTTGTTTGTCCGTCTGTCTGTTGTCTGTCTGTCTGTCTGTCTGTTGCCTGTCTGCTGCTGCCTGCTGCCTGTCTGCCTGCCTGTCTGTCTGTCTGTCTGCCTGCCTGCTGCCTGTCTGTCTGTCTGTCTGCCTGCCTCCTGCCTGCCTGTCTGTCTGTCTGTCTGTCTGTCTGTCTGTCTGCTGCGCCCGTTTGCTGTCTGCCTGCTGTTTGCCTGCCTGTCTGCCTTCTGTCTGCCTGCTGCCTGCCTGCCTGCTGCTGCCTGCCTGCCTGCCTGCCTGCCTGCTGCCTGTTGTATGTTCTGTCTGCCTGTCTCCTGTCTGTATGTTTGCCTGTCTGCCTGTCTGTCTGTTTTTCTGCCTGTCTGCTGTCTGTCTGTCTGTTTGCCCGTCTGCCTGCCTGCCTATCTGTTTTTCAGTTTGTTTGTCTGTATGAAAGTATGTTTATCTGTCTGTCTGTCTTTCTATTTTGTCTGTTTGTACCTTTGTCTATTTGTCTGTCTGTATGTGAGTACGTTTATCGGTCTCTTTGTCTTTCTGTTCATCGGTCTGTCTGTCTGTTTGTCTGTCTGTCCGTCGGTATGTCAGCAGGTTAAGCCGTTGTCTTTCTTTCTAGCTGTCTGTCTGTCTGTCTGTCATATGTCTGTCTATTTGTTTGCCTCCCTGTCTGGATGAACTTTGACCTTGTGGTCCCAGTCTTTCCACAGAGTCCATAGCAAAGTCACTCTGAGCAGGAGCGGCTTGAGTCCAAAACTTCCCCTTGACCTTGTTGGACTCGAACCTGCAATATCCTTGTCCGTACCCAAAGTCAGGGCGTTAACCACTGCGCCAAGGCGGCTGGTAGAGTCAGAAATATGTTATATTATCATCTTTCTCTTGGGGATGCCCTGGGCAGTCAGAATAAATAGTACATGCCACCTTCTGGGAATGATGTGCTAGAAATTTCCTCTTTTCTATCCCTCTTTTTATTTTTGCCTTGTTTTTTCTTCTTCTTTCTGTCACCTTCTTTCTTTCTATTTTCTGCCTTCTTTGTCCATTATCCTGCCCTTTTTCTCTCAGAAAGTCTTGAACAATAACACTCTCTCCTATGCCGAAGTTGCATGCTCTGGACCTGACTTAGGGGCTTAACGGCAGTGAACGCATTTTCGCTCATATAACAGACAGCAATAGCTGCTGTTTCATCGTTAGTTATGGGCAAGAAGAAGAAGTACGGGATTCGAACCTGCGACCCTCCATTCCTTAACCCAAGCTGTTATACCACGGCACCAAGTCGATGATGCAATCCACCCATGTTATTTGCCTTCCGTTTTGTCAGTCCTTGGTTCTGAGCTCAGGTACTGGCTATGCCTATTCTCAATTTACTTTGTTCAAAACTACCATCCATCTACCATTTAATTCTCTTGATTAATGCATTCTTTAAGTAATATCTCTGTTGACTTGATTCCAAACTAACCTGTCATTCAATTCATCCATCCATCCATCATCCATCACCAGATTCTTCCTTCCTTCTCTTTTCTTTCTTCCTCTTCTTTCCTTTTTCTTCTTCCTTCTTCTTTTCCTTCTTTCTTCTTCTTTCTTTCTTCTTCTCCTTCTTTTTTTCCTCTACTTCCTTCCTTTCTCCATTCTTCTTCCTTCCTTTCTTTCCTTCCTTCCATTCCTTCTTCCTTCCTTCTTCTTCCCCTTCCTTCCTTTCTTCCCACCTTCCTTCCTCCTTCCTTCCTTCTCCCTTCATTCCTTCCTTCCTCTTTCCTTCCACCTTCCTTCCTCTCCTTTCCTACCTTCCTTCCTTCCTTCCTACAACCCTTCACCCTATCCTCATTACAGACTATTCGGAGGTCAGAAGGTCACCCGGAGAGCTTTCGTCGCTCCACGTCGGGCAGGGGAGGCTACTGGGGTCGGGGCGGACCGATGGCTTTCCTCCCCTTCCCAGCCTCTGTCCCAGTGTCCTGTGGCGCCAGTGTGGACGTGTCGGTCACCGCCCTGGGGGAACTGTCACCTTACATGTACCTGGCCAGGAACGATGACGTCATAGACAGCGGGAATGGCGGCGTCACCATCTTTCTCTTCCGCCGCCTGCTCCAGACCGAGGCTGTGTTCCGGTTTGAAAACGTCACAGGGGAAATGAGTGGCGGGTACCAGGTGTGGGCAGAGGACGGCTGGGGAGACTGAGGAGGTCCGCTTTAGTTTTGGAGCTGAGGGGAGGTGTGAGGGAGGAGAGAGGTCCGCTTTAGTTTGGAGTGAGGGGAGGTGCTGAGGGAGGACTGAGGAGGTCCGCTTTAGCTTTGGAGCTGAGGGGAAGGTGCTGAGGGAGGACTGAGGAGGTCCGCTTTAGTTTGATGAGGTTAGAGGGAAGGTGCTGAGGGAGGACTGAGGAGGTCCGCTTTAGTTTGGAGTTAGAGAGGGAAGGTGCTGAGGGAGGATGAGGAGGTCGCTTTAGGATTGGGAGTTAGGAGGAGGGATGTTGAGGGAGGATGATGAGTCGCTTATGTTGAGGGAGGATGTTGAGAGGGTGTTGAGGGAGGACTGATGAGGTCCGCTTTACCTGAGTTAGAGGATGAGGTTTGAGAGGAGGGATGTTGAGGAGGACTGATGAGGTCCGCTTAGCTTGGAGTTAAGGAGGGAGGGTGTTGAGGGAGGAGGGATGTTGAGGGAGGAGGGAGGAGGTCTGCTTTAGCCTGGAGTTAGAGGAGGGAGGGTGTTGAGGGAGGAGGGATCTTGAGGGAGGAGGGATCTTAGCTTGTAGAGAGTGAGGGAGTGAGAGGATGATTAAGCTTGGACTAGAGGAGGAGGGTGTTGAGGGAGGAGGGATGAAGTCGGCTTTAGCTAGAGGGAGGGTGTTGAAGGATTTTTTTTTTTGGGGGGTGAGGTGTTAAATACTCAAGAAACATTGTGTACCTAAAAGCAGTGTACTGCTGTACAGAAAGGATGTAGTTTATTTTTCTTATCCTATCTTCTTCTGTCATTAAGATCCTTCTCCTTCATCGTGCACAACAATTGTTGTTTTCCTTGGCTAGAGTTCCAAGGTTCGCCAAACAACAATACTGACCCCTTTTCCGCTAGGAGCCATTTTAGGTAGGTGGGGGTCAGGTTGTCGATTGTGAGATTTTGATTGATTATAAAACTTATAGCATTATTCTACCTTTTGATGAAATATCAAGTCCTAATTTTGTATACTTTTGCCTTTAAACATGCTTTTTTTATATACTCCAAGCCCTCATTCTGTCCATCTGATTACAATGCTAAACTGGTCAATTTCTCATTTTGTTATATTCTGCAGTCTATCATTTCAACTTGTAGTAGCTTTTCAGAAGAAAAAAGAAAGCAAGAAGAGAAGAAGAAAGAAGCAGAAGAAGAAGAAGAAGAAGAAGAAAGAAGAAGAAGAAGAAGAAGAAGAAGAAGAAGAAGAAGAAGAAGAAGAAAAGAAGAAGGAGAGAAGAAGGAAGAGAAGAAAGAGAAGAGAAGAAGAAGAAAGAAGAAGAAGAAGAAGAAGAAGAAGAAGAAGAAGAAGAAGAAGAAGAAGAAAGAGAAGAAGAAGAAGAAAAAAGAAGAAGAAAGTTTGTTCTTTTTATTGTTTTGTGGGAAATAAACTGATACCTCTTTTACAGGACAAAGAAAGTCTGAATAGTTACCTTGATTGATGTATGATCATTATAGTGGTGGTGGTGGCTGGGTAGTGATGGGGATCTCTGTGGTGTGTGTGGATGTGTTGTTGTGTGTTAGTAGTGTGTGTGTCTTTGTTTCTGATCCTTGTTGTGACTTCAGTCCTGTGTCTGTATCTTGTTGCCATCTTAAGGACTTGGGGAGTGGTCGGCGTTGATGTTACTCCAGAGAAAAACCTCTTGAACTGATTCGAACCCATCAGCAGACAAGAGCGCGTCACTCTGACCACTAGTATAGTTCTGATCCCTTCTCCTGTGTAGCTTTCGGTGAGAGTGGTGTGAGTGATGGTGTGTGTGATGTGTGTTGTTTTAGTTGTGTGTGGTGTTTTTGTGTTTTGTGGTGTGTGTGTATTTGTTGTGTGTGTGTGTGGTGTGTTGTTGTTGTGTTGTTGTGAGTGTCGTCTTGCTTCGTCTCTCTAGATGACTCCATTCCTCTTGCATACATTTACACGCGCAGACCGTCTTTCTTTCTCTCAGCTCTCCTCCTTCCACCACCCCACCCCCCCACCCCCACACACACACACACATACACTGCACACAAGGATGCATACACACTGCTACACATTCTCACACGTTTTTAATGTTATGACTGAGCTATATGCGCACATGCGCGCGCCAAACACACATGCACACACACACACACACACTCACACACACACACACACACACACACACACACACACACACACACACACACACACACACACACACACACACACACACACACACGCATGCTATTTTCCCACACATCAGGAATGTATAATTATAGGCAGAAAGAGCTAGAGAGACAGCGCTGGCCAGCAGCTTCACCTCAATCATTTGTCCTCAGAAATCGGAGCAGCATTCACAGATAATAATGGCGGTAGAAAATTGTCGGACATTAATTTCAAATGGTTGGGAGGCTTATCATTGCTGCTGCCTGAAGTGTGTGCAGTGGGGTGAGCCAGCCTCTGTAGTCAGGGAGATGTGTGGCTGATGGGTGTAGTGGGATTCCTCCACAGCAAACAGGGAGATGACATTGAAATAGTTACCAAAAATTGCTGTGTAATGATGATGATGATGATGATGATGATGATGATGATGAGGAGGGAGGGAGGAGGAGGAGGAGGAGAGGAGGATACTACTACAAATAATGATTATGATAATATTAATGATAATGATAATGACCTGGACAGTCCAACACTCATTCGGAAGGCGGAGGACAGGGCTGGATGGCGACGGCTGGCTGCAGAATCGTCTCTCATGTCTCCTCCTCGACCATCCAGGTCATGAGAAAAAAGAATAATAATGAGAGAAGAAGAAGAAGAAGAAAGAAGAAGAAGAAGAAAGAAGAAAGAAGAAGAAGAAGAAGAAGAAGAAGAACAACAACAACAACAACAACAACAACAACAACAACACAACAACTATTATAATTATAATTATAAATGGAATTTATATAGCGCTGTATCTTGCAAAAACAAAACAAAATCGCAGATTTGGAGAGAAGAGTACAGGCGGTAGAGATGAGATGGCATCTCCTACAGAGACCACATAAGCAACGACCACATGAGGCTCCTTGGCATCTCCTACAGAGACCACATAAGCAACGACCACATGAGATTCCTTGGTATCTCCTACAGAGACCATATAAGCAACGACCACATGAGACTCCTTGGCATCTCCTACAAAGACTACATAATTATGCAACGAAAACGTGCATAACAGAATCCAGCAAATCATTGGTCTCTACGAAAATCATCTACCAATCGTAAAGAAGCGTAAACTTAAATGGTAGGGGCATGTCACAAGATCAAAAGGACTTGCAAAAACAATAGTGCAAGGCACTGTCCAAGGAGGAAGAAAAAGAGTAGATAGATAGATAGATAGATAGATAGATAGATACCTAGATACCTAGATACCTAGATACCTAGATACCTAGATAGCTTCGGATGAGACAAGAAACCGAGGCCCCGTGTTTGAACGCACGTAGAACATCTTGCGCACACGTTAAATCATGTTCCACTTTTCGTAAGAAAAGGCCATCGTGTGCCAGTGGGAACAGATGACATTTACAAAACCGCATACACATGGGGACTAGATGTAAAAAAGCACAAGAGTGCTTATCCCATTATCCTCGGTATAAAATAATAAAATATAAAAAATAATAAGCTAGCTAGCTAGATAGATGGAAGCCATATACAAGGATTCACACTAAAGCCGGATGTGCAGAGCCCAATCCTTGGGGCGTTCAGCAGCAGTGTCACACAACCTCACAAGGCTGAAGTCCACACGAACTGTTGATAAAGATAAAATTACATTGTAACAGTAGGTTTGGTAGGCCTACACACTGAAAAGAAAGATAGACAGGTAGACCTAGAGATGAAGAGACACAGAGAGAGAGAGATGCATAGGTCAATCATGGCTTGGCTTCGCGAACGAAGATTAAGGGCACTGTCCACGTCTGGTGCAGGCTCGCTGGTGGCTGTTCAGTCCAATGCGTGACAAACAAACCCGGCCGCAGGTCAATACACTGAAGTGAAATATCATAGTAGAGAGACAGAGACAGAGACAGAGAGGGTGTGTGTGTGTGTGCGTGCGTGCGTGCGTGTGTGTGTGTGTGTGTGTGTGTTCGGAACATGATTATACGGTCGAATGGCAAAGGGAAACAATTCTAAAACTGCAACTTTGCAATCATGTAACGTGGTATTGCCTCCCTTTGCCCACGACGCGCTTGAGCAGTGGAGAAAGGAAGGGGAAATACGAGCGCGCACGCGCACATTCACAGTGGGGAGAGGGGGGGGGGGGGGGGGGGAATAGCCTAGAGGTCAGAACATTGCGCTCACAATTAGACGACACAGGTTCGATTCCCGTTAGTGGGGATTTTTCCCCTGGAGTTAACATCAGTGCTGACTCCACTCTCCCCAAAAGTCTTTCGGATGAGAATATAAACCGAGGCCCCGTGCGCGAGTGCACGCAGAATATCTTGCGCAGACGTTAAATCCTGTTTCGCTGTTCGTAAGAGTAGGCCATTGTGTGCCAGTGGGGACAGATGATAATATTTACATAACTGCATACACACAGGGACTGGATAAAGAAAACCACATGACTGCTTATTCCAATGTCCTCGGTATAAAAGAAAACAAACAACACATACACACACACACATATTTACATGCAGAAAGAGAGAGAGAGAGAGAGAGATTTGATTTGATTTGATTTATTCTTTTATATCGAGGATAACAGAATAAGCAACATGTGCTTTTTTTCATCCGGTCCCCATGTGTATGCAGTTTTTGTAAATATTGTCATCTGTTCCCACCGAGAGAGAGAGAGAGAGAGAGAGAGAGAGAGAGAGAGAGAGAGAGAGAGAGAGAGAGAGAGAGAGAGAGAGAGAGAGAGAAGAGAGAGAGAAGACAGACAGACAGACAGACGACAGACAGACAGACAGACAGACAGAGACCGACAGACCGACAGACAGACAGACAGACAGACAGACACAGACACAGACAGACAGACAGACAGACAGACAGACAGACA
>CM060345.1:1169108-1171608 GCA_030674155.1 Stramonita haemastoma | reverse complement strand
GCAACCCCCACCCACGAAAAATCGAAAAAAAGAAGGAAAATGCAACGAAAAAAAAAAAGATAGAAAAAATGCAAAATAAAAAGAAAAATATACAAATGCGAAGAAAAAAGAAAATGAGGGGAAAAAAGGGCAAAGAAAAAAGCACATACAGAAATAATCACAGACTGAAGTTTAAAAAAAATGATAATAAGAAAAAAGGGAAAACGTAACGAAAGAAAATACAAAAAAGTATAAAAAATGAAAAGGACGAAAGCAGTAAAAACTGAAAAAGAAAGGAAGAAAGAAAAACCTGATGGAATGAAAACCCAATCAACCCAGTCAGCATCATGAAAGGAAGAAGAAGAAAGAAGGAAGGCAGGAAGGATCTAGGAAAGAAGAAAGGCAGGAAGAAAGGCAGGAAGGCAGGAAGGAAGAAAGGCAGGAAGAAAAGAAGGACTGAAGTAAGAGAGGAAGACAGGAAGGAAGGCAGGAAGGAAGAAAGGAAGAAAGGAAGAAAGGAAGGAAGGAAGAAAGGAAGAAAGGAAGGAAGGAAGAAAGGAAGAACTCAGAAACTAATCAGAGACTGGACAAGCAGAGAGCAGTCGCTGTCCACGTTGTGCTGATGACATTAGCAGCACAGTGAATAAAGCCTGTGCCAAACTGTGGCTGATGGCCATTTATTCTCTGCCCCCCCCCCCCCTCCCCATCCTACCGCCCCTGTGATGAGGTCCCCCTGTTTTCCTACAGGAACTGTGCAGTCAGCAGCGTGGCCTCTTTCTTCATGACCCCTCCTCCTCTCCTCTCCCCTGCACTCTCTCTGTCTCTCTGTCTCTCTGTCTCTGTCTGTCTGTCTGTCTGTCTGTCTGTCTGTCTGTCTGTCTGTCTGTCTGTCTGTCTGTCTGTCTGTCTGTCTGTCTGTCTGTCTGTCTCTCTCTCTCTCTCTCTCTCTCTCTCTCTCTCTCTCTCTCTCTCTCTCTCTCTCTCTCCTCTCTCTCTCTCTCTCTCTCTCTCTCTCTCTCTCTCTCTCTCTCTCTCTCTCTCTCTCTCTCTCTCTCACGGGCCCATCGTCAGGCCTGACCTGGTTCATAGATTCCCATCTGTTCCCGTTGGCATGACTCCACTCCCGATACTGATGCTGAGAGGAGTAGAATGCTACACTGTCCTCTTAACTAGCCGCTATTCTCTCTCTCTCTTGTTACCTGATTTTGTTCCTATTTGCATCAATCAATCAATCAAGTCCTGACGATGATATCAACTGGTTAAACCACACAAGGTTGTCTCCTAATCTGGTATTTCTTTTTCTTTGTTAGTTGTTTTGCATGTTTTCTTATCTACATAAATTAAGAAAGGAAAACAAATTCTGCATGACGCGTTTGCGCTCCACAAGACCCCCAATATAGTATGCAAGTCTTATGCTCACGAGCAGGTGTGCACACATGCGTGCACATACAAGCTGTACGCGTAAACACACACACACACACACACACACACACACACACACACACACACACAACACACCACGCGCGCGCGCGCGCCGCGAGCGCGCGCGCACACACACACACTAAAACTGGGAACAGTTGTTTATAAGTATACATAACTAGAAAAGTGCCTGTGTAAAAACAAAAGGCTTACTGCACTGTAACCCCCCCCCCCCCCCCAAACACACACACACACACGTACACACACATGTTGGTCTCTCTGTGCAAACATCACACATGCCATACTCTTGATATCAACTCGACAATCTATATAATCATTTGTGTTCTACAAAGAAAACTCATCATCACCTTTTTCATTATCGCCCTCCTCATAATCATCATCTTCCCATCCACTCTTTCTATGTCAGCTTAGACTCCAACAGTCCGGGCAAAAACCAAATAAAAATGTTAAAAGAAAATGGCATCCATCTCTCTCCTGATCCTCTGTTTTTCTTCCTTGTCCTCTTTCCTTTTCTTTCTCATCCCTCTTCTTTATCTGCTCATGTAGAAAAAAGTCACGTGGTAACAATTATCTTTACAATAACAAAAAATCAACTGGAATTGATATCTTGAGGAAAAGACACAAAGCCATGAGGAATGAAGAATAGACAGAAGAAAAAAAAAAGAGAAAGAAACTCATTCCCCCCAAAGACGTAAAACAAGAGAAGGGAATGAAAAAGAAAGAAAGAAAGAAAGAAGGCACAACACTGAAGGAAGGGAAAAGAATGAGTGTGGTCAGCAGAGTCGAAGGGAGAAAGAAAGGACGCAAATGCTTGAGACTGGACACACACACAGAAATTTATTTATCTATTTATTAGCACTTTATGTCACAGCAGATATCTCTGCTGTCCCCGGGGAAAGCACATCGCCGCAAGTGCAGCGCCACCTATTACTTTGTTCTTTTTCCTGTATGCAACTGTGTTTGTTTCCCTATTAGAGTGTTTTATTTTCTACAGAATTTTTTTCTGGCACAACCTTCTTGTTGCCGTGGGTTCTTTTACGTGTGCTACATTATGAATGAAACACACAGGACCTCGGTTCAT
>CM060345.1:1164108-1166608 GCA_030674155.1 Stramonita haemastoma | reverse complement strand
TTTGCTTCAGTGAAACCTTCAGCTCTCTCTGTCTCTGTCTCTATCTCTTTCTCTGTCTCTGTCTCTCTCTGTCTATCTCTCTGTTCTCTCTCTCTCTCTCTCTCTCTCTCTCTCTCTCTCTCTCTCTCTCTCTTCTCTCTCTCTCTCTCTCTCTCTCTCTTTCTCTCTTTCTCTCTCTCTCTCTGCTCATTTTGTCTGTAGGATCCAGCTTGCTGCTGTTGTCACACAAAAGGAGGTACTTCACCAGCTTCTTGAAGCAGTCTCTTGCCATTGCTCACTGTGATGGCTGCCTTGCAAACAGCATCCTTACAGCACGTGACAGCCTTCTCCTGGAAACAGAGCTGTGCCCTGAAACAAGGGGAATGGCCAAGAGAAAAACAGGGCTGCAGCCATCATCTGACCTCCCTTCATGTTTAGAACGGCGCCTCCTTCATCTTCCTCACTACTGTCCTCTTCTGTATTGAACTCTGACCCCTCATCTGAATCAATATCAACTGTCCATCTTAAAAGTCAGGATCATCTTCAGGCGTGCTAATGACCTCATGCACTGTCTGGGAAAAAAACCCAACCAGGAAACCCCAAAACCATGATACAATATCGTAACACATTGACAAAACAGATGGCTGTAAGTGGTTACCTGCACTGGTTCTCTTCCTCTTCTTTTTCCTCAATACAACATGAACGAAACAGAGAAAAACCCACCCCAACTGTGCCTGCTGTCCCTAAATGGAGACGAATGTTTATGCTGGCATGAAATTTTAAAAACAATCGTTTTTTTGTCAAAAGAAACAAAAAAACGTTTCTTTATCCCTCTATAGCAAGCATTTTCCCTTCATGAAGATGTATACAAACTTTAAAAGCGAGAAAGCTGTATGCTTACTTTTGATACAGGTGCATGCCTCAAGAACAAGCACCTCATACCATGCAAATCTATGCCTCCAGCAAAAACTGCAAAAGTGTTCACTGAAAACAAGAAAGAGACAGAAGAACAGAAATTGGTTGGCAGTTATAAAATAAAATGAAAACTACACAGTTTCCAGAAAAAAATAAAATGATGATCAAAGCATTGATGTCAGATTAAGATCCACACAAACATCCTCACGCATCAAAAAGCCAGGAAAAACAATCTATCATTGTTACTCACTGCATCCCTTTCTTTGGCATTATTTCTTTTTTATTTTGGCTTACATCTAGTCTCCTTTTCTTTCTTTTCCCTTGTGTAGTCACTAAATCATGTACAACGGAAGCACAGTGCTTGCAAAATAATCTTAGTAATAAAACAACATACAAAAGGCAGGAAAAGGACAGACAGGCAAAAAATCAACAAACAAACAAACAAGTAAATGCATTTGCAAATAAATAAATAAACAAACGAACCAAATAAAACCCTTAGGAGGAGGAGAAAGTGAAGAAAAAGAAAACAGCACGGTAAAGATGGAATGACAAATCAATGAGATCCGTCATCAGAGCAGAAAAGAGGAAGAGGAAATGGATTAGAAACTGGACATGCGCAAAGAAGCAATGACTGCCCACATCCTGTCTATTAGATTAGAGGAATGCTGGATAAAAAGTGTGGCTCCCCCGTAGGGACGCCAGGAGCCTATCAGATGAAATGGCATCCCCATCTTCTGGAAGTTCTGTGCTAGGAATTTCCTCTTTTCTATCCCTCTCGTCCTTTCTGCCTTGTTCGTTTTCTTCTTGCCATCCCCTGCTTGACTATTGTCGGTCTGTTTAGGGCCATTCTTCTGAGTGTGTATAAATAGCCTGTAAATATAACAGTCCTTTCCCATGTTGATGTCAGATGTGCTGGGCCCGTCTTGTCAGGGGCTGAACAGCAGCGCAACGCATTTGTCGCTCATATGGCAGACAACAATAGCTGCTGTCTGAGTGTTCGAGGAAGAAGATAAATGTGTATCTTTTGAAGAAGAAGAAGAAGAAGAAGAAGAAGAAGAAGAAGAAGAAGAAGAAGAAGAAGAAGAAGAAGAAGAAGAAGAAGAAGAAGAGAGGAGGAGGAGGAGGAGGAGGAGGAGGAGAGGGAGGAGGAGGAGGATTATGTTGTGGAATGCATGCCTGCATGTATGTGTCTGAATGTATTTTAACGTCGGTGTGTGTGTGTGTGTGCGCGCGCGCGCGCGCGCGTGTGTGTGTGTGTGTGTGTGTGTGTGTGTGTGTGTGTGTGTGTGTGTGTGTGTGTGTGTGTGTCTGTGTCTGTGTCTGTGTCTGTGTCTGTGTCTGTGTGTTTCGGTGTTTGTGTGCTTATGTGTATTAGTGTCTCTGTATGCATGTGCGGACACACAAACAAACGTCTGTACAAGTTCTTTTTTTCTAAGGGATACACAAGCTCATTCAGTTATCATAACAGCGAAACCGAACTGTTTGCTTCGAACATAAAACCATGAGCGATTGGGCAAGCCAGCCCTGCGTGTTGTAGATGCTTTGATAGACTGTAATTTCTCCCCAGGAATGTAAAGCTGTCCCGTCATTGGCAAGTGCTTGATAC
>CM060345.1:1096608-1154108 GCA_030674155.1 Stramonita haemastoma | reverse complement strand
CAGTCCTTGTTTCCTGTTACTGTGACACAGTCCTTGTTTTCTGTTACTGTGACACAGTCCTTGTTTTCTGTTAGTGTGACACAGTCCCTGTTTTCTGTTTCTCTCTGACAGATTTCCAGCAGAACGACACCTTCGGTCAAGGTGAGGGCCTGACCCGGATGAGGATCCAGCATGAGGTGGCGCGGAGCCAGAACTCCAAAGTCTTTCTGCGCATGCTCATCCTCCGCAACCCGGACTGTGCCATGGAGCTCTTCTTCCCGCCCTTCCCTGACCTCATCGCCATGCCCCCCTCCACCCAGACCTTCCACGACCTGGCCTTGACCTTGAAGAGAAAGGGCCGGAAGGTCGATCCGGGGTCAGACCTGGTGTTGGGCTACTCCCTCCGCCTCACTGCCACCCTCTCCTCCCCCGAACTCTCCAAATTCGAGGTCGGCAAACCCTGGGCTTACTACGTCAGCTTTGAGTACGCTCCTGGAGACTTCCCCGTCCGGAAGACGGATTACGGGTACAGGGACGACGCCGCTTTCCAGAAAGATGACGACTGGTCCGGGACCAACACCTCCAAAGCGCTGGGCATCCGGCTGAAAGGCCGGTACGCGTCTGCAGGCATCTTCACGCTGTACTTCCTCAGGCTGAAGGCGCGGGACGGGGCGGAGTCCCTGGTCACTGACATCGAGCTGAGGCAGAGCCTGTACATCACTCGCCGCGCCGGGGAAGAGCCGGTGAGGAGGAACACGGTGTTCATCAAAAACAAGCACTCCCACTTCCTGACCGAGTTCGACATGCCCATGTCTCTACACGCGCCCGAGTTCTCCTTCAACGTGGTGGGCAACCCGCTGCCCGAGGTGGCGCTGTACCGCGGCTGCTCCCCGCTGCTGGGGAGCGAGGTGGAGGTGTTTGAGCGGAAGATGTTTTCCAGATACGAGGCCAGTTTCTTCTTCAGGTTCCTGAACGCCTCCCAGGCCTCTGCCGGCAGCTACAGGCTGGTGGCCAGGAGCGGCGCCATGGAGGCCCGCGAAATCATGTCGCTGGGCATCTACCCCCCTGGCTGAGTCTGCTGCACCCACCCTCTGCTTCTGTCTGTGCACAGAGGATAATATGATGATTATCCTCACATTACAGACATGGCTGAATCTGCTGCACCCACCCTCTGCTTCTGTGCACAGATGATAATATGATGATTATACTTCTATTACTGGCGTGGCTGAATCTATGTTGCTCTGTTTCTGTCTGTGCACATTTCATGATAATTATCCTCACATTACAGCCCTGGCTGAGTGCAGTGCTGCAGGCTCTGTTTCTGTCTGTACACAGATGATAATTTTTATGATGATTATCCTCCTGTTACAGACATGGCTGAGTGCTGTGCTGCTCTGTTTCTGTCTGTGCACATTCCATTATAATTATACTCCTGTTACAGGCATGGCTGAGTGCTGTGCTGCTCTCTTTCTGTCTGTCCACACATGTCATGATAATTGTACTCCTATGACGTAACATTTATTTGTCTCTTTATTTGTTGGCTTATTATCTTTATCTATTTGGTCATTTTGTTTACTGATTTGTTTCAGTGTCATTCCTTGTTCTTCCTGTCAACCTCCTTCTTGTCTATTTTCTGCCTTTGTGGGCCATTTTCCCGCGTTTTTTCCCATAGAAAAAAATTAAAGATAACAGTTCTCTCCCCTGCCGAAGTCGGATGCGCTGGGCCTGACTTGTCAGGCGCTTAACGGCAGTACACCGCATCTCCGCTCATATGACAGACAGTAATAGTCGCTGTCTCATCGTTTGATGAAGAGTGCATTTCTTTTATTTTGTTTATTCTTCTATTTGTATTTATTCTTATATTGTTTATTCTTTTCTTTTTTTCGATAATGGGATACGTTTTCAAGTACTTTTTAACGTCCAGTGTTTGTATGCACGCATATGTATAAATTTGGTCATTATTTGTTTCCACCGACTGAAATGGCTTAGTGTTCCGGAAGGGTCATTGCGTGTGCACAAGATGTTTGTCATGGGTTTGCACACGGGGCTCGGTTGATAGTCTCATCTGGACTTCAGGGAGTGGAGTCAGCACTGATGTTAACCCCAGGCGAGATATCCCCATGAGCAATGCTTAGTTGAACATGGATTCGAACCTGGCCCAAGAAATCATAAGCGCAATGTGCAACACTTTAACCACCCTACTAACCTGTCCTCCATTCAGAGTGTAAGCCTATTTAGTGTATGGTGGTTTGGCCCTGTCAAAAATCAGATTTTCTTCACAAGACTTTTTCGTTTGTAGCTGTCGCCCATTTGTGCACATACAATCCTTGAGTGCTCACATACACAGTGCGTGTTGTGGTCAGTCCAGGTATTTGTTGTCTCTGTTGATCCAACGAATAAAATTGGGTTTAAGCCAAAGCTTTTATTGTTTTTGTCTTTCTTTCAGAGGTCTTCAGTCAGTAGTTGAAGTAGATATCCGTGAACGGAATGTTTTGTTTCCCTTTGAATTGTTTTGTATGTTGTTGAAGTAGAACACTGATACTGGAATTCCCAGGAGTGCGTGACTTTCCCCATTTTCTGTCCCTCTCTTTTGCTTCTACCTTGTTCTTCTCCTTCCTGCTACCTCTGCCTTGCCTTTGTCCTGCCTTCGTGGGCCATTGTCCTGCCTTTGTCCAAAAGACTTCAGAGATAACACACCTCTCTCCCACCTGGACCTGATGTGTAATGCTCAGCCTGAGTTATCAGCCCCTTAAAGGCAGCGCCACGCATTTTGGCTCATTTGACTGGCAATGGTCAGACTGAGCGAGTGAAGAGAAGAAGAAGAAGAAGAAGAAGAAGAAGAAGAAGAAGAAGAAGAAGAAGAAGAAGAAGAAGAAGAAACTGACTGAATGCCCCAAACAAAGTCAAGGCTATGTGCATGTGCAGCATTGGCACCAAGAAATATTCTGCAGAATGAGGCACTGGTGATTTAATAAAGTCAGAAAGAAGGGGGTGGGGGGTGTTAGTTGAAGCATGTTTTATTCTTTCCACAATAACCATATTCAGTTACACTGCCAGCCCTGACTTTTTCTCCCTCCTTCTGCAGAGAGCTTGCACAAACCCAAGGGGAAGTAATACAGGGTTTAGGAGTGTGTGAGACTCTTAACAACGTTAGCATCGATCGTTTCGTCCAGTTGCCGAAAGAGTAAGCTGGTTACCGTTATTGACAGAGAAAACAGCAAAGAGTAAGCTGGTTACCGTTATTGACAAAGAAAACAACAAAGAGTAAGCTGGTTACCGTTATTGACAGAGAAAACAACAAAGAGTAAGCTGGTTACCGTTATTGACAAAGAAAACAACAAAGTGTAAGCTGGTTACCGTTATTGACAGAGAAAACAACAAAGAGTAAGCTGGTTACCGTTATTGACAGAGAAAACAACAAAGAGTAAGCTGGTTACCGTTATTGACAGAGGAAACAACAAAGAGTAAGCTGGTTACCGTTATTGACAGAGAAAACAACAAAGAGTAAGCTGGTTACCGTTATTGACAGAGAAAACAACAGACTGAAAATGGACACCGAGGTTTTTATGTTGGTGTTTTTTTTTCTTTCTTTCTTTTTTTAATATGTTTTTGATATATCTTTACTTAGAAATCATGAATCATAGACACACGCACACACTTTTTGAGAGCCATTACAAGGAAGCAGCTTATATATTTATAATATATAAATCAATGTTCTTATTTTTGTGAGGGCAGGTTGAAAACAACTTGTGTATATTTAATCTTTTACTCTCAATAAAAAATCTTTTTGATCTGGTTTGGCATGTATGCTCAAAACAATAGAATTATTTGACTCATTGAATCTTGAATATAATCAAATCAGCCTACCAGCTCGGTAGCACTTTCCAACCATTATTTTCAGGTGAAACAATCAAGACCTTTAGCTTTTCCTTCATTTGTTTGTGCTATAGTCCTGTTATATAGAAAACAAGAATATGAAAGAATATTTCAACTTGGTGCAAAATTAGCTACAGCGGCAACAACAACAACAAAACTAAGAGCAAAAACTCAACATCTATGTAGGGAAGAAAAAAAACAAAGACACTCTGGAGGAGTTCAGTTTCACAAGAAATTCGGAGGAATTTGTTTCACATAGCTACTGTTGTTCTTTCACTAGTTATTTAAGAAAATTGCACAAGTAATTGCAATGTAAACGAACTTCATTACCATTGTCAAATCCAATAATCATGTCATATCTGTTGTTAGCCAAGAGTATCAAAATAACTTTTTTTTAACTTGGATAGTTGATGCAGAACAATGCGAATTCAAAGTAAACTTGGTAACAGTCTGTAACTGTACGTTCTGTGATGTTTTCCCTGATCTCTGCAGGGGACATAACCCACTGCACTGTTGTGACCACACAGTATAGCAAGGAAGTTGAAGTAGGCAATTGTGTGGTTCTGCTTCAGAAATAAATAGCTGTTTGGGATTTAAATGACAAAGATAGCAGTTAACAGCAACGTAAATTGGTTTAGAATATTACAGAAAAGCCCGTTGTTACTGATGGGCTTTTATTTAAATCAAGTCACAGAGAAATCCACACAGAAAAACGGAATAAAAGAAGTATTTAGTACCTAGATAGAGTAAAAAGTATAACTCAGTAAATGTGTCCAGTTATCCTCAATGGGGATGCTGAGGTCCTGTCACATCCCCACCTTATGAAAGTTTCGTTCCAGAAATTCCCTCTTTTCTGTATTCATCACCTCTCTCTCTCTCTCTCTCTCTCTCTCTCTCTCTCTCTCTCTCTCTCTCTCTCTCTCTCTCTCTCTCTCTCTCTCTCCTCTCTCTCTCTCTCTCTCGGATGAGACTTTAAACCGAGGCCCCGTGTGCGAACGCACGCAGAACATCTTGCGCACACGTTAAATCCTGTTCCGCTTTTCGTAAGAGTAGGCCATCGTGTGCCGGTGGGAACAGATGACAATATTTACAAAACTGCATACACACGGGGACCGGATGAAAAAAAAGCACAGGATTGCTTATTCTGTTATCCTCGATATAAAAGAATAAGTAAAAAAATAAATAAATAGTAAAATCTCTCTCTCTCACTCCCTCCCTCCCTCCCTCCCTCCCTCTCTGCTGTTGCCTTCCCCCCGTAACCTTCTTGTCTGTTTTCTGTTTTCTTGGTCCATTCTCCCGCCTTCTTCCCAGAAACACTAGAAAGAGACCAGTTCTGTGTCAGGCCAAAGTGCTATGGTCTGAGTGTGACATGGCAGGTGCTTCAGGGTACCACAACACACTCTCCTCCTGTGACAGACAACCATAGCTGCTGTCTCAGGGTTTGGCAAAGAGGAATTGTCCAATCTGCTTACAGGCAAACAGAACAATGGAAGTTACTTGCAAGGATGGCAATTCCTTTAAAAAATAGACAAAAACAACTTTTGATTCTTGTGTCTGGCCATCCTTACTAACTGCATTTGTTTCTTGCTTCCACTGGAAGTTTTGGAAGTAGATTTTTTTTATGGGGTAAATCATCCTAGTCTAATGAAAAACATAACAGGACGACGTAGATTTATTCCTCTGTGTGTGTGTGTGCGCGTGCGCGCTTGTGTGTGTGTGTGTGCGTGCGCGCGCGCGCGCGCGCGCGCTTGTGTGTGTGTGTGTGTGTGTGTGTGTGTGTGTGTGTGTGTGTGTGTGTGTGCACGTGCGTGTGTGTACATTCGAATTGCTAAGATTATTAACTGTTATGATTGCTTGTGTGTTGTATAGGTCGAATGCAAGCCCTTTGATTTGTTTTTTGCTAACATATAACGCCATATAATTCCTTTTATTATTATTATTATTAATTATATTACATATTATTATTATTTTATTATTATTATTATTATTATATATTATATATTATTATTATTATTATTATTATTATTATTATTATTATATTATTATTATTATTATTACTTATTATTATTATTATTATTATTATTATTATTATTATTATTATTATTATTATTATTATTATATTATATTATTATTATTATTATTATTATATTATTATTATTATTATTATTATTATTATTATTGTTTTTCTTCTTCTCTTCTTCTTCTTCTTCCTCTTCTTCTCTTCTTCTTCTTCTTCTCTTCTTCTTCTTTCTTCTTCTTCTTCTCTTCTTCTTCTTCTTCTTCCCATTATGAGAAACACTCCTTACCTAATAAAAAATACACAGCAGCAGCAGCCAGCAGGGCCGCTCTGTTCCTCTGTCAGACAGCTACAACATGTACCTTCATTACTGGTCCTGGAGTTTTCTGCCTTCCTCGCTGGAGAGTTCGCCTGCAGCCAAGGGAGGGAATGCATGTGCTGACAGTGTGTGCGAAGCTAAAGATGTTAGCATCGATGGGGGGACAACTTGTTGAAGGGGAAGATACTGCACTGTTGACGTGGGCAATGACAGACAGAGAACAATCCTAACGCACTGGACAAGTTTTACATGGTAGGGTGGGCTTTTCCCTGACACCCCAGGGAAGAAGACGGCAGGTTTGTTGGAACAACCCCAAATTCTGGGAGGTTGAGGGCAGGACTGGGCTGGTGGTCTGCAGGTAAGGCACCTGCCTACAAACCAAACAGTCGGGGTTTGTGGTGTGTTTTGGTTTGATCCCTATTTGTGTCCTAAACGTTTCCCCCATCCACTAGACCACGAATGGTGGTCTGGGTGTTAGTCTTTTTTGGATGAGATAATAAATCAAAATCTTGTTTACAAGACATAATTTAGCACACACAACAAAGTCCATGGCAACAAGAGAGTTGTTTCTGGCAAAATTATGTCGAAAAAGCCATTCTGATAGAAATACACACACAGACAAGAAAGGACAAAACAATAAAGGATGGTGTTGCACTTGTAACATCAGGCTTTCTCCCGGGAGAGCAGCCCCAGTTTCCACACATTGAACTCTGCCATGACTGTTCTTTCTTTCTTTCTTTCTTTCTCTATTTATTTACTTATTTATTCATTCTTTTATATCTATTTATTCTTTTATATCTAGGATAATTAAATAAACATTCATGTGCTTTTTATATCTAGTCCCCGTGTGTATGCAGTTTTGTAAACCTTGTCACCTGTTCCAGCAGGCACATAATGGCCTACTCTTACGAAAAGCGGAACAGAATTTAACGTGTGTGCAAGATGTAACACACACACGGGGCCTCGGTTTATAGCCTCATCCCACTGACTGAAGTGGTACACAATACAATACTGGAAGCTAGGGCTGTGTGCATGTCCGACATTGGAGTCACGGTTTGTTCTGCAGAACGAGGCCCTAGTAACTCAATAAATCGAGGAGAGAGGCGGTGGAGCCGTGTTTTATCTTGTCCACCATAACGACATTGGTTCCCACTGCCGGCGCTGACTTTTTCTTCCTTCCTCTGCAGAGAGCGTGCACAAACCCAAGGGGAAGTAATACAGGGTTTAGGAGTGTGTGAGACTCTTAACACTGTTAGCATCGATCGTTGGGACCAGTTGCCGAAAGAGTAAGCTGGTTACCGTTATTGACAGAGAAAATAACAGACTGAAAATGGACAGGGATGTAATTCTATATTCTGTGTTGTTCTGCTGATCTGTGATAGGGTGTAGCCCACTGCGTTTTTTGAGAACACAGGCATTGCAGGAGGGTTGAAATGGGAAGCTGTGTGGCTCTAAAACTGAGCAAATTCAGAGTTAAGAGTAAATTTGCATGACATGAATGAAGAGGTTGAATATATTTTTCATTTCTGTGAAACTCCGTGTATGAACGTATTCTATTAATGCAAATTGTATATGTTACAATTAGTTTTGTTTTCTGAAATCCTCCATGGCCGAAGAGGGGTCATAGGCGATTTACATATTGAATCTGCTTTATAAAAGAAGTAGCTGTTTTGTGTTAAAGAACACGGGCAATGAGCTATCAGTATGTACATAAGTTGAGAATCTGACAAGAAAGCATGTCAGGACTGACAACTTTCTATTTCATATGGGTCAGGGGGAAGGAATACATGCAGGAAAAAAAATGAACTAAAAAAAAGAAACTACCACTAAACTCAATAAAATAAATAAAACAAAGTGATTCATTTCCAATGAGGCATCTAATGATGTTAGCATCCACTGGGCAAACACTCGTCAATGGAAAGTGAGATATTTAACATTAATTATCAGCATGAACAGGGCTTAAAATAGAGAGTGGGGTTTCCAGGATTGCTGACACAGCAAATATAATACAGAAACTAGCTGGCCACAGGCAAACCTGCACATCGTATCTCCTTTTCTGAACACCTGAGGCAAGAAGACCTGACAGGGGAGTTACATTAACCACTGGCTGCCAGGATCTCTGATGACTGGCCAATTCCCAACCGTTCTATCTTGTCATTGGTTGGGACACCACTGAAGATGTTGCAACCAGCTTCCTCCACTCCTTGCGGTTTTCCGGACCGCAGAATAATTAACTGTGATGAAAAATACCAACAGTGGTTATGTTACAAAGGAAAATACATCATGACAGGAATAGCTTGAGATGAATTATTTTGTTTAAACACAATTTTATGACATCAAACTTAACTCACAAAACGGCTACACATCAATATTTCTCAGTGGAAAGAACAGGAAAAGTGTGCATAGAAAATGACTGAAGCGAGAGTTTAGCAGCGACAAAGTGATTTGAAAAGTTCTCTTTGCAGCAATCTTATAATATATATACCTGCTGACAGGCCTCAGGTCTTGTAGCCAGACAAGCTGAGGCAGAAAGAAGCCAGCCTAGTTCACTAGAAGCAGCAGCCTGCAGTTCCCCACAGCCCCTCATGTTGACAACACGACACTGGCTGACAGGGCAGAGTCTGAGCTCTTCTTCTTCTTCTTCTTCTTCTTCTTCTTCTTCTTCTTCTTCTTCTTCTCTTCTTCTTCTTCTTCTTCTTCTTCTTCTTCTTCTTCTTTCTCTCTTCTTCTCTCTTCTTCTTCGTCTTCGTCTCTTCTTCTTCTTCTCCCTCTGCATCACTTATCAGGTCTGGACGTATAGTGACTGGCTTTTTCCACCCAGCTTCTCCTCAAACACTCAGTACAGACTGCCCCCCCCCCCTTGTTGCCTGCCCTCACCATTCACACATGATCGTGTGGCTTTGCCACAGTCCCACCATAACAAAATAATGATTTTTTGGGTAAAATTAATAAAAATTAATCAGAACAAGAAAGTCCCAGTCTGAATAAATCTTCGTTTGAGACATGCACATAGAGAGTCTGGCCCTTAGAGGTTGGAAATAAAAAAACAACCAAAAAATCTACATTTGATGATATCATGGTAAAATAAACATTTCATGTTGAACCTTTCAAACATAAACAGCTCAGTCGAAACAATAGATTTTTTTCTTGCCCAAAATTAAGAATCAGATAATAAACTAGTCAAAATGTGTACTTAAGTTTCAAAAAAATTCTTGAAAAAAAGCTATGTCTTAGAGGAATTTAACCCGCAATTCACAACCCATAAGCTAACCATATACAGAAACATGGCGAGTGCCAACATTTGCTTTCTAGTATGTTTTGACTTTATTTTTATCACCCCATCTACATCTCAAAGACTTTTTTAAGTGTCGATAACAACTTTGAAACTAAGTTTGGAGCCCCACGACATTCTATATGCAAATGAGGCCTGCCACACAGACAGGGCTCAGCCAGGGTTATAGAAGAAAAAAAATAATGAGGCCTTCCACAGGGGCGAATCCAATTTCCTGCAGTGGAGTAGTTTGTCATAATTGAAATGCAATGTAAACACATGTCTCTTCCCTAACACAGTGTTTTCTCTGAGAAAAAAAAACCACAACCAAAAATCATGAAAAAGACAGGGGTTTTGTGACTCATTCCCTTCCTCAAATATTGTTGAGGGAGAAAAATGTGGCAGATAACCGGTTTCAGTTGACTTTTTTTAAGGGGAGGGGGTGGGGAGGTAAAGAATATAATCATTTGACTGCAGGCCTTACAACAGAAATGAGCTGGTGTTTTGAACGAAAGCAGCCAGTCCATTTCTGTATAGTTATAGCTTTGAGTGGTCAATAACAAGAGAGAGAGACAGAGACAGAGACAGAGAAACAGACCACACACACACACACTTTTATTGTCCATACAACATTACAGAGCTGTAGACAAGGGGGAATAACAAGTTTGTGTAACATGATAACAGTCTTCATTTTTTTTCTCACTCTACACTCACATAATTATACCATTTTTACAAAATCTATTTGCCACGCAGGTGAGACTGAGAGTGCCATGGTAGAATTGTAACAGAGGAAAAAGAGGAGTTGTGCAAATACAGAAATCTATGGAAAAAACGGAATACCGCAGATAAAAAAAATGTTTTGGTAGATGTTTGGTACTCAAATAGAATCAATATTAACGTATGAATCTGAGATTGGGGATTGTATAAAGAAGGCAAGCGGATTGAAAAAGTTCACACATTTGCTATAAAGAGATTTCTATTTGTTCCTTTACATGCATCAAGCCATTAGTTTATGGGGAAAGTGGAAGATATCAGTTATATATAAGGACATATACAAAAAGCATTTAATACTGGTTAAAACTTCTTAAACGACCAGCTTCTAGAATATGTAGACAGGTTTATGAAATGCTAATCTTACAACATGAAACTGGTCGACACAATCGGGTGTCAAATGTACAGAAAACGTTATGTGAGAATGGATTTGGTATTGTGTGGCTGAGTCAAGGTCTAGGATGTGAATATAGTTTCATAAATGAGACAGACAGACAGACAGACAGAGGGAGAGAGTGAGAGAGAGAGTGAGAGAGACAGACAGACAGACAAACAGACAGGCAGGCAGGAAAACAGAAAGACAGACAATCATACTTAATGAAGCTCTGCAATTTTGCAAGCCTGATATGTATATATATATATATATAAGAGAGAGAGAGAGAGAGAGAGAGAGAGAGAGAGAGAGAGAGAGAGAGAGAGAGAGAGAGAGAGAGGAGAGAAAAGACGAAGCGAAGAGAGAAGAGAGAGAGAGAGAGAGAGAGAGAGAGAGAGAGAGAGAGACAGAGAGAGAAGACAGACAGACAGACAGACAGACAGACAGACAGACAGACAGACAGAGATGGGGTGATAGGGTAAAGAGCTACACACTATGAAGAGGAATCAGCAATTTGTTAATTACAGTGTTGCTTTCTTCTGGAGTTGAGGACCGGATAGGTCAGTGGTCAGAGCACTCGCTTTCCCCCAGTCAAGTTAAGCAGCGTTGAGCATGGTTACTAGTTGGATGGCTGACCGTTTGCGCGCCTTGGCTTCAGTACAGTCCCCCAGTTCACCCAGCTATCAATGGGTACCTGCCCTCTTTAGTGTCAGGGAAGGGAAAGCAACGTGGCAGAGGAGATGGGCGCCGCCCTCGACATGCTGGCCCCTAGAGAAGCTGAGGTCTCTGACGCCTCGCTCCCCTACGACCACACAGGTTATGGGACACCACCTTTCTTCTCGAGTGTAAGGTAAATCACTAACACACAGGTCAATGTTCAGTTCTAGATTCAGCTTATAAAGAAAATGGCATTGAAATTCAAAGGGAACCATTGAATGTAGTTTCGTGAAAACCGTTGATTTCTGATGTTGCTAGGATTATTTCCAAGTCTTCTGTAAATATTTCATGGTAGGGTTTTTGTTGTTTTGTTTTGTTTTTTTGTTTCTTTAGTCTAATATCACCAAGTGTGAATAGATTTTATATTAAACTAAAATCAACAACAAGAGGAAGTGACAAACATTGTGGGCTTTTTTTAAGTAAACCACTTTTGTTTTTCTTCTCGAACACATGACAACAAAACTTCCCTCTCAGTTGTGTGAAATGACCCCACTGATCAAATGGACATAAATTTGTCATGTGGTCATTGTCCATGTACATCCTCTTTGACATTGCTGTTTCTCATTGCATCAACGTCTGCAGATAGGAAATAAACCGGCATTCACAGCAGCTTTCAAACTGTTTTCCTTGTTGCCCCCGACAGTCAATATGCAAAGGAGTTGTGTAACAAAGAGATTGCTTGGACAGTGTAATTGACAAAAATAATGACGTCTCGGGGGAGGGGGGGGGGATCAGATATCCCTGAGTTGACTGGGTTGCTGTGGTGTGAAAGGCCGTATACATACACGTTTGTTGCTTCAAAGAAAGGATATTTTCGTGAATTTCTCTGTCTTTGAGAAAAGAAAGTTTTGGAATTTGGGATTTGGAATTTTTTGTTGCTCCAAAGAAAGGGGATCGTCGCCATGGAATAGGGGAGCCAAGCTAGTTGCTAAAAAAAGGGGATTTTCGTGAATTTCTTTGTCTTTGAGAAAAAAAGTTTTGAAACTTGGAATTTGGAATTTTTTGTTGATCCAGGGAAAGGGGATTTTCCGCATGGAGTAGGGCACCCAGCTTGCTGCTCCAAAGAAAGGGGATTTTCGCCATGGAGTAGGGAACCCTGTTTGTTGCTCCATAGAAAGGGGTTTTGCCATGGAAAGAGGAACCCAGTGTGACAGAGAAGACAAAGCAGGCAAGGAATGGATGGAGAAAAGGCAAGGCAAAGCGAAGCAAGGCAAGGCGAGGCGAGGCGAGGGGAGGGGAGGCGAGGGGAGGCAGGGGGCCAGGGCAGGGCAGGGCAAGGCAAGGGCAGGAGGGGCAGGGCAGGGCAGGGCAGGGCAGGGCAAGGGCAAGAAGGCAAGGCAAGGCAAGGCAAGCAGGGCAAGGCAAGGCAAGGCAAATTCTTTCCATTTCGAGGATGATGAATAAGGCACACACACACACACACTTGACATCTTTCCCCTCCTTGGCTAGATCTCCAAGATTCACCAATGATGAGATGTTTGTGTATGAGACTACCCCTCCCCCCCTACCTGGTACTATCTAAGTAGCCCCATTCTGATTTTGAGGATGGTGTCTAAACATGACACCTGGTCCATGCTTGTGTGAAATGTAATGATCCATTCCTGCCAGCATGAAATGATCTATATCTTTAAAAGGTGTTCTGCCTGCGTTCACACACAGGCCTTGGTTTATAATCTAACCCGAAAGACTTTAGGATTTTGACAATCAGTTCGAATGTTTTGTCAAATTGAAAAGGAACTGCAAGACTGGGAATCGAACCTAAAGCCTCAAAGTTTGCTCCTTAGGCAGGCTTTTTATCGTGTTTTAACTAATTATTTGTATATATTCTTTAATGTTGAGAATAATGAAATAAGCGCTTAAATGCTTTTTATTTTTTACATCTAGTCCCCGTGTGTATATACTTTTTGTAAATGTTGACTTCAGTTCTATAATTCCAAATGGATTTTTACTTTTCTTGTCGCTGTGATTTACATGTAAAGGAGGGAACCAAACGCTCATAACAACTTTGAACTTAGTTTGCTCCCACGTCACATCCAATATGCACAGGAGACTTGCAGCGAAAACGTGGATTGGACAGTGTCAACAACAACAACAAATAACAATGGGACCAGCAGGTGAAATCCAATCTCCCAGTATTGAATGCTCGGCAATGGCTGAAATGCTATGTAAATACACGCTCGCTCCCTGAAGACAGTGTTGTATCTGAAATAGAGGAGATGAAAAGATGTTGTGTTGTTGAACGTTCAGACAGTCACTTTGGTTGTCTGTCATGTGAGCAGGCCCAGCGTTGTTTGGGGGAGATTTCTTTTCTTTCTTATACTTGCAGGCCACCAGCCTCTTCTTAGGGGAGAATGTGGCTTTGGGAATCACATCTAGTTTCCAACATTTTTTCCGGATATATTTTCACCGGAGATTTGTAAGCTAAAGTAGTGGGGGTTTTGAATGTATACAACCACATTATTCTCATGTGTAGTTTTATGTGGTGATGAAGGGAGAATGAATATGTGATATGAATGGATGATTCGATGAGTGAGTGAATGAATGAATGAATGAATGAATGAATGAATGAAATGAATGAATGAATGAATGAATGAATGAATGAATGTGATGGATGAATGAATGAATGAATGAATGAATGAATGAATGAATGAATGAATGAATTGTATTACGCATATATGAAAATTTTAGGCCAAGCCTGGTCTTACAATCATTCTTTGTAAACTTTCATAAATCAAATAAATCGATAAACTGTGGGGGGGGGAGAGAGAGAGAGAGAGAGAGAGAGAGGAGAGAGAGAGAGAGAGAGAGAGAGAGAGAGAGAGAGAGAGAGAGAGAGAGAGAGAGAGAGAGAGAGAGAGAGAGAGAGAGTATATTTTATTCATATATTTATTATTTTATTTCCAGAATAAGTGGAATAACCATTCATGTGCTGGTGATGCCTGATCCTCTGCATTAGAGTTTTTCTCCCCCCCTGTCCATGTCGCTGATGATTTATTTTTCTTTTTTTAAACCAGTGTATTTTCCAGAGAGTCTTTTTTTCTTCTGCTGAAACTGATTGGGGCTGAGACGCTTAGGTCAGAAAGAGTTTGGCTCCTGTGAAGAAGTCACTTGTTAGGGACATCGTTTACTGCAGACACAAACAGAAAAAGACACATAAAGGGGTGGCGCATAGCACTGCTCTTGTAGCTATGTAGATCTTCACCCTCCCCCCAGACTGGCCTAAACTCCATGTAGGGAAATCTGCGTTCTCTAATAATACAATAAATTACAATGCAAAGTAATGCAAGGCAGTGCCATATAATACAATACAATACAATACAATACGATACAAACAAACAAAATAAAGCAATACATACAGTACAGTACAGTACAGTACAGTACAGTACAGTACATACAGTACTAAGTACAGTACAGTACATACAATACAATACAATACAATGCAATACAAGACAATACAATGCAATACAAGACAACATAATACAGTGCAAATGATTCAATGGAAGATGTCAGAAGTTTTTGAGATCAAATGAAAAACAAATGAAATGCAAAATGTATCACAAACCAGAAATGTAACGTTCCAGTAGTCATAACGGTACAAAAACAAAACTATGCAGGACATGTTTTCAAACACATTTTCATCATGTTCATTGTTTTTCAAGGAACCAAAATGGCTAGAGGGGATGGGGGGGGGGGGGGGGCTTCTAATCTGCCATTGCACCGATAGGAAGATCATTCATGTAATGAAATTTCTATAGACACTCATCTTGACACTGACCCAAAATTGATTTAAAGATGAAAGGGGCTGATAGAGTGGTAGGCAGGAAGAGGAAATGAATGTTTACCTTATTATTGTCATTGTAAAGGCTTGTTCAATATGCAATAACTCTTCCCTGAAATGCCTGTTTGCTTTTAATTTCCATAATCAGGTCGTAATTTTGAAAACTAACAAGAGAAAAAGAAAGCCCAGGGTTTGTGTATGCGTGTGTATGTGTGGGAAGGGGGAGATAGATGGGGGGGGGGGGGGGGGGCAAGCAAAAGGAAGTGAGCAAACGATGAGAGAGAGAAAGCAAAATGGAGAGAGGAGAAGGAAAGAAAGAATGCAGTTGCCATTTTGGTTTAAAAAGCTCAGCCAGTCATATATGAATAGGGTTTCTGAATGATTGTGTAAATAGAAAGACCTTCTCTTCTGTAGTTCTTTGAAAGTCTTTGTCCTACAAAAAAGATTTGCTGTTCAGGTAGTCCTCGAAAATGTGTGTTAAATGTTTTTGTTCAATGGATCCATGAAAACATTTGTTAAAACTTTCTTCTAGTCAGAAACACTATAAAATATTTTCCCCAAACTCAATGACACAATCAGATGCAGCTCCCCCCTCTCCTCCCCTCCTCCCCCTTCCTCCATCTTCCATCTCACATTGGGGGATGGGTAGCCTAGTGGCTAGAGTGTTGAGCTGGAGATCTGTTGGTCTGGGTTCAAACCACCACCAAGGTGCTGATTCATAGGGATTTATTTTGTTTTAGCTACAATTAGTATCAGCACTGAGTCCATCCCCTGAACATTCTTTGTGTGAAACTTTAAGTGAATATCTTGTGGGAGTGCCTGAAAAACATCTTGAGCAGACCTGAAAAGCCTGTTGGAAGAGTAGACCATTAGGTAAGGGTAGCAAAACATGACAATTTTTTAAAATGCATGCACAATGACGCCATGTGTACACACCCACCCTGAAGTCAGAGTGTGGCTACCCTTTTCTGCGGGTAGAGGGTCTCCATGCAACATCTCACACTGGTTAGCTTCGCAACTCTAGCTGAGGATATAAAAAGCACAAAACTCCCCAAAAAAACAAAAACAACCCCCCCCAAAAAAAACAAACAAAAAAACATTCATTTCTGTAGTCGCTCTAAAGGGAAATAACTACTATAGGGGAACAAGCGTGTGTGTTCACAAGCTTCCCAAATAATCACAAACCAATCAACTCCAAGATATCTGATTCACCCCCTGGAAGACCTTCATTATTTTCTCAATTACACTGTCCAAGCAATCTCTTTGTAGCAAAGCCCATTTGCATATTGAATGTCACAGGGGGAAATAGTTTCAAAGCTGTTAGCAATGCTAGTTTCTCATCTGCTACATGTGGACAGATACAACGATCAGAAAATCAAAGAAAATGGAACCAGAAGAAAAGGACAAAGGGAACAACATATGTCAACTTGATTAGAGACTGTCATTTTCCAAAGGGACAGGGAACCTTGTTTGTTGTGCCCTTCAGAAGAAAAGAACAAGTTAAAAAAAAAGAAGAGAATGTTTGTCAATTCATTTTCCAAGCCTGTGTGTATCTACCCCCATCCCCTCCCTCCTATCTATGTCTGTTTCTCATGTAATGCTTACTCTGTTACCCTTGAAAAATAAAGATTATTCATTCATTCAAAGATTCTCTCTCTCTCTCTCTCTTCCCCTCTCTCTCTCTCTCTCTCTCTCTCTCTCTCTCTCTCTCTCTCTCTCTCTCTCTCTCTCTCTCTCTCTCTCTCTCTCTCTGGGATAGCTTGGTGGTCAGAGTGATGGGTTTGTGATCTGCTAACCGGGTTTGAATCTTATTTAGGAAGACTTTTCCTCTGGAGTTAGCATCAGTGCCGACTCCACTCTCTCCGAAAGTCCTTAGGATGAGACATAAACCAATGTCCCTTGTGCAAACGCATTAAAAAAAATATATACCACTTTATGTCACAGCAGATTTCTCTGCGTGAAATTCGGGCTGCTCTCCCCGGGGAGAGCGCGTCGCCCTAAGTGCAGCGCCACCATTATTTTATTTTTTCAGCAGGGATGGTGTCTAAACACGACACTGTGTGCATACTGGGTTTTTAAATAATTTTGTCATCCGCTCCTACCAGCACACGAATGGCCTGCTCTTACGAAAGGTGGAACGGGATTGAAACGTGTGCGCAAGATGTTCTGCGTGTGTACGCACACGGGGCCTCGGTTTCGAGTGTCATCCGAATGACTTTGACATTCAGTTTGATTTTTTCGTCAAACTGGGAAGAAAAGGCGAGGCTTGGGTACGAACCCAGAAACTCACGGTTTACATATTGGCAGGTGAACGTCTTAACCATCCTGCACCGTCCTTCCCGCATGCAGAACATCTTGCACACACGTTAAACCTGTTCCACCTTTTGGAAGAGTGTGCTATTGCTTCCTGTGGAAATGGATGACAAAATGTACAAAACTGCAAACACATGGGGACATGAAACAAGTTGAAGCAATCTGTTCTTTCCTGTGACTCCTCTCATGACCAGATGATGACTTCCCTCCTCCGCCACGGCTTCAGGGTCCAGTCACGGTCAGATCATTGCCTGTGCCACCTGTTGTGTTTCGCCAACCGTTAAGGTAGCCACATTCCGACTTCGTGCATGATGTGTGAACACGACATCAGCGTCCATGCGGTTTTAGTATATAGTTTGTAATCCTTTCTTACAGCCATGAATGGCCTACTCTTACAAAAGGCAGAACGTGTTCTAACGTGTGTGCAGGATGGTACATGGTATGTGTGCCTTGGCACACGGAGCCTTGGTTTAGTCCCATCCCAAAGACGTTTTTTTTTTTTATAGAGCAGACCTAGTACTGATGTTAACTCTGGCCAAAAGCTGAGTCATTTTTTGATATCAGCTGAGTGCCAAGGCCTACATTAAACTTTTCCTATGTTGTAAAATGTTGTGTTGAGATTGCCTTCAGCCATAACAAGCCTTAACATAACAACCCGCACTCTCCATTACAGGAGATAAAAAATCCTCTAAAGTCAGATATGGCTGCCTATATGCGAGGTACTTAAAAACAGTCATACACACAAACTTCTCATACGATGTACCTCCTAACTCACAGTGATTCATTCCCAGGTGGGATGAGTGAGTCAAGAGTGCATATTCGGGGTGACCCCCAGGGTGTTAAGCTGGGGAACGCACAACAACAACAACAACAACAACAACAACAACTCAAGGAGGGAATCAATCCCTTTCACTGGCGTCTCTGTGGTGGCTAAAACAGGGGGGGGGGGAAGGCTTAATCCCTAGCCATCAATGCACGAGCGCAACACTCTAACCACGAGGCAATGCCGCCCCCTCTGAAAAGATCAGAACGTTATGTACTGCCATCGTGTTATGGGTCAGGGTTTTATATTTTTATTCTATTTTATTCTATTTTATTCTATTTTATTTTATACCACTTTATGGCACAGCAGATTTCTCTGAGTGAAATTCGGGCTGCTCTCCCCGGGAGAGCGCATCACCATAAGTGCAGCGCATTATTTTTTTTCCCTCAGGGATGGTGTCTAAACACGACACCTGTGTGCATGCTGGTTTTTTATATATAATTTTGTCATCCGCTCCTACCGGCACACGATGGCCTGCTCTTACGAAAGGCGGAACGGGATTTTAACGTGTGCGCAAGATGTTCTGCGTGCGTCCGCACACGGGCCTTCGGTTTATAGTCTCATCCGAATGATGTCACTAAAGCATGGAAAAAAACGTCATTAACAACGTGTAGGATGTTTGCTGTCACTGACAAGGGGGAGAGAGAGAGGGAGGGAGGGAGGAAACTTGCACGGTAGAAAAAAGGGAAGGGAGATAATTCCGTCAAAAGCAACAGCATGCAACACCTGGGGTCTTCCTTCCTCCCTCCCTCTCCCTCTCCCCATTGTCAATGACTAACAAACAATGTCCATGCTGTTAGTGACGTTTTCCTCCATGCTTAGTGACGTTTTCCTCCATGTTTAGTGACGTTTTCCTCCATGCTTAGTGACGTTTTCCTCCTGCTTAGTGACGTTTTCCTCCCTGGCTTTATCAGTGACGTTTTCCTCCATGCTTTAGTGAACGTTTTTCTCCTCTCTCTCTCTCTCCATCTCTCTCTCTCTTTCTCCTCTTCTCCTCTCTCTCCATCTTTCTCCTCTCTCTCTCTCCTCTCTAACTCTCCTCCCCTCTCTCTCTCTCTCTTCTCTCTCTCTCTCGCTCTCTGTTGCTGTCTCTGGCTGTCTGTCTGGCTGGCTGGCTGTCTGTCTCTAAGGACGATAACTCCTCCTCCGGAGCATTGGAAAGTTGGAGCTGTACGATGATTAAGAGTGGATTGGAGAAGCAAACATTGGCGACCGGCTGATGAGAATAACTGATGACGGTGACCATGATGAGATCATGATGAGGACATTGATGAGGACATTCAATGATGTATCATTTGATGACAAGAATCATTGATGACGATAATTTTATGAGGATAATTGTCAGAGAGACAGAGGAGGACCACTGCACAATGGGGAAAGGAGATGTTATGTGTGTGATTGGTAGAGGTCTTTGACATCTTGGGGACTGGAAGAGGGGGAGGGTTTCTTTGTTGTAGCTGTTGTACCTCTTGATTTTCTTGTTGTGATATTGTTATCATTCTTGTTGTTCTCTGTTCTCTCTTCTTCTTTTTTGTCTTCTTCTTCTTCTTTGTCTTCTTCTTTTCTTCTTCTTCTTTTCTTCTTCTTCTTCTTCTTCTTCTTCTTCTTCTTCTTCTTTTCTTCTTTCTCTTCTTTTCTTCTTTCTCCTTCTTCTTCTTTCTTTTCTTCTTTTTCTCTTCTTCTTCTTCTTCTTCTTCTTCTTCTTCTTTTTTTTCTTCTTCTTCTTCTTCTCTTCTTCTTCGATTTTAGCATTCTTTTTCTTCACAATCCTTTGCAATTCTTCTTCTTCGCAAATCATCATCTTCTTCGCAATTCTTCTTCTTCGCATTTATTCACACTTTCTTCTTCGCTATTCTTCACACTTCTTCTTTGCAATTCTTCTTCCTCGCAATTGTCCTTCTTCGCAATTCTTCTTCTTCAAATTCTTCTTCAAATACTGCTTCTTTTTCTTCCCAAATTCTACATCTTTCTTCTTCTTCTCTCCCCCCTCCATCTTTTCATATCTATGTCTCTCTGTCTCTCTGTCTGTCTCTGTCTCTCTCTCGTCTCTGTCTTTGTCTCTGTCTCAGTGCAATTTGATTATCAAAATTAAAAGTAAACACACTTCTAAAAGAAGAGGGGGCAGGGTTACTGAATTGAAGACCTGAACAAGTTTTCTCAGGAAAAGAACGATGTCAATATTCCTCCCCTCCCCCCCGCCACACCCCTCCCCCCCCCCCCATGTCAGCAGCCTGTTTCATCTTCAGCTCAGTTCTGGGTCAGTGTTAAGCTGTGGGTCTATAGGAGTTTTATTGAATAAATAATTTGTTGGGTCGGAGCAACAGACATAAAGCATCCTCCTGTTATTTTGACCCCAGGATATTTTTAGAACTAAATTGTATATTGGCTTTAAAGGCGTGTTGTGCTAACTTTGTAGTAAATGGGGAAAAAATAACAGACGAATATTTTTTCTGAGGTCGTATGAATAAACAACCCGTTCGTGGACCTTAATCGTACTCATATTATATATATATATATATATAATTATATATATTATATTATATATATATATATATATATATTATATATATATATAGTAGGCACCCATCAGTCTCGGAAGACTATGGAGTTGCACTCTAGTTTTTAGAGCGCAAAGCCTGGGTAAGTAAGTATGGGGGCAAGCTGTTACCCATGCAGCAGACCCAACCGCCCCCCTCCCCTCTCCACGCCACTGGAATGATCCATTGGAAAGGCAATGACCAATACGAATGGTTCCAGTACCGTCGCAGGAGCCATCAGAACGTTGCCATATACAGCCCTGAGCCGCCCTGGGACTCCCAACTCCCCGATTTTCCTCAGGGATGGTGTCTAAACACACCTGTGTGCATGCTGGGTTTTTTTAATATATAATTTTGTCATCCGCTCCTATCGGCACACGATGGCCAGCTCTCCCGAAAGGCGGAACGGGATTTTAACGTGTGCGAAAGATGTTCTGAGTGCGTTCGCACACGTGGCCTCGGTTGATAGTCTCATCCGATATATATATATATAATATATATATATATATATATATATATATATATATAATATAAAATATATATATATATATATAATATTGTGTTGTGATTTGTGTATTGTGTGTGTGTGTGTGTGTGTGTGTTGTGTGTGTTTTGTTGTGTAGTTTATATATATATATTATAGTTTTATTATTATGATTATAGTTTTATACACTTTTTTCTGTTTCTTTTTACTTCCTGAGAATGTGAGAAATTCAGACATATGCATTTGTCTATTTATCAATAAATTCATATAATGTATTTATTTATTCCTTTAAATTTTCATTTATTCATCTATTTATTTTTAATTTATTCATTTCTTTGGATACGTATTCATTCATTTATCGTTTTACATATTTAATCATTCCTTTTATTTATCTACTTTTTATCTATTAATTCATCCACACACTTTCATTTATTTACTTATTTGTTTGTCTATCTATTTATCTATCTACTTATCTAGGATTGTTACTCTGAGTCGTGAATACTTTTTGGATCTTGTTAAGCCACTCTCCGTCTCTTTCTGCCTTCCTGTCTGTCTCTGTCTCTGTCTCTGCCTGTCTGTCTCTCTGTCTGTCAATGACAGACAGGCAGACAGATAGACAGACATATATACATACATAATTGCATACATACATACATACATACATACATACATACATACATACATACATACATACATACATACATACATACATACATACATACATACATACATACATACATACATACAAATACATATATAACATATACATACATACATAATGCATACATGCATGCATACATACATGGGTCAAGGTCTGTGTGGGTCAAGGTCTGTGTGGGTCAAGGTCTGTGTGGGTCAAGTTCTGTGTAGGTCAAGGTCTTATGTATAGTGCAGTGAGGAAGACTTTATTCAGTGACAGGAAGTGCCTGTGCTGCTGTCTGTCTTCTTGGGGTCAGGTCCAGTGTAAAATATCCTTCCTTGCTGTCTGTACATTTGTGTGGTGCCTTCAAAAAGAAAAAAAAGGAAGATCTTATCAGATAGGTTTTCTATGAAGTAGCATTGCATGATTTGATTTGATTGATTTATTTGATTTCTTCTTTTATATCGAGGATAATGGAATAACAGTCTTATGCTTTTTTACATCCAGTCCCCGTGTGTATGCAGATTTGTAAATGTCATCTGTTCCCACCGGCATACGATGGCCTACTCTTACGAAAAGCGGAACAGGATTTAGCGTGTGCGCAAGATGTTCTGCATGGGTTTGCACATGGGGCCCTCGGTTTAAAGTCTCATCCGAAGGACTTTTGGGGAGAGTGGAGTCAGCATTGATGTTAACTCCAGGAAAAAAATCTATTCGACCGGACTCGAACCCTTGTCATCAAATTGCCAGCGCAATGTTCTGACCACTAGGCTATCCGTTCCCCCATGAAATGACATTAGCACAAAATAATAAACAGGTTATCATACATATTAGCAATACACATCACGGAACCTTCTATAAGAAGAATTGATAACAATCTGTCAAATTTCAACAGCACAAGATGTCATGTAAGAGGTAAAGGTGTCCCATAACCTAGGCGGTCGTAGGGGAGTGAGGCATCAGAGACCTCAGCTTCTCTGGGGGCCAGCATATTGAGGGCAGCGCCCATCTCCTTTCCCTCGCTGCCTTTCCTTCCCTGACCCTAAAGAGGGCAGGTACCCATTTACAGCTGGGTGAACTGGGGGGACTGTACTGAAGCTAAGGCGTGCAAACGGTCACCCATCCAACTGGTAACCACGCTCGACGCTGCTTAACTTGACTTTGGGAAATCGAGCGCTCTGACCACTGAGCTATCCCGCGCATATGTGCAGCACGCAGTTGTAGGCCCTACAAACAAAGCCTTGCTTTCTATCCCAAAGCCAAAGAGCATGACATCAATAGAAAGCGTGTGTTGATATCATAATCCTCTCAGCATTTTTTGACTGTACGCATTGTATTTTTTTCAAAATTTGATGTCAGTCTCCGTTTCAAAAGTGGCCATACTTCTGTGAGACAGAAAACTTTGGCTTCTCGGAAATAAAAAATCCTTTTTCTGTGATAAAGAATGCTTTTCTGACTACAAGTCTTTTACGCCTCTGTCTGTGTCTCTCTCTGTGACTGTCTCTGTCTTTGTCTGTCTGTCTGTTTGTCTATCTCTCTGTCTGTCTGCCTGTCTGTCTGTCTGTCTCTCTATTTACCTATCTACCTATCTATCTATTATCTATCTATCTATCTATCTATTATCTATCTATCTATCTATCTATCTATCTATCTATTATCTATCTATCTATCTGTCTATCTATCTATTATCTATCTGTCTATCTATTATCTATCTATCTATCTATCTATCTATCTATCTATCTATCTATCTATCTATCTATCTATCTATTATCTATCTATCTATCTATCTATCTATCTATCTATCTATCTATTATCTATCTATCTATCTATCTATCTATCTATCTATCTACTATCTATCTATTATCTATCTATCTATCTATCTATCTATCTATCTATCTATCTATCTATCTATCTATCTATCTACGTCTGTTCTATCTGTCTGTCTGTCTGTCTGTCTGTCTGTCTGTCTGTCTGTCTGTCTGTCTGTCTATCTATCTATCTATCTATCTATCTATCTATCTCTATCTGTCTGTCTGTCTGTCTGTCTGTCTGTCTGTCTGTCTGTCTGTCTGTCTGTCTATCTATCTATCTATCTATCTTTGTCTCTGTTTGTCTGTCTGTCTCTCTTCTCTCTCTCTCTCTTTTTCTCTGTCTCGTCTCTGTCTGTCTGCTTCTGTCTGTCTGTCTGTCTGTCTGTCTGTCGTCTGTCTGTCTGTCTGTCTGTCTCTCTCTCTCCTCTCTCTCTCTCTCTCTCTCTCTCTCTCTCTTCTCTCTCTCTCTCTCTCTCTCTCTCTCCCTCCCTCCTCCTATCACTTAACACCCCCCCCCCCTTCACCAATTTCACTCTCATCTTTGACGTGAAGCCAAAGTAATGGTGGTTGTGAAGCTCAGCCTTTAACGAAAGAACGCTAACCTGAGCACTACTGCAGACCAGACATTGTAGAAAACAACAACAGATGAGACGCAGACAGACACTGTCCAGGAATTAAAACAACAACAACAACAACAACACTAACAACAAAAAGACTGGAACTAAACGACAAACCAGCAAACTGTCTGCAGCTCCAAACGAGGAAAGGAGAGACAACTTGAATCGTTTCCAATTTGCCAACATGGACACTGAAAATGAAGTTTCTGTCCAAGAATGGAATTGGTTTTGAAGTTGTTTTTTTCTGGAACCACGAGACATTTTTGCGGAGTAGAACTCATGTGGTTTTGGGCTGCTTACCAGTTTGTGTCAGGTTGATTTGATAGTTTTCTTCTTCGTCGTTGTTGTCATCGTCGACCGCTCAGACAGAATCTACTGAATGTTCCCGATTTTAAGTGCAATGTTGTGTAGTACCGTGCTTAATAATGATAATTTCTTCTGAGCGTATATTAATTTTATGATTGTACTTTAGTATTCGTGTGTATGTGTGTGTCGTGAGTGTATTTGCGTGTTTGCCTACCTGCGTTTTTGTGTGTGTGTGTGTGTGTGTGTGTGTGTGTGTGTGTGTGTGTGTGTGTGTGTGTGTTGTGTGTGTGTGTGTGTGTGTGTGTGTGTGAAATCAAATCAAATCATTTTTTTTATTTCCAGATGGTACATTGAATATGCATCGATTTGTTTTTCATCAAGCCATCTTTAGATTTCTTTTCTTTAGATAAAGAACAAAAACAAAAAAACCGACAAAAAACAAAGCAGAAAAACCCTAACAAACAAACAAACAAAAAAAGGGGGAAAATAACACAAAAATGAAACATTTCACCAACATTAATTAAGTAACATGATTTCAACAGCCTTAAAAATAAAATATGCCTAAAGATATGTGTGTGCGCGTGCGTGCGTGCGTGCGTGCGTGCGTGTGTTTGTGTGTGTGTGCATGCGTGCGTGCGTGTGTGCGATTGTGCGTGCATGCGTGTGTGTGTGTGCATGCGTGTGTTTGTGTGTGTGTGTGTGTGTGTGTGTGTGTGTGTGTTGTGTTGTGAGTTTACGCGTGCGTATGTGGAGTTTTTAAGATTTATTTTTATTACTGTCTCTACAAGAAATGTTTTCTGTTGATTGTTCTTCGTAATGGTTTGCAACCCCCATGGACTGCTGTGTTTGTTTACATGAGGTAATCATGTATAGGTATGTGTTATGTTTGTTGATATAATGATACATTGGTATGTGTTCTGTAAAGATAATATGCATTGGTACGTGCTGTATTAAGATAATAATGTATTGGTATGAGCTCTGTTAAGATAATAATGTATTGGTATCTGATGTTTGTTAAGATGATAATGTATTGGTATCTGATGTTTGTTAAGATAATAATGTATTGGTAGGTGTTTTGTTAAGATAATAATGTATTGGTATGTGCTGTTTATTGAGATGATAATATATTGGTATGTATTATGTTTGTTAAGATAATAATGTATTGGTTTGTGCTATGTTTGTTAAGATAACTATGTATTGGTATGTGCTCTGTTAAGATAATAATGTATTGGTATCTGATGTTTGTTAAGATAATAATGTATTAGCATGTGCTATGTTCAGAAAATCATGTATTGGTATGTGCCCTGTTACGATAACACTGTAGTAGCATTGTTTGTACTGTTTATTGCTCATTTTTCTGTTCCAAAATAAAGTTTTATATCAAGAAATTTATTGAAAATTGTCAACGAACACAGCCTACCTCCCCTCTCCAGATTTAAACAAGAAATGAGTCAACAAGTAAAGTAAAAAAAAAAATTTTTTAAAGCAACAAACAAAGAAACCAATACCAAGAAAATAATAATAATGATGATGATAATAATAATAATAATAATAATAATAATAATAATAATAATAATAATAATAATAATAATAATAATAATAATAATAATACATGGAATTTATATAGCGCTATATCTTGTAAAAACAAATCAAAGCGCTTGCACTCGACCCTCACAACAAACAAGCAATCACTGACAATGAATAATTCTAGCAAATTCGAAAGCACGAGCACACACACACACACACACACACACACACACACACACACACACACACACACACACACACACACACACACAACACACACACACACCACACACACACACACACACTATTATAGAGGCTATACATTTAGGCAGGGTGAAGGGAATTTCAAATGTTGAAGGCAGGGACAAATAGGAAATGAAAACAGAAGGCAAAAATCTTAGGTTTGAAACAAGTGTGTCTTGAGGTTGGATTTAAAAGTGTCATATGTAGGCTTTTGCCGAAGGGAGAGAGGGAGGTCATTCCAGATTGATGGACCAGAAATAGAGAAAGAGCGGCGGCCAACGGTAGATAGGTTGAATCTAGGTATCTTTAAGGATAAGGTATCTGCAGCCGAGCGGAGGGAACGAGAAGGTGTGTACACGTGAAGACATTCACAGAGGTAAGAGGGTGCTGTTTTGTGGAGACATTTATAACAGAGAGTACTGATCTTATAGTTTACTCTCTGTGGCACAGGCAGCCAGTAGAGAGATTGCAAGAGAGGAGTAATGTGCTCAGATTTTTTTTCTTTCTGAGGACCAGTCGAGCTGCAGAGTTTTGTATACGTTGGAGGGAGTGGATAGATGATGCTGGCAGACCAGCCAAAAGAGAATTGCAATAATCCAGACGTGAAAGAATAAGAGAAGTGACAAGTTTGGATGTTGCATCAGTGGACAGGTACTTTCGAATTGCACTAATACGCCGTAGTTGATAGTAGCATGACTGACAGGTCTGGGTGATGAATTTTTGCCAAAGTACAACATTTTTTGCCAAAAATGCCAAAGTACATCCATCAAGAGAGGCATACTTATGTACACAATTGATTCATCGTGTATGATACAAAACAGCCACTTTCCCAATCGGGATACGGATGCAGGGGAGGGGGGTGTCAGCGTTCATAGCATCCCCACCTTTCGGAAATTCTGAGCTAGAATTCCATCTCTCTATCCCTCTCTTTGTTTCTGCCTCGTGCCTGTTCTGACTGTCATCTCCTTCTCGTCTTTTGCTCTGTCATCCTTGGCCATTCTCCTGCTTCATTTTCCAGAAAGACTGGAGAAGACACAGTTCTCTCCCACGCCCAAGCAGATACGCTGAACCTGTTAAGTAGTTATAAGGCGTTTAGCGGCAGCGTAAAGCTTTTTCACTCATATGACAGACATCAATGGCTGCTGTTTGAGTGTTCCAATGAAGAAGAAGAAGAAGAGAAGAAGAAGAAGAAGAAGAAGAAGAAGAAGAAGAAGAAGAAGAAGAAGAAGAAGAAGAAGAAGAAGAAGAAGAAGAAGAGAGAACAACAACAACAACAACAACAACAACAACAACAACAACAAGAACGACAAGAACAAGAAGAACAAGAACAAAAACAAAAAAAGCCAATCAGGTACCAGGAAGAAAGATAAGGAAAAATAGGCTGACAGGAGGAAAGATGAACAACTCCATTTTGTGTAGTGGACATTACTAAACCAGATCAGTGGGTACCATCCCTAGTTTACAACCGGCCATGATGTGACGGCTGGCAGTTCAAGCCGGACACAATGACCTCTATCTGGTCAAGTCTCACTCAGTGATGGCGCTTCCCTTTGTCCTGTGCTTTGTCTGTGATGGGAGGCATCTTGTCGGTGTGTGGGGGGTCAGGCATTCATAACGAGGGCCTAGTACAAGTATTAGGGTGCTTGTGCCCTCAGTTAGCGTGTCTGTGGGGTGCTGGTGTCTCTGGGGTGTGCCCCTTCTGCCTCCATCCAATGCCCTCCTGCTACAGGGGGAAACTGTTTCACTGGGGTTCTGCCACAATTGCGGTCACTGAGGGACAGGAGAGTTCTATCTTCAATTCACTGTTAGAGATCGTGTTTATAGCATTCACATACGAACACGTACACACGCGAGGTGTGCACGCACTCACGCATGCACGCGCACACACACACCACACACGTACACGCGCGCACATACAAACACTCACACGCGTGCGCGCGCGCCACACAGACACACACACACACGCGCACACACACACACACACAACACACACACGCACGCACACACACACATTTAATCATTGTTTTTTTTTTCTTTTCGTAGACAATGCCATCTCTGTCTTTATCAATCAATCAATCAATCAATCAACCAATCAGCCAATCAATCAATCATCAAAGAACCCCCCCCCCCCTCTCTCTCTCTCTTTTCGCCCCCTCTCTTTCTCCCCCCATCTTTCTCCCTCCCTCTCTCACTCTCTCTCCCTCTCCCCTCTCTCACTCCTCCTACCTCCCCTCTCTCTCTCTCTCTGGATTTGGGTTATCTTTCTTGGGTTACATACCTCTCCTGGAGTAGAGAAACAAATGGTCAGAGCAGCAGCAGCGAACAGCAGTGCATGGTACAGGGAGGTCAAGGGGAGGGGGTCCCGGGGGGAATTGGGGCTTCACTGCAGGAAAAATCCATGACGGGGGGATAGAGGAGCAGGAGAGTAGTTTATACAGTGGAGAGCAATGAAATTGGCTGCAGAAATGAGGCAGTTTTTTGAGCATAGAGGAGGAGCATCATTAAATTGGCTGCAGAAAGAGACAGCTTTTGTGAGCATAGAGGAGAGCATCATGAATTGGCTGCAGAAAAGAGGCAGCTTTTGTGAGCATAGAGGAGAGCATCATGAAATTGGCTGCAGAAAGAGGCAGCTTTTGTGAGCATAGAGGAGAGCATCATGAAATTGGCTGCAGAAGAGAGGCAGCTTTTGTGAGCATAGAGGAGAGCATCATGAAATTGGCTGCAGAAAGAGGCAGCTTTTGTGAGCATAGAGGAGAGCATCATGAAATTGGCTGCAGAAAGAGGCAGCTTTTGTGAGCATAGAGGAGAGCATCAGAAAGGCGAGAAGAGAGAGAGAGGAGATAGAGAGAGGAGAGAGAGAGGGAGAGGAGAGAAGAGAAGAGAGAGAAGAGAGAGAGAGAGAGAGAGGAGGAGGGGGAGAGAAAGAGAAAGAGAAAGTTAGAGACAGAGAGAGAGAGAGAACAGAGAGACAGAGAGAGATACAGAGAGAAACAGAGACAAAGAGAAACAAAGAGAGACAGAGACAGAATCAATTCAAATCAAATCAAATCAATCAAATCAAATCAGAGAGAGAGAGAGAGAGAGAGAGAGAGAAGAGAGAGAGAGAGAGAGAGAGAGAGAGGAGAGAGAGAGAGAGAGAGGAGAGAGAGAGAGAGAGAGAGGAGAGAGAGAGAGAGGGAGAGAGGAGAGAGAGAGAGAGAGAGAGAACTTGAAAACTTTTTGAAGACTTTTGAAAACTTCTTTATTTAAAAGGGTAATAGAATAAGCAGCAATTGCTTTTTACATCCAGCCCTCGGAAAAGATCCCATCCCCCCATCCCCCTCCCTTCAAAAAGATAAGAACAAACAACAACGCCCAAAACAAAAGATAAACAAGCAAACAAAAATCCCACAATATAAGAGAGAGATAGAAAGAGACAGAGACAGAGAGACAGAGAGACAGAGAATTTCATCAGATGTTGCCATTGCTCCATGGTCAAAACTATACAGTCTCACAGTAATGCTGTCAGACAATCGACATCACACATCATACATTGTCAGTCTTTCTAGTGGCAAACATTCTTCACTGTATCTTCAATGGGTAAAAGATAACAAAACAAAAGTTGTTCCCATAACTTCTGTAGTTGATGGGGAGCAAACATCAGAGACCTCAGCTTCTCCAGGGGCCAGCATGTTGAGGGTGACACCCATCTCCTCTCCTCGCTGCTTTACCTTCCCTGACCCTAAAGAGCGCAGGTAGCCATTTACAGCTGGGTGAACTGGGGGACTGTACTGAAGCCAAGGCGTGCGCAAACGGTCACCCATCCAATGGTAACCAAGCTCGACGCTGCTTCACTTGACTGGGGAAAGGAGAGCGCTCTGACCACTGAGCATCCCATCCACTCCTTCAGTGAGCAGCCAACAGTTAAACCCAAAGTGACGAACCCAAAGTTTTCCAACAATGAAATTTGTATTCGCTTCCTTTTTCTTGGACAGAGATAAAGCAGATCAGTCCCCCTCCTTCTCCAAACAATCCCATCTTTGTTGCAGCGTCGCGTTCTCTAAGTGCTGTCAGTTGCCGTTCTTGCACACGGTAAGCTCCCTTACAGGGAGAAGCCATTATAGGAGAAGCGACAGGCAGAGCGATTGCCTAAATTGGTGAGAGGGGAGGGATAGAAACGGTGCTGCCATGGCTTTTATCAGGCATGGGACCTGGAACAAAGTCAATAAATCCTGGCACAAACACTAACTTCCATGCACAGAACAAGTTGACGGCGAGGCAGCCCACCACCAGTTGCCTCACACTTGCCGTCAGTCACAGCTTTGCCCCGCGGGGATGCCAGGAGCCTGTTGTATAAACAGCATCCACACCTTCTGGAAATTCTGAGTTAGGAATTCCCTCTTTTCTATCCCTCTCTGTGTTTCTGCCTGGTTTTTGTATTTCCTGTCACCCCTTTCTTGTCTATGTTCTGCCTTCCCGGTCTCTTCCCCTGCCTGTTGTCCTACACTCCATGACCATTCCCTGCACTGCTGATGTCAGATGTGCTGGGTCCTGACTTGTCAGGCGCTTAACGGCAGCGCCATGCATTTCGCTCAATGGACAGACAGCAGTAGTTGCTGTCTGAGTGTTCCCGAAGAAGTGAAAACTTGGTTTAAACATCGTTATTATTGTCCTTAAAAAGGGACAGCTTGCAATATCTTTCATAATGCTGCAGACTATTTGATTCACTCGAAGAGAAAAAGTCTAACGATATTTGCAACAAAGCTTGCAATATAATTATAAAATTATATATATATATATAAATATATATATATATATATATATATATGTTTTAAGCTGTTCTGTATAAATTATATTGTAAGCTATGCTGCATATTTATATGTATCCGTGTGTGTGTGCCTGCTTTTTGTGCTACACACACACACACACACACACACACACACACACACACTTACACACACACACACACACACACACACACACACACACACACACACACACACACACACACACACACACACACACATACACATACACACACACTTTTGATTTTTCTGTTGGCTTCTTTGGGAGGTGGGAGGGGGGGGGGGTACTCTTCTTTTTCTCTGGCTGACCCTCATCTCATTAATTGAATCAAATTGAAATCAAATACAGACACCACAGCCCACATTGACAGAGTCTAATTGAAACCAAACACGTCAACACTACAGAGAGAGAAGAGACCTCTGAGAATAAAAAAGAAAACAACTGTACAAGAGAGAAAGAGAGAGACAGAGACAGACAGACAGACAGACAGACAGACAGACAGACAGACAGACAGACAGACAGACAGACAGACAGACAGACAGACAGACAGACAGACAGACAGAAGACGAGAGAGAGAGAGAGAGGGGAGAGAGAGAGAGAGAGAGAGAGAGGAGAGAGAGAGAGAGAGAGAGAGAGAGAGAGAGAGAGAGAGAGAGAGAGAGAGAGAGAGAGAGAGAGAGAGAGAGAGAGAGAGAGAGAGATGAAAGGAAAGTGTTGTTGTTGTTTTTATTGAACACCAGTCTGAGAGGAGAGAGAGAGAGAGAGAGAGAGAGAGAGAGAGGAGAGAGAGAGAGAGAGAGAGAGAGAGAGAGAGAGAGAGAGAGAGAGAGAGAGAGAAGAGAGGAGAGAGAGAGAGAGAGAGAGCATTGAGCTGAACACTGAACACTGAAATTGTTTAATATACATCGGCCTTTTGCCACAATACACTTTGAGGGGCACAAACGGAAAGATGCACAAAAAAATCAAAGAGAGCAAGAGAGAGGGAGAGAAGAGACAGAGAGACAGACAGACAGACAGATAGACAGACAAATAAAAGCAAACAGTAACACTAAAAAGAGACATACAGACAGAAAGACAGACAAACAAATAGACAGACAGACAGACAGAGGCAGACAGAGACACCAACAGGGAGACTGAGGGAACTATGTACAAGATGGATATTTAATTAATTTTTAAACGCCTTCATATCATAGCAGATTTATCTGCATGAAATTCGGGCTGCTCTCCCGGAACATAGCGCATCGCCACAAGTGCAGCGCCTACTTTTTTTCCTGTCTGCAACTGTATTTTGTTTTGCTCTTTGAGTGGCTTTTTTCTACAGAATTTTGCCAGGGATAACACCCTTGTTGCTGTGGGTTCTTTACGTGCGCTATATAATGATATGTAACACAGGGGACCTCGGTTTATCGTCTTATCTGAATGATTAGCTCCCAAACAACCACACACAATCTAATAGATGGAGGAAAAGTTTGGGGCTTCTAACCACCGCACACTCCGACTGGACTTTTTGCTTTCTAGGCAGGCGCGTTACCTTTAGATCCACGATCCAGGCTAGTTGTAAATGATGAACATTTGTGCACTGTTTCAGAGCAATAGCGTCAGGATTCTTTTTAGCGACAAAACATATTATATTATCTGCTAGTTTTTAGGGAAAGATGTTTGAACTGTTCTTGAATACTCCAGATTAAAAAAAAAATTATTTCATTCTTGGTCCTGCTGCTTCTGCTCCTGCCATGGCCACTGCTGCTGTTACCTCTGTTGTTGTCTTCAGTATCAGTGCAGTATTGCCATTATATCCACGTTGTTGTTACTATCGTTATTTGCACTACTACTACTACTACTACTACTACTACTACTACTACTACTACTACTACTACTACTACTACTACTGCTGCTGCTGCTGCTGCTGCTGCTGCTGCTGCTGCTGCTGCTACTACTACTACTACTACTACTTATAATAATATTTTTTATTATTAATATTATTATTATCATTATCAATATTATTTATTCCTTTCTTTTGTTCTGATCATCATCACCACTATCATCATTCTCATCAGCAGCAACACTACTACTATCATCATCATCCTCCTCGTCGTCGTCGTCGTCGTCGTTATTATCATCATCGTCGTCGTCGTCGTCGTCGTTATTATCATCATCGTCATCGTCATCGTCGTCGTCGTCGTCGTCGTCATCGTCATCATCATCATCATCATCATCATCATCATCATCATCATCATCATCATCATCATCATATCATCATCACCATCATCATCATCATCATCTGCATTATTATCATTGTTGTTGTCTAAATTTCATCCTTCCCACTTTCTGCTGTTATACACGCTTAAAAGAATAAACTGACAGACACACAACCTTTTTTCAACCCAGCTAAAACAGTTATCATTGAACAACCCCCCTCATTCTGCCCCTCCCCTCCCCTCCCCCCACACGTAACAGAAAACCCCCTCTAAATTATTCCTAGGGACCAAACTTGTGTGTACACAGCTTCCCAAATAATCACAAACCAATCAACTCAAGGATATCTGATTCACCTATTCTGGAAAACCTCATTATTTTCTCAATTACTCTGTCCAAGCAATCTCTTTGTAGCGAAGCTCATTTGCATATTGAATGTCACATGGGGGAAGAATAAGTTCCCAAGCTGTTACTGACTTTGGTGTCTCCTCTGCAGACCTTGATGATGAAATGGTGGCAAGATGGAAGAAGATTTTTAAAAAGAAAAAAAAAATAATGAAAGGGTTAGTATTAGCACAATTTCTCATCTCAATTAGTGATTGTCAATAATTTGCAAAGGTTGTTATCTTATGGTTACTTTTCATGGTATACTATTTCTATATGCTGTTGAGCTAACAGGTCTTCTGTGTTTGTTATGGCCTAATAATAAAAAAAAACTCAGAAAACTCAAAAGTTATCCAAGTATAAAATGTGAGACATCTATCTGTCTCTGTCCCTGTCTGTCTGTCTGTATATATGTCTTTTTCTCTGTATGTCTCTGTTTATCTGTCGCTGTCTCACTGTGTCTGTCTCTTTATTCTCTGTCTTTCTCTCTCTGTCGCTGTCTGTCTGTCTGTCTGTCTGTCTGTCTCTCCCCCCCCCTCTCTCTATCTCCTCTCCTCTCTCTCTCTCTCTCTCTCTCTCTCTCTCTCCTCTCTCCTCTCTCTCTCTCTCTCTCTCTCTCTCTCTTTTCTTGAGTTCTCTCTGACTCAACCTCTCTCTCTCTCTCTCTCTCTCCTCTCTCTCTCTCTCTCTCTCTCTCTCTCTCTCTCTCTCTCTCTCTCTCTCTCTCTCTCTCTCTCTCTCTCTCTCTCTCTTCTCTCTCTCTCTCTCTCTTCACAACTCTCAATAACATAAGTGAAAATGAATGGGTTGCTCACTTTAACACGGTGTTAAATGAAAATGTTAATATTGATCATGAAGCTATTGACATAGAGAGCGAGGCTGACAATGTCAACAATAATATGAACTCAGAAATAAATGAATCTGAGATCAGAAAAGCTATCAAGCAACTAAAGAATAGCAAAGCAGCCGGGCCTGACTGTATCTTGGGTGAAATGCTTAAAGTATCAGAACCGGTAATAATTAAATATCTAAAACACTTTTTCAATAAGCTATTTGCTGGTGGTGTTTTTCCTAAGGAATGGACTAGATCAATTATTGTGCCATTGCACAAGAAGGGAGATAAAAGCAACCCAGACAATTACAGGGGCATTTTGTTATTGAGTGTTTTAAGTAAAGTATTCACGAAGGTCATAAATAATAGGTTGTATATCTGGGCTGAGGAGAATTTTCTGTTAAATGATGCACAGGCGGGCTTTCGAAAAGGCCGATCAACAATTGACCACATTTTTACCCTGCATGCTAGCATTGAAAAACACTTTTCTAGAAACTCAAAATTGTATGTTGCCTTTATTGATTTTAGAAAAGCGTATGATACAGTAAATAGGCAGACTCTATTAGCAGTACTTATGAAATCAGGAATCAGTGGAAGAATGCTAAAAATGATTCAGGCCATGTATAAAACAGTTCAGTCTTGTGTAATGAGTAAAAATGGACTGTCTGAATACTTCAATTGTATACAAGGCTTAAAGCAAGGATGCATTATGAGTCCTACCCTTTTTTCTCTTTTGATAAACGAACTAGCAAATGATATAACTGTTAAGGGCAGGCATGGTGTGTCTTTTGGCTCCTCAGATACTGATATATTTCTGTTACTGTTTGCTGATGATTTAACTCTTTTGTCAACAACAGTAATTGGATTACAGAATCAACTAAATATTCTTCAAGAATCAGCACATAAGCTAGGTTTAACAGTCAACATGGAAAAATCTAAAGTGGTAGTGTTTAGGAAGGGTGGGTTTCTGGGTCCTAGGGAAAGATGGGAACTGAATGGAACACGATTGAAAGTTGTCAATTCATATAAATATTTGGGACTGAATTTCTCCACCAGACATAGTTTAACTTCAGCAATGGAAGACATAACAGTAAGAGCGAAGAAAAGTACAATAGAAATTCTAAAAACCTTAACTAGAATTGACTGTAATTCAGCTGAAATATTCTTCAAACTGTTCGACACACAGGTAGTTCCAGCACTATTATATGGGGCAGAAATATGGGGGGTTCAGAAGTTTGAGCAAGTAGAACGAGTCCATCTTTATGCTTGCAAACGTTTGCTGCATGTAATTGATAAAGCGCCTAACGATATGATATATGGTGAGCTAGGTAGATACCCTTTGTGGATTAATTCTGTTGTAAAATGTGTTAGATACTGGTTTAGACTTTTGAAACAACCTGAACACTTCTTTTCAAAGAAAGCGTACACAATGTTGTTAAAACTTCATGAACGTGGAACTGTTACTTGGGTAACCAGGATTCACACTTTCTTATGTGAGAATGGGTTTGAGCAAGTGTGGCTGTTTGGATGTGGTGAAGAACGAGTATTTTTCAGAGAACTTAGAGAAAGACTGCAGAGTTCATTCTGTTTTAGGTGGCTTGACCATATAGAAAACAGCAGTAGGTTTTCAGTATATAGACTGCACAAGACATATTTTGGGAAAGAAAAGTACATAGACAATTTGTGGATGAACATGTATCGGAATGCAGTTGCTCAGTTTCGGATGGGAGTGTCACAGATTAATGTACATAAATATCGTTACTCTAAAAATGAAGAACAGTTGGAATGTCCATTCTGCATCAAGACTCTGGAAACAGAAAGTCACTTTATTTTTGAATGTCCAAAGTACAAAGATGTAAGAACAAAATATTTAAAAAATGCTGTGAACTTTGGAAATCTTAATTTTTTCATGAAATTTCAAAAAGAACAAATTTTTGATTGTGCTAGATTTTTATTCCATGCTTTCAAACTTCGATCTCATGCTTTGAAGGAAGACTAAGAAATACTTGTCAAATGATACAGTGTATGTATGTGTGATCAATAGAAACATAGTTTGCTCTGGAAAAAATATCAGACATTTGGATTCTTTGGGTTGTTTTGACAAAATACCAAGGAAGAGTTTTTGATGTTATATTCCCCCATTGAAAGGGGCTATGGCCTATTCAATAAATATGTGTCAGTGTCAGTGTCAGTGTCAGTGTCAGTGTCTCTTCTCTCTCTCTCTCTCTCTCTCTCTCTCTCTCTCTCTCTCTCTCTCTCTCTCTCTCTCTCTCTCTCTCTCTTCTTATATATATATATATATATATATATATATATATATCTTCATACCTATCCCTAATATACACACAGACACACACACATACACACACACACACTCACACACACACACTCACACCAACACACACACACACACACACACACACACACACACACACACACACACACACACACACAACACACACACACACACACACCACACACACACTTCAGCATCTTAATTTACAGTTCTCCAGGTCCTCAGTGATTCAGTCTGGCTGTTGTTGAAAAGACAGATATTGAAAACACCCAAGGACAAACTGGAAAGTTTTCAGATGATAGAGATGTTGCCTTTTTAAACTTGGCAACAATCATTAAACTTTGTCCCCTTTCTTTGTCAGCTACAGATACTCTGCAGTTTTTTGTAGATTTTCTTGGCCATTGGAGTGGGGGTCAGGGCAGATCTTATTTGTGACGCTCCACCATGAAATGAGTCGCTTAGCACATAATTGTTTTTACTCTACTTTTCCGCTAGGAGCCATTAAAGGCAGGTTGGGGTCAAGTTGTTGATTTTAAGATTTTGATTGATTATAAAACTGTACCCATTCTTCTACCTTGTAGTGAAATATCAAGGTATAATTTGGTTTTCTTTTGCCTTTAAATGTGTTTTTAAAATGCTAAAGCCCTCATTCTGACCACCTATTAGGATGCTTAACTTGTCATATTCTCATTTTGTCATCTCCTGCAGTCTATCATTTCAAATTATAAAAACTTGTGATTGAATTATCAGATTTTCAATCTTTTTTTTAACTGTATAGCCAATTTATTACAGGTAAATAGCGTGTCAATAACTAAAAATTTATCTCTGGTGCAATGCGACTCCTTATGTGATGGGGCGTCACATTTGAGAATGACTCATGTTGCATTAAAAAGTTCTCTTCTCTTCTGGCTTCTTTCATAAAATGCTTTCCAGGAGAGATTAATTCGCACAAACTCTTTCCTTCTCATCACTCCTTTTCCAAGGGAAACATGACACGGGAGGTTAACGTGTGTGTACACAACTCCCCAACAACTGCAAACCAATCAACTCAAGGATATCTGATTCCCCCTCTCTGGGAAACTTCATTATTTTCTCAATTACGCTGTCCAAGCAATCTCTTTGTAGCAAAGCTTCATTTGCATATTGAATGGGGCATGGCGGTGAAATTAGTTTCAAAGCTGTTATCGACATTAGTTTTTCCTCTGCAAATTTGATACAGTAGTCGTGCAGAAAATGGGAGAAGACTGCCAAGAAGAATGCCCCCCTGGGGGATGTGGCCCTGGGAGCTCTGTCAGGACAACTAGCATCCCCACCTTTTGGAAACTCGAGCTAGGAATTCCCTCTTTTCTATCCTTTTCTTTATTTCTGCTTTGTTCATTTTATTTCTTCCTGCGTCTTCCTTGTCTATTTTTTGTCTTGTTACTCCATTCTCTTGCCTTTTTTTAAAATAAAAGCTTAAAAGATAAAGATTTCCTCCCAGCCAAAGTGGGATTAGCTAAACTCGACAAGTCAGACACTTATCAGTTGCCTAGCATAGTTTGGCTCACCTGGTAGACAGCAATTACTGCTGTTTGAGCGTTTAAAGAAGAGTAAAAGGAATGTTGCCATGAGCAATTTGTGCCAGCTCAATATAACACTGTAAATGTGCAAGTTGAAAGTCATATGGGAGGTTTTTTATTGTATGAAATCTGTCTTCTTCTTCTTCTTCCTTCTTCTTCTTCTTCTTCTTCTTCTTCTTCTTCTTCTTCTTCTTCTTCTTCTTCTTCTTCTCCTTTGCGATTCTTCTTCTTTGCAATTCCTTTTTGCAATTCTTCTTCTTCGCAATTCTTCTTCTTCTACAACAGCTACAACTGCTACAACTGCTACAACCCCTACTACTACTACTACTACTACTACTACTACTACTACTACTACTACTACTACTACTACTACTACTACTACTACTAACTACTACTCCTACTCCTACTCCTACTACTACTTCTACTACTACTTTACTACTACTACTACTACTACTACTACTACTACTACTACTACTACTACTACTACTACTTCTACTCCTACTCCTACTACTACTACTACTACTTCTTCTTCTTTCTTCTTCTTCTTTCTTTTTCTTCTTCTCCTTCTCTTTCTCCTGCTCCTTCTTCTTCTTCTTCTTCTTCTTCTTCTTCTTCTTCTTCTTCTTCTTCTTCTTCTTCTTCTTCTTCTTCTTCTTCTTCTCTCCTCCTCCTCCTCCTCCTCCTCCTCCTCCTCCTCCTTCTTCAGCCCAGAGACAGCAGCCATTGCTATTTGCCACACAAACAAAATGTGTTGCACTACCCCTAAGTCCCTGACAAGTCAGACCCAGCACATCTGACTTCTGTATGGGAAGAGAATCGTTATCTGTTAAGTCTTTCTGGAAAAGAAGGCAGGAGAACGTACCAAGACGGAAGAAAATAGATAAGAGGAAGGTGGAAAGAAAAAAGGAAGAAGGTAGAAATAAAGAGAGGGATAGAAAAGAGGGAATTCTTGGCACAGAATTACCAGCAGGTGGGGATGCTGTTTATCCTGAGAGCTCCCAGTGTCCCTACTGAGATAAAAAGAAAAAAGCATTGAGGGGATTTTTGCTTATCCTAGGTCAGTCTCCCAATGTTTATATGTCTTTCTTTTCTTTCTTTAATCAATATGAAAGATATTATCTCACTCTGTCTCTGTCTGTCTGTCTGTCTTTGTCTTTGTCTGTCTGTCTGTCTGTCTGTCTGTCTGTCTGTCTGTCTGTCTGTCTGTCTGTCTTCTCTCTCTCTGTCTCTCTCTCTCTCTCTCTCTCTCTCTCTCTCTCTTCTCTCTCTCTCTCTCTCTCTCTCTCTCTCTCTCTTCCTCTCTCTCTCTCTCTCTCTCTCTCTCTCTCTCTCTCTCTCTGTGTATATTTTATCAGGTATTACGCTTAAAGTTAGTTTGATATTCAGAAGCTTGATTGCTTTTTTTCTGTCTTTTCCTTTTTGTTAACTCATAGCTTGATTGATCATTGTAGTCCCTAATTGGAGCAAAGACCGGATGAAAAAAAAATGTGAATGCTTAACTATAACCCTTGCATAAAACAAAAAAAAGCCCAAAAAACTAAACAATAAAAGATCATGTATCCGATCTGTGCGCGTGTAGTTCAATAAAATCCTTAACGTGTGCAACTGTGTGTGTTTTCTCTCTCTTTTTCCCGACAGCTAGAACATGATATAGATTTTGGTGCTGCTCTTTCTTTGCTTTTCTTCGAGAGAAGGTCCCCCAAAAAAAGAAAAAAAAGAAGCGGAGAAAGTAGAAAAGTGCCCCACAAGAAAGCCAGTGAGAACAGCAGGCAAATTACCCTCATTTGTTCAACCCACCTCTGCTTAAGCAGCTTCGTTAGTGTCACTGGCACAGGAAAGAAAGAGAATCAAATATACTGACAGTCACACACACACATACACACACGCGCACACGCCACAACACACACACACACACGCACACGCACACATATACACACGCACGCAGCCACAAACACACACACACACACATATACACACGAACGCAGGCACATACACACGCACATACACGCGCACGCACGCACACACACGCGCACACACATACACACATACACACACACACACATACACACACCCATACACACACACCAAAACCAACAACAAGAAAACAACCGATGCACCTCCCCCCCACCCCCCCTCTCCTTTCCCACCTCCGAAATTTGATTCTGTCAGCATTGATCTCTCAGGGGAGATAAACAGCACAAGCTCTTTTGGGATAACTCTGACAGTCATAGTTATCGAACTTCTCAATGCTGCCCTGTGGACAGATTAGATGCTTTGCCTGGGTGCTAGTCTTTGGGTACAGTGACACATCAACGCTTTTATATTATATAATTATATAATATTATATAATTATATAATTATATAATTATATATTAATTATATAATTATATAATTTATATGTAGTTTGTTATTGTGTTATGTTGTGTATGTGTGTGTATGTGTGTGTATGTGTGTATTGTGTGTATGTGTGTTGTGTGTTGTGTGTGTGTGTGTGTGTGTGTGTGTGTGCGCGCGCACCCACGCGCGCCTACGTGCTGTCATGTTGAAATGCTGATGTGCTATAACTTCTGTTCAGGTGTGTGTGGTTGGCTAGTTTTTCTGAGATTATCATCATTTTACTCCTCGTTTTTGCTGTAATTATTGTTGTTGTCATAATTGTTGATTTTTTTTCTTTTTCATCTTCTTACAAACTTTTCTTTCTCAGATGGCTTGATGAAAAAAGCAAGTATTTTGCTCACTCAATGTACCGTCTGTAAATAAGAATTTGACTTTGACTTTGACATTGACTTTGTGTTACATGTAGGTCACCACTGCTATAGCAAAGTGGATAAAACCGCTCGACTGTAATCCCTTCACTCCAAAAAGTCACAGGTTCTAATCTCTGTGTGGTCCTCAGGTGAATTGAAAATTAAAATTTCTTATGATCTCCAGGTCAACTTTGTTCAATGCCGTGGTTACCTTCGTGTCTATACATATGCAGAAGAACACATACACACGTTAAATATCCCGTAATGGAGGGAGGAAATGCAACAAAACTTTAGATGTCTTCAGAACTGTACACTGTAACTAATACCTTTTAAAAAAAAGTTTAAAGCAGAAGCTAAGTGGAATCAAAAGAATATAAATATTCCAAAGCAAGATGAAACAGCTAAAAGCCTCAAAGTATAAACTGTATGGAAAACTTTCTGTACGATCTCAGATGTGCCATTGAAAATGAGAAAAGCAAGTGATGTTGAAGGAATGGCAGATTTCTCAACTCTCAAAGGAACCCAGTTCTTCTGGCATCGAGTCACGCTTTCCCTGGGGAGAAAGGAGCGTTTTCTGCTGGCGGAATTCAGCGCTCGCTTTGCCCAGTCCAGTTCAGCAGCGTCGAGCGTGGTTGCCAGTTTGATGGGTGACCGTTTGCGCGCCTTGGCTTCAGTACAGTATCCCCAGTTCACCCGGCTGTCAATGGGTACCTGCCCTCTTTAGGGTCAGGGAAGGTAAAGCAGCGAGGGAGAGGAGATGGGTGCTGCCCTCAACATGCTGGCCCCTAGAGAAGCTGAGGTCTCTGACACCTCGTTCTCCTACGACCACACAGGTTATGGGACACCTTTACTTTACCTTTATCTTTACCTTTACCTTTTGATTGTGTTGGTCAGGATTTATTTCCTGGAGTTAAGTTAAAGTCTGTCCCGAGCCTAAGGTTCATCAGGCCGGTGCTTATCCCGGTTTCTGTGGCGTTAAGCGACTGAGAGTCATAGGCTCCCCCGGCCCCCTGGATAGGACGCCAGTCTATCGCAGGGTTAACCCCCAACACAAGGTTGGTACCCCTTTTACACCTGGGTGGGGTGAGATTTCATGGAGTGAAAGACGCAAATTCAACAAGACCAATAGTGCCCCCCCCCCCCCCTCCCTCCTTATCTCCTCACTTCCAACCCATTTACAACTGTTTTCTATTGGTTGTTGAGTTTGTTCCTCCTTCTCCGAGAGCTTGTACCCAACCAAGAAAGACTTGGCTCAGAGAGTGCGAGACTTGCCAAGTTAGTGTTGCTTAATACTGAAAATAGTTGGTAAAGGGGGCATGCTGTTTACTAAGTTCATAGCCCCATGCACACAGTATCAAGCCTGATCACATCATGGAGGGTAACATCTTTAAAGACAGCTCCAAATTTTTTTTGCTAGGTTTTTTGTTTTTTGCACTGATCAACAGTACTCTTGTCATTTAAAACAACAACAACAACAACAACAACAACAGCTCAGGAACAGCCATCCCACAAACAGTCCAGCCAACTCTCAGCGAACATACCTGACGCCACATGTACACCCACCCCAAAGACCACCCCCACCCCCTTCCCTCCAGACAATCAAAACTCCTCAGGTTGACAGAAAGGAAGTTTTGCAATGCTGAAGTGTGTCTTTCTCTACTTCTCCTGCTGCCACTTCTGAAGTGTGTCTTTCTCTACTTCTCCTGCTGCCACTTCTGAAGTGTGTCTTTCTCTACTTCTCCTGCTGCCACTTCTGAAGTGTGTCTTTCTCTACTTCTCCTGCTGCCACTTCTGAAGTGTGTCTTTCTCTACTTCTCCTGCTGCCACTTCTCTTCATCAACTGCATCAGCAGACGACTTTCCTCTTCCATTGTCTGTTAACATTGTCAGTGGCATTCCCTCTCTCCATTGCCTGAGTCAACGTTCTTGGAGTGGAGGAAGTTTTCTCGCTGAGGAGTTAAAAACAAAGTCTGTAAGAGTGGGAAGATGGCTGCTGTGTGTAAGTGGCGTAAGGGAGAGGGAAGATGGCTGCTGTGTGTAAGTGGCGTAAGGGAGAGGGGAAGATGGCTGCTGTGTGTAAGTGGCGTAAGGGAGAGGGAAGATGGCTGCTGTGTGTAAGTGGCGTAAGGGAGAGGGAAGATGGCTGCTGTGTGTAAGTGGCGTAAGGGAGAGGGAAGATGGCTGCTGTGTGTAAGTGGCGTAAGGGAGAGGGAAGATGGCTGCTGTGTGTAAGTGGCGTAAGGGAGAGGGAAGATGGCTGCTGTGTGTAAGTGGCGTAAGGGAGAGGGAAGATGGCTGCTGTGTGTAAGTGGCGTAAGGGAGAGGGAAGATGGCTGCTGTGTGTAAGTGGCGTAAGGGAGAGGGAAGATGGCTGCTGTGTGTAAGTAGCGTAAGGGAGAGGGAAGATGGCTGCTGTGTGTAAGTGGCGTAAGGGAGAGGGAGATGGCTGCTGTGTGTAAGTAGCGTAAGGGAGAGGGAAGATGGCTGCTGTGTGTAAGTGCGTAAGGGAGAGGGAAGATGGCTGCTGTGTGTAAGTGCGTAAGGGAGAGGGAAGATGGCTGCTGTGTGTAAGTGGCGTAAGGGAGAGGGAAGATGGCTGCTGTGTGTAAGTGCGTAAGGGAGAGGGGAGATGGCTGCTGTGTGTAAGTGGCGTGAGGGAGAGGGAAGATGGCTGCTGTGTGTAAGTGCGTAAGGGAGAGGGAGATGGCTGCTGTGTGTAAGTGGCGTAAGGGAGAGGGAAGATGGCTGCTGTGTGTAAGTGGCGTAAGGGAGAGGGAGATGGCTGCTGTGTGTAAGTAGCGTAAGGGAGAGGGAGATGGCTGCTGTGTGTAAGTGGCGTAAGGGAGAGGGGAGATGGCTGCTGTGTGTAAGTGCGTAAGGGAGAGGGAGATGGCTGCTGTGTGTAAGTAGCGTAAGGGAGAGGGGAGAGAGACTTCGTCTGTGGTTGTGATTACCGTAAATGTAGGGCTAAATGGCCCTGCTATTGTAATTATATAGGAAGGAAGTATCATGTTCTGTTCTTATATTAAATCTTTAAAGAAGGAAATAGCACTCTGTGTGTAAGTAGTCGTAGGTAGCAGTGGCACTAATGAATGGACTACTTGATAGTACGTCTCAGGAAGGTGAGATGGACTTGCTGTGTTGTCTTAAGGGAAGGGAAAATCATTATCGGGTTAAAGTCTGTAAGGAGAGGGAGATGGCTGCTGTGTGTAAGTGGCGTAAGGGAGAGGGAAGATGGCTGCTGTGTGTAAGTGGCGTAAGGGAGAGGGGAGATGGCTGCTGTGTGTAAGTAGCGTAAGGGAGAGGGGAGATGGCTGCTGTGTGTAAGTGGCGTAAGGGAGAGGGGAGATGGCTGCTGTGTGTAAGTGGCGTAAGGGAGAGGGAAGATGGCTGCTGTGTGTAAGTAGCGTAAGGGAGAGGGGAGCCAGAGACCCTTTCAGTATCTGGTGGGGTTTTGTGATTTCACCGTACAATGTAGGCCCTAAATCCAGGCCAACAACATGCATATATATTATATTATATTATATTATATAGATATGTATATTTATGTGTATAGATATATTCATTTTGTTCTTTCTTTATTTATTCATTAATTCTTTTATATCAACGATAATGAAATAAGCACTCATGTGTTTTTTTACATCCAGTCTCCGTGTGTATGCAGTTTTGTAAATCTTGTCATCTATTCCCACTGACACACAATGGACTACTCTGACTAGGCTATCCCGTCTCCAGAAGGTGCCAGAATGAGACTTGACTTAACGAATGTTGTCTTCATAGCAAACTGGGAAAAAATCATTATTCGGGATTAAAGAAAAAAATCTGTAAAGTTTGCACAGCACACCTTCTTTCCATGTTATACATACAATCTGGTTTCCCTCAGTAATTATCTGTCTGGGGAAAACATCAGAGGGATATGTGACGCTCCACCATGAAATGAGTCGTTTATCACATTACTCAATTTTGCGCTAGGAGCCATTAAAGGCTGTCAATTTTGAGATTTTGATAGATAAGTTAACTATATCCATTATTCTACCTTGTAATGAAATATCAAGGCATAATGTTTATTCCTTTTGCTTTTAAATGTGATTTGAAAATACCCAAGCCCTCATTCTGACAACCTGTTACAAAAATAAACTTGCCCGTTTCTCATTTTGTCCCATCCTGCAGTCTATCAATTCAATTTACAATAACTTTGAAAATAATTGTCCGATTTTCAATCTGTCTTTTGTATTGAATAGCCTTTTTATTGCAGATAAATAATTTGTCAATAACTAAAAATTGACCTCAGGTGCAATGCAACTCCTTATGTGAAGGAGTGTCACATATTTTATGAGAGTGGATTGGTGGTCTAGAGGCAACACTCCTGTCTAGAAAGCGAAAATGTCCGGATCGAAGTGTGCGGTAGTTCAAATCCCGTTTAGGCCCAGAACTTTTGCCCCATCCATTAGACCATGAGTGGTGATCTGGGTGCTAGTCTTTCGGATGACGGAGGAAGGGGATGGGAAAGCCTAGTGGTCAGAACATTGCGCTCGCAATTTAACGACCCGGTTCGATTCCTGCACGAAGGTATTTTTATCCTGGAGTTAACATCAGTGCTGACTCCCCTCTCCCCAAAAGTCCTTCGGGTGAGACTATAAACGGAGAACCCGTGTGCGAACGCACGCAGAACAGCTTGAGCACACGTTAAATCCTGTTCCATTTTATGTAAGTGTAGGCCATTATGTGCCTGTGGGAACAGATGACATTTACAAAACTGCATACACACGGGGAATGAATGTAAAAAAGCACATAAGTACTTATTCCATTATCCTCAATACAAAAGAATAAATAAATAAAAGAATACATAAATAAAGATGAGACGATAAACCGAGGTCATGTGTGTGTATTATACATCATTATTTAGCGCACGCAAAAGAACCCACAGCAATAAGATAGATCTAGTTGTCCATAGCAAAATTCTGTAGAAAATAGCTACTCTGATAGGGAAACAAATACAGTTGCAGACAGGAAAAGAAAAAAAATGGGTGGCGCTGCTCTTATGGCGACGCGCTCTCCCCAAGCAGAGCAGTCCGAATTTCACGCAGAGAAATCTGCTGTGACTTTTTTATTTCTATTTTATACCACTTTATGTCACATCAGATTTCTTTGCGTGCAATTCGGGCTGCTCTCCCCGGGGAGAGCGCGTCGCCACAAGTGCAGCGCCTACCCATTTTTTTTTTTATACATATACAGCCCCGAACCGCCCTGGGGACTCCAACTCCCTAAGTTTTCCTCAAGGATGGTGTCTAAACACGACACCTGTGTGCATGATTTAAAGTGGTACGAAATGTAAAAAAAAAGAAAAGTAAAATGATATCTGTTGCACCGATCAAACCAAATCCCCCCCCCCCCCCCCTCAATAAAACTCCCACAGACCCACAGCTTAACACTGACCCAGAACTGAGCTGAAGATGAAACAGGCTGCTGACATGGGGGGGGGGGGGGGGGAGAGGGGGGAGGAAGGAATATTGACATCGTTCTTTTCCTGAGGAAAACTTGTTCAGGTCTTCAATTCAGTAACCCTGTCCCCCTCTTCTTTAGGAAGTGTGTTTACTTTTAATTTTGATAATCAAATTGCACTGAGACACAGAGAGAGAACGAGGGAGAGAGAGCGAGAGAGAGAGGGCGAGAGAGCCAGACAGAGAGGGAGAGAGAGAGAGAGTGAGAGAGAGAGAGAGTGAGGGAGAGAGAGAAAGACGGTGAGAGAGTGAAAGAGGAGAGAGAGAGAGAGAGAGAGAGAGAGAGAGAGAGAGAGAGAGAGGGGAGAGAGAGAGAGAGAGAGAGAGAGAGAGAGAGAGAGAGAGAGAGAGAGAGAGAGAGAGAGGAGAGAAGAAGACGAGAGAGAGAGAGAGAAAGAGGGAGAAGGAGAGAGAGAGCAGAAGACAAGACAGACAGACAGACAGACAGACAGACAGAGAGTGAGAGAGAGAGAGAGGGAGGGAGGGAGGGAGTGAATGAGAGAGAGAAAGGGAGAGTGAGAGATAGTAGGAGACTGAAAGAGAGAGAGAGAATTAGAGAGAAAGAGAGGGAGAGAGAGAGAGAGAAGTGAGAGAGAGAGAGTGAGGGAAGAGAGAGAGAGAATTAGAGAGAAAGAGAGGGAGAGAGAGAGCAAAGGAGGCAGAGAGAAGTGAGGGGGAATAGGGATGAAAGGGAGAAAGGGGGGGGGGTGATAGAGAAAAAAAGAGGATGAGAGAGAACTGGAGGACGGGTATAGAGAAGAAGACAGAAAAGACTGAGGAGGAGGAGACCGAGGAGGGGGGGGGGGCGGCAGTACAGAATGAACGAAAACAAAAGCAAATAAAGAATGAAAAAAGGATAAAGAAATGGACGCACGACAGGAAAAAAAAGACAGACAGAAAATCAGACAGACAAAACAAAGATGCAGACAACACAGATGAAAAGAAAAGAGCAAGAGTAATGATTATGGTGAATACAAATGTTCCAGAAAATACAAACATCTCCACAACTACAAACATCTCCACAACTACAAACATCTCCACAACTACAAACATCTCCACAACTACAAACATCTCCACAAACACAAACAACAGAACTACAAACATCTTCACAACTACAAACATCACCACAACTACAAACATCACCACAACTACAAACATCTCCACAACTACAAACATCTCCAGAAACAAATCTCTCCAGAAAGAAGATCTTGCGCACACGTTAAAACCCGTTCTACTCTTGGGAAGAGAAGGCCATGGTGTGCCAGTGGGAACGTAGGACACAATTGACAAAACTGCATACACACGGGGACTGGATGTAGGAAAGCACACGACTGGTTATTCCATTATCTTTGAAATAAAAAAGGAGATAAAATGACGGGCCACACCTCAAATTCGTGCACTTCAACGTCTCGGCTTGTTTTGTTGTCGACACCAGGCAGCATGCACTATTTGTCCTCTGGGAGAAAATAGTCTAGAACACAATTAGACAAAATCCAGTCGCCAACAAACAGCCTCCACCCCCACCCCCTCCCCAAAATTAACAGAATAGCTTCTAGCTAACCCATTCCCTCCCCACTGAAATCCATAACCAAACAACAGAAACAAGACATCAGGACAACATACCCATAAAAACTAAACAACGAAAGAAAACAGAAGAAAGAAGAAGAAGAAGAAGAAGAAGAAGAAGAAGAAGAAGAAGAAGAAGGAAGAAGAAGAAGAAGAAGAAAACAACAACAACAACAACAACAACAACAACAACGACGACAACAACAACAACAACAACAATAACAACAGTAACAGCAACAAAAGCAACGAAAACAACAAGAACAAAAACAACGACAGCAACAAAACAAAACCAAACTAATAAAACAAATTGACTTCATCATCACTATTGCAATTTTCCTTGGAACCCCCCCCCCCCCCCCCTCCCCGCCTTTCCTCCCTCCAGCTCCCCAAGATGTCAAAGATCCCTGCGCTCACAGACAGAAACACCATGGAGAGATTTGATTTGATTTGATTTGATTTGATTTGATTTATTCTTTTATATCGAGGATAATGGGATAAGCACTCTTGTGCTTTTTTACATCCAGTCCCCGTGTGTATGCAGTTTTGTAAACGTCATCTGTTCCCACCGGCACACGATGGCCTACTCATACGAAAAGCGGAACAGGATTTAACGTGTGCGCAAGATGTTCTGCGTGCGTTCGCACAAGGGCCTCGGTATAAAGTCTCATCCGAAGAACTTTTGGGGAGAGTGGAGTCAGCACTGATGTTAGCTCCAGGAGAAAAATCTCCTCGACCAGAATCGAACCCAGGTCGTCAAATTGCCAGCGCACTATTCTGACCACTGGGCTATCCGTCCAGAGAGAGAGAGAGAGGAGAAGAGAGAGAGAGAGAGAGAGAGAGAGAGAGAGAGAGAGAGAGAGAGAGGAGAGAGAGAGAGAGAGAGAGAGAGAGAGAGAGAGAGAGAGAGAGAGGAAGAGAGAGAGGAGAGTCACTAACGCATGGAAGAGTTGCTGTAAGGACAAGAGGAGGGGGAGAGAAGAGGGGGAGAGTATGCGGAGGAAAAACCATTGCATATTGTTGATTTGATTGATTTATCTCCCTTCCCCCTTCTCTTATTATGCAAAATAAACTGTAACCCACAGTAGCACGCATGCGCATAGTTTTTGTATCCCGTTACCGAAAGGAAGCCCAAGTGACAAGAAGAGTTTTCCTGGCCTGATATCATGCCTGCTCTTCTGCACTGGAATAGGGTCTGTCTTTGGGTGACTATGGTGCTGATTGAAATAGGAAGGATTGCAGCTGTCCTAAAGGATTGCAGCTAGGATTGCAGCTGTTGTAAAGGATTGCAGCTGTTGTAAAGGACTGCAGCTAGGATTGCAGCTGTTGTAAAGGACTGCAGCTAAGATTGCAGCTGTTGTAAAGGACTGCAGCTAGGATTGCAGCTGTTGTAAAGGACTGCAGCTGTTGTAAAGGATTACAGCTAGGATTGCAGCTGTTGTAAAGGATTGCAGCTGTTGTAAAGGACTGCAGCTGTTGTAAAGGACTGCAGCTAGGATTGCAGCTGTTGTAAAGGACTGCAGCTAGGATTGCAGCTGTCCTAAAGGATTGCAGCTAGGATTGCAGCTGTCCTAAAGGATTGCAGCTAGGATTGCAGCTGTTCTAAAGGATTGCAGCTAGGATTGCAGCTAGGATTGCAGCTGTTCTAAAGGATGGGATTGACAGCTCAGTCCTCAGAGCACTGGCTCCCCCAAGCTGACAGCAGTGTGGGCAGGGTCGTCCTGTGGATGGGTGACCCTTGCTACGCGTTGGCCTCAGTACAGTCCCCCAGTTCACCCAGCTGTAAATGGGTACCTGCCCTCTTTCGGGTCAGGGAAGGTAAAACAGCGAGGGAGAGGAGATGGGCGCCGCCCTCAATATGCTGGCCCCTAGAGAACCTGATGCCTAGTATGCTAGAATTTCTCCCGGGGTTCAAAACGACAGAGGGTATCTTCATGGCTGTTTGCACCGGCTAGAACATCCTCCACGTAACGAAACCTCTATACACATCCATCTTGACACTGACCCAAACTGGAATCAGGAAGGAGCTGAGAGGACAAAGTGGAATGCTGGGGGAAAGGGCTGAGTGTTGACATTGTTCTTCTCCAGCACAAAGGCTTCCCTTTGAGGTTTGGGGGGATTCCGACCCTCTTCATTCAAACAGTGTATTTGCTTTGAATTTTGATAACCAAATTGCATCCAGTCTCTGTGTGTGTGTGTGTGTGTGTGTGTGTTGTGTGTGTGTGTGTGTGTGTGTGTGTGTGTGTGTGTGTGTGTGTGTGTGTGTGTGTCTGTGTCTGTGTCTGTGTGTGTGTGTGGGTGTGTGTGTGTGTGTGCGTTTTATTTATTATTATCATTACTTTAGTCTTTTATATCGAGGATAATAGAATGAGCACTCATGTGTTTTTATCATCCAGTCCTCGTGTGTATGCAGTTTTGTAAATATTGTCATCTGTTCCCACCAGCACACAATGACCTGCTCTTACGAAAAGCGGAACAGGATTTAACGTGTGCCCAAGATGTTCTGTGTGAGTGAGTTTGTGTGTGTGTGTGTGTGTGTGTGTGTGTGTGTGTGTGTGTGTGTGTGTGTGTGTGTGTGTGTGTGTGTGTGTGTGTGTGTGTGCGAGTGTGTGTGTGTTTGTGTATATGTGTGTGTGTGTGACAGAGAGAGGAAAGACAGAGAGGGGAGTAGATGGACATAGAAACAGAGAGAAAGACAGACAGAGACATAGACATAGACAGATATAGATACAGAGACAGAGAGACAAACAGAGACAGAGAGAGACTGAGAGAGAGAGATGGAGAGAGAGATGGAGAGAGAGATAGAGAGAGAGATGGGGAGAGAGATGGAGAGAGAGACAGAGAGACAGACAGACAGGCAGACAGACAGAGACTGACAGACAGACAGACAGACAGATATATGGACAGTTTTACAGACACATACACACGCACACACACAATACACACATACACATACACATACACACACACACACACACACACACACACACACACACACACACACACACACACACACACACACACACACACACACACAGATACTGAGACAGAGAAACAAACAAAAATAGAGAATACAGAAGGAGAAAATAAACCAAAAAAGAAAGAGAGAAAAGGAAAGAACAAGTAAGGCGGGGATACAAAAGATACACACGTAATTGGATATTGACTTATTTGCTTTCCATTTCACTTATAATTTCGAGGAAATCAGGAACAGACCCACCCCCTCCTCTCTCTCTCTCTCTCTCTCTCTCTCTCTCTCTCTCTCTCTCTCTCTCTCTCTCTCTCTCTCTCTCTCTCTCTCTCTCTCTCTTCTGTCTGTCTGTCTGTCTGTCTGTCTGTCTGTCTGTCTGTCTTCTGTCTGTCTTCTGTCTCTCTCTCTCTCTCTCTCTCTCTCTCTCTCTCTCTCTCTCTCTCTCTCTCTCTCTCCTCTCTCTCTCTCTCTCTCTCTCTCTCTCTCTCCTCTCTCCTCTCTCTCTTCCTCTCTCTCTTCTCTCTCTCTCTCTCTCTCTCTCTCTCTCTCTCTCTCTCTCTCTTCTCTCTCTTCTCCTCTCTCTCTCTCTCTCTCTCTCTCCTCTCTCCTCTCTCTCTCTCTCCTCTCTCTCTCTCTCTCTCTCTCTCTCCTCTGCCTGTCTGTCTGTCTTTCTGTCTATCTGCCTGTCTGTATGTGTGTCTGTCTATCGTGTGTCTGTGTATGTATTATGTTTGCTACTGTATCTTAAGGGATCAATTTGCTTTACTCCACTGTTTCCCTGCGTCACTGCCTATCTGTTTGTTTGTCTGTCTACTTCGTGTTCATGAAATAAACATTCCAAACAACCCACAATGAATTTGAGGGCTTTAGATGCCCTATCATGTTTGCATTCGGAACTACTGTTTGGACAAAAATGGACATTTCTTTCTGATCCTATTGTTAATTAGAAATGTTTTAAGAAGAGAATGATTCACAAAAGAGCTCTTTTTCATCAACACTCTTTTATCAATTAAACAAAGTTCTGTACATGAGGCCTAGCTGGATGTGCACACAACAGCAGTAATCATTTGCAAACCAATCAATTTAGCACTATCACCCTCACCCTCTAGAAACCCTCATTAGTTTCTCAATTACACTTTCCAAGCAATCTCTCTGTTGCAAAACTCATTTGCATATTGACTGTGTCATGGCAGCAAAATGAGTTTCAAAGCTGCTGTTACCCAGTGGGTGCCTTCGCCACAGACACTGACACAGTGGTCAGAAAGGGAAGTGGAGGGAGATGGAAAGTGTTCTTCTGAGTATTTTGTGCCAGACTGATACATGGCGTACTGTTCTGTTGAGTTCTTTGAAGAAGAAAAATCTGATACATGGCGTACTGTTCTGTTGAGTTCTTTGAGAAGAAATAAAAAGGAGACTTCTGTTCATTCAATGTCTATGGGTCTGTCTCTTGTTGAGTGTCTGGAATTTTGCGTTTATCCTCTTTTTCTTCAATGGACATATTCTGTCTGTCTGTCTGTCTGTCTGTCTGTCTGTCTGTCTGTCTGTCTGTCTGTCTGTCTGTCTGTCTGTCTGTCTGTCTGTCTGTCTCTTCTCTCTCTCTCTCTCTCTCTCTCTCTCTCTCTCTCTCTCTCTCTCTCTCTCTCTCTCTCTCTCTCTCTCTCTTCTGTTTTGTTTTGTTTTGTTTTGTTTTTTATATTTTTTTATTCAAATCAAAATCATCATTGATTCTTACTTCATATTTTCGTTTCTGAATGAGTGCCTTTTATAACATTACCTTAATAATGTATCTTTGTCTTATTTCGTACCTGTTGTTGTTATTCTTTCTCCCCTTATATTAAAACCTTATGTTTTATGGGACTTATTTTGATGATAGATGGTGGTGAATTGATGTTTTCAGTCATCTAACCTCATGATTTTCTCATGTTTGATCTTTAATCATTGCACCTTTTTTTTGTTGTCGTTGTTTTGTTTTGTTCTGTTTTAGTTTTGTTTGGTTTGGGGTTTTTTGTTGTTGCTGTTTGTTTGTTTGTTTGTTTTGTTTTTTGTTTTTGTTTTTGTTTTTGTTTTGTTTTTTATTCAAATCAAAATTATCATTGTTTCTCACTTCTTATTTTCGTTTCTGAATGAGTGCCTTTTATAACATTACCTTAATATTGTATCTCTGTTTTATTTCTCACCTGTTGTTTGATACTTGGTATGGTTTGTTGCTTTTGGTATTTGGATCTTTATAATTGTTGTTGTTTAGTTGAGGCTATCTTTTTATCTTGATGTTACCCCTGAAAAGGGCGGGGACTGGATGTGAAAAAGCACACGAGTGCTTATCTATTATCCTCGAATAAAAGAATTTTGCCTTGTCTTGCCTTGCCTTGTCTGTCTGCCACTCTCATTCCAAGTCATTACTCTGCCTCCTGCTCTGTGTCGCTCATCTCTAAGTGCCTGCCTGTCTCTCTTTTGTCCCTCTGCCTTCCTGCGTTTTCTTTCATGGACCACACATTCAAAACCACCCTGAAATAAACTGGTGACATTTATTTAAAACAAAAAAAGTTTCGATTAATTTTTTTTTCCAAAGCAAGGAAACAAAACTAGTTTTTTATCCCTCAACATGTTCGAAGTATAAAATAATTCACAAAACACTTTCCTTTCTTTTCATTTCTTTTCAAAGAGAAGTGCGGTCTTTATGCATGTTAACACAGCTTCCCAAATAATTGCTAACTAATCAAGTCAACGATATCTGATTCACCCGCTAGGGAATCTCATTATCTTCTCAATTTCACTGTCCAAGCAATCTCTTTGTAGCAATATTCATTTGCATTTTGAATGGCACCTGGTGGTGAAATTAGTTTCAAGGCTGTTAACCCAGGTTAGCTTCCTTGTCTGCAGAAGCTGATACAATGTTGGGAAAAATTGACAAATATTTGTAATGGAGAATGTCAGGGCTGAGGAGAGGTTTAGGTCAATGCATTGGTGACTGTGGAGGTGCCGTGTTCAGCCATTGGTGATTGTGGAGGTGCCGTGTTCAGCCATTGGTGACTGTGGAGGGGCCGTGTTCAGCCATTGGTGACTGTGGAGGTGCCGTGTTCAGCCATTGGTGACTGTGGAGGGGCCGTGTTCAGCCATTGGTGACTGTGGAGGTGCCGTGTTCAGCCATTGGTGACTGTGGAGGCCGTGTTCAGCATTGGTGACTGTGGAGGTGCCGTGTTCAGCCATTGGTGACTGTGGAGGGCCGTGTTCAGCCATTAGTGACTGTGGAGGTGCCGTGTTCAGCCATTGGTGACTGTGGAGGGCCGTGTTCAGCCATTGGTGACTGTGGAGGGGCCGTGTTCAGCTAGAAAAGAGAGCTTCTTTGTGGAGGGTTCTGGATAGAACTCAATCTTTTCCAGATTCAAAATTATTCTGTGGTACTTAACATTTTCTCTTGCCTCTTTACTTGTTGTTGTTGTTGTTGTTGTTGTTCTTCTTCTTCTTCTTCTTCTTCTTCTTCTTCTCTTCTTCTTCTTCTTCTTCTTTCTTTCTTTCTTTTTTATTTATTTCCTTCTTTCTTTCTTCTTCTTCTTCTTCTTCTTCTTCTTCTTCTTCTTCTTCTTCTCTGTCTCTGTTTCTGACTGACTGTCTGCTGTCTGTCTGTCTGTCTGTTGTCTGTCTCTTGTGCACTTTTGCCTGCCTCTAGTATCTAATGTTATGTCTGTTGTTATTCTCTGAAAGGTAAAGATTTCACCGAAGAAAGGGAGTGTGGGGGGGGGGGGGGCTCTGTCCCTGTGTGTCTGCTGTTCTACTGTTCTTTGTATGTCTTGTCTCTTTCATTCACAAAACATTTTTTCAGCTCGTCATACTCTTTTGTTTCTTTCTGTTTGTTTGTTTGGTTGTTTTTTATATAGATATTATGATGATTAAATCAAAACACCTTTACCAGCCTTTAAGCAAAATTGATGACAGTTTATCTACCTATCCTCCATACCCCAGGTGTGAGGACGAGATTGGTTCATAAAAACCCAACCTAATTTGCACCACTTTTTTCCAGATAAAATGCTCTCTTAGCAAACTAAATGGGTGTGCCTAGGCTTTTGAAATGATCGTTGACCTACCGACTCAAGAATCTCCCATTCATTCCCAGGAAAACAACATTATTTCATGGAATTACACTGTCCAAGCAGTCTCTTTGTAGCACAGTTAGTGTGTGTGTGTGTGTGTGTGTGTGTGTGTGTGTGTGGTGTGTGTGTGTGTGTGTTGTGTGTGTGGTGTGTGTGATTATTATTTTTTATTCTCTTATATCGAGGATAATGGAATAAGCACTCATGTGCTTTTTTACATCTAGTCCCGGTGTGTATGCGGTTTTGTAAATCTTGTCATCTGTTCCTACTGGCACATGATGGTCTACTCTTATGCGGAACAGGATTCAACTGTGCCCAAGATGTTCTGCGTGCGTTCATGTGTGTGTGTGTGTTTGTATGTGTGTGTGTGTTGTGTGTGTGTGTGTGTGTTGGTGTGTATGTGTGTGTGTTGTGTGTGTGTGTGTGTGTGTTGTGTGTGTGTGTGTGTAGCCTTTCAAATAATTGCCCCCAAATTGATTCCAGGGAATGTGACTCAGTGGCGGAGACACCCATTAGTTCCTCCATGACACTGTCCAGTCAGTCTCTTTGTTACAAAGCTCATTTGCATTTTGAATGTCGCGTGGCGGTGAAATTAGTTTGGAAGCTGTTACCCCCTTGGTTTGTGGTCTGCAGACGTTGATACAATGGCGGGACAATGGAGGAAGACAGCGATGGAAACCGTCAGCACTTGTAAGCAGCTTGGGTCGTTTAGGTTGTGACTAGTAAACTTGCAGGATCTCTTTGTGTGGTGTGTGTGTGTGTGTGTGTGTGTGTGTGTGTGTGTGTGTGTGTGTGTGTGTGTGTGTGTGTGTGTGTGTGTGGGGTTTTTGTAAAAGAATGCTTTGGGCATTTGTCTTATTTGGTCTGTGTACTCTTTCTCGGTTCCATCTTGTTCTTCTTGAATCAAAGCCCACATTTCTTTCCAATCTTTTTTTTTATATCTTTGTTCTTCCTCAAACGCTCAGACACCAACTGTTGTATTCTGCCATATGAGATAAAGGCCTTGCTCTGCCGTTAAGCGCTGGACAAGTCAGGCCCAGCAACATCCAACTTCCACATGGGAGAAAATTGTTATTTTTTAAAAATGTCTCTCAAAAATTAAAGGCAGAGGAATGGATCAAGGAAGCAGAAAATAGACAAACAGGAAATACCAGGAAGAAAAGGAACAAGGCAGAAACGGAGAGGGAGATAGATAAGAGGAAATTTCTAGTAATGAATTTCCAGAAGGCAGAGATGATGTTTATACTGACAGCTTCCTTCCATCCCCATGTGGGGAGATAGTATATATAAATGTGTGTGTGCATGTATGTATATATATATATATACATACATATATAATATATATATAATATTTTATATATATATATATATATATATATATATATATATATATATATTATATATATATATATATTATATTAGCTGTCCCTCCCATAAACTATTTGGTCGTAGGGGGGGCAATACATCAGAACCTCAGCTTCTCTAGGGGCCAGCATATTGAGGGCGGACGCCCATCTCCTCTCCCTCGCTGCTTTACCTTCCCTGACCCTAAAGAGGGCTGGTACCCATTGACAGCTGGGGGGAACTGGGGGACTTTACCAAAACCAAGTCGCCGCGTAAGCGGTCACCCATCCAATGGTAACCACGCTCGATGTTACTTAACCTTGGCAGGGGGAAAGCGAGTGTTCTGACCACTGAGCTATCCTGTCCCCTTGTGAGTGGGATAGACAAGAAATATTCTGTTATAAACATGTCTGGGTGTGAGGTATCACAGAGAGCAAAGCTTCCGTCACGGTGGTTGTCAGGCAAAACGTATGGCCCTTAATCGCCAATAGCCTGTGGGGGACGGGATAGCCTAGTGGTTAGAACATTACGCTCGCAATTTGACGACGCGGGCTCGATTCCAGTTTGAGGGAATTTTCTCTCTGGGGCTAACATCAGTGCTGACTCTACTCTCCCCAAAAAGTCTTTCGGACGAGACTATAAACTGAGGCCCCGAGTGCAAACGCACGCAGAACATCTTGCACACGCGTTAAATCCTGTTCCGCTTTTCGTAAGAGTAGGCTATTGTGTGCCGATGGGAACAGATGACATTTACAAAAACTGCAGACACACGGGGATTGGATCGGAAAAAGCACATGAGTGCCTACTCCATCATCCTCGATATAAAAAAACAA
>CM060345.1:1074108-1076608 GCA_030674155.1 Stramonita haemastoma | reverse complement strand
AGTCAGCACTGATGATAACTCCAGGAGAAAAATCTCCTCGACCGGATTCGAACCCGGGTCGTCAAATTGCCAGCGCAATGTTCTGAGAGAGAGAGAGAGAGAGAGAGAGAGAGAGAGAGAGAGAGAGAGAGAGAGAGAGAGAGAGAGAGAGAGAGAGAGAGAGAGAGAGAGAGAGAGAGAGAGAGAAGGCAAGGCAAGGCAAGGCAAGGCAAGGCAAGGCAAGGCAAGGCAAGGCAAGGCAAAATTCTTTTATTCGAGGATAATAGATAAGCACTCGTGTGCTTTTTTACATCCAGTCCCCACCCTTTTGAGGGATAACATCAAGATAAAAAGATAGCCTCAACTAAACAACAATTATAGTGATTCAAATACCAAGAGCAAGAAACCATACCAAGTATCAAACTACAGGTAAGAAATAGACAGTGATACAATATTAAGGTAATGTTATAAAAGTCACTCATTCAGAAACGAAAATAGAAATAAGAATCAATGATGACTCTGATTTGAATAAAAAAAAACCAAAAGACAACAACAACAACAACAACAAACAAACAAAACAAAACAAAACAAAAACACAAAAAAGGCCCAATAATTAAAGATCAAATATGAGAACATGGTGACGTTAAATGACTGAAAACATCAATCCATCGCCATATATCATCAAGATAAGTCCCATAAAACATAAGATTTTGATAAAAGGGGAGAAAGAACAACATCAGGTAAGAAATAAGACAGAGATACAATATTAAAGGTAATGTTATAAAAAGGTACTCATTCAGAAACGAAATATGAAGTAAGAATCAATGATGATTTTGATTTGAAGAAGGAAACCAAACAAAAACAAGACAAAGCAACAAAACAAAAGGAGAGAGAGGAGAGAGAGAGAGAGAGAGAGAGAGAGAGAGAGAGAGAGAGAGAGAGAGAGAGAGAGAGAGAGAGAGATCATCATTATGTATACCAATCGTGAGTCATATAAAAGAAAACATCCAATGCTAGTCAATGCCCAAAAAAATATAGTTCGATCACCAACAAAACACGGCATCAAGCCTAAAATATTCGACAAAGACCCCCCATATCCACTCACCTAACTGTAATTTTTTTTTTGTCAACCCTGCCCATAATCCACCCACCCCATTCAAATTGTCACTTTCCTCCCTACCCACACACTCCCCCTCTTCCCTTTCCTCCCCCCCCCCCCCCCCCCCTCCTCTCATTCCTGAAGCAGAGACTTGCAAGCTCTTTGACTGAATAATTGAAACTGGCGGCTATTCAGACGGTAATTGACTTCGACCCCGCTCCTCTCCTTGACACTGGCTAATTAGCAACTGTGGGCTCTCCTTTCCTCTCCTTTCCTCTCCTCTCCTCTCCTACAGCCTAGTCTAGCTGCTGCTGCTGCTGCTTCTACCACGCCAAGCAAGCTTAGGCCTGATACTGCTAGCCTTGCCTTGCCTTGCCTTGCCTAGCCTAGTGGAGGCTTCGTTTTGAGCAGCTCAACTCAACTCTCCTCTTCTCTCCCCTGTCCTACTGGGTTTTATCTGCTCGCTTTCACTGTCCCGGTAACGAAGCCATGGATTTCCCATACCCTAATCACCCCCCGTGTCTAAAGTGGATCGGCCCAAGAGGTAGTTATTGACACATTCTGGGCGCTGATTGGCTGTCCGGAAGCCATTAGGCGGTCCATTCAAGAGCGGGGTGTCGGCGCAGCGACTAATGAGGCAGCGAGCCCTCCTCCTCTCTTCTCTTCTCTTTTCTCTTCTTTTCTCTTCTCCGTTCAGCGCCGACTGAGTTATCCCCCCCCCCTCCACACACAATACTACAGAGGCGGAGGGGGGGGGGGGGGGTGCTGGTGCATTATTTCCCCCTGTCGCCCATACCGCCACAACAGAAAAACACGGCCCTCACTTGGTGTCCCCCTCACGCTCCAAACTGTCAAGGGGAAGAACTGCGGCCATGTCGCATACTGCTGCACTTTGATTTCAAACACCCCTCAACACCCCCCTTCCCTCCTTCCCCCACCGCTACCCCCACCCCACCTCTCCCTCCTCTCCATTCCCCCCCCCCACCTCAACCTCCCCCCCCCCCCCCCAGAAAAAAAAAGCAGACGACACTTTCGGCGGCGCGATACGGCGCCGTGTGTGAGAGAGTGTGTGTGTGTGTTGTGTCAGAGAGATGCGTGGTGACGAAACACACGCAAACTGACGTAAATCACCCAATGCTTGCTCCGGAGTTCCTCCTGTCGTCTGCTTTGTGCTGTCCGTATGCGTGCCGCCAGCATCCGAAAAAGCGCGCTGCTGTAGACTGACTGAGTGAGGGATGAAGCCCAAGCCTGAGAGAGAAAGAGAAGGAGAGAGAGAGAAGCAGAGGACTTGGGGAGATGCTGCATGCGGGACGCTGCTGCTGTTCTCCTCGGCAGTGTTTACATCGTCTGCTGCACTCCTAGCGGCCTGTCCTAGGCAGTGTTTACATCGTCTGCTGCACTCCTAGCTGCCTGTCCTAGGCT
>CM060345.1:1056608-1061608 GCA_030674155.1 Stramonita haemastoma | reverse complement strand
CCTCAACCGAAGTTTTTTTTTTTGTATTTGTTTGTTTGTTTGCTTTTTTGTTTTGTGTGTGTGTGTGTTTTGGGTTTTTGTTGTTATTGGGATTTTTTGTTTGTTTGTTTTGTTTTTGGGGGGTGGGAGAGGGGTGGAGGCGGCACTGATGTTAATTTCAGGGGAAAAATCCTCTTGAAATGTGTGTGTGTTTTGTGTGTGTGTGTGTGTGTGTGTGTGTGTGTGTGTGTGTGTGTGTGTGTGTGTGCGCGCGCACCGTAGCGCGTGATTGTTGCGTGTGCGAGTATGTGTGCATGTATGTTTGCGTGCGTGTGTGTATGCGTGTATGCGTTTATGTGTGTTTGTGTGTTTGTGCGTACATGTGTGTGTGTTGTGTGTGTGCGCGCGCGCGCACGAGCGCGCGAGAGCGCGTGCGTGCAGGTGATTGCGAGTGCCTGCCTGCATATGTGTGTGTTCTCGCAAATTAAATGCACCAGTTTCTTTCTCTCTCACATTTTGTTTGCTGAGACCAGGGTTGAATAGAAGAGGAGGGGGGAAGGGGGGGGGATTATGATGGAGAGTAGGGGGGGGAGAGCAGAAGGGAGAAAGAAGGGAGACACCGTGCCACTACACTACGACACTACTGGTTAAACCCACAATTAGGGGGAGAGGGGAGGAGGAGAGGGAGGGGGAGCGGGAGGGGGAGGGCGGTGAGGGGTGAGGGGGGGTGGGGGGTAGAGGTGGGGGGTGGGGGAGAGGTGGGGTTAGTCAACAACTTGTGCACCATTGTCATTCCCACAGCCATGTGTGGGGCAAGTACACGCAGACAGACAGACAGACAGACACACACACATACACACACACACGCGCGCGCGTACACACACACACACACACACAGCTCACACAGCTCACACACATACACACACAGTTCTCTCTCTCTTTCTCTGTCTCTGTCTCTGTCTCTCTGTTTCTCTCTCTCTCTCTCTCTCTCTCTCTCTCTCTCTCTCTCTCTCTCTCTCTCTCTCTCTCTCTCTCTCTCTCTCTCTCTCTCTCTCTCTCTCTCTCCTCCCTCTTTCGCACACACACACACACACACACACACACCACACACACACACACACACACACACACACACACACACACACACACATACACACACATACACACACAGCTCACACACACACACACACACACACACACACACACACACACACACACACACACACACACACACACACACACACACACACAGAGCCCTCCAACGTACTCCATTGACATGATTCAAGGGTGATTCAAGTATGAGGTCTGCCTTTTTTTCTTCCTCCTTGGATAGTGCCTTGCAGTATTGTTTTTGCAAGTCCATTTGATCTTGTGACATGCCCGTACCATTTAAGTGTACGCCGCATTACGATTGATAGAAGGTTTTCAAAGGCACCAATGGTTTGCTGGATTCTGTCATGCACTTCTTCGTTGCTTATGTTGTCTCTGTAGGCAGACACTAGTGGAAACTTGTAAATCTCACCGACTCAGTGTCAACTCATAAACCGCAACAGTGACTCTCTGTGTCAAATCAAATCAAATCAAATCAATCAAATCAAATTCTTTTAATTCGAGGATAATGAATAAGCACACATGTGCTTTTTTTAACAACCAGTCCCCACCCTTTAATAATAATAATAATAATAATAATAATGATAATAATAATAATAATAATAATAATAATAATAATAATAATAATAATAATAATAATGGTGATGATGATGATGATGATGATGATGATGATGATGATGATGATGATAATGATAATAAATGGAATATATATAGCGCTATATCTTGTAAAAACAAATCAAAGTGCTTGCATTCGACTTATACAACAAACAAGCAATCAATAACATGTTATAGTTTTAGCAAATTCGAATGTACACATACACACACGCATCAGGGATAACATAATATAAAAGACAACTACGTAAATGAAAAAAACACCCAAAACAAAACAACAACATGAAGACAATATGAAGAGGAAAATAAAGATCCCACATGAAGACAATAATGAAATAGCAAGAAGCACACACAGAGAGAACTGAAACAAGTGTCAACTCACATAGCCTTCATTCTTTTCTTTGTATTCTTTTATATCGAGGATAATAATGGAATAAGTACTCGTGTGCTTTTTTTTTTTTTACATCCAGTCCTCGTGTGTATGCAAGTTTGTAAATCTTGTCACCTCTTCCCACCGGCACACGATGCCTACTCTTACGAAAAGCGGAACAGGACTTAACGTGTGCGCAAGATTTCCTGCGTGCGTTCACACACGGGGCCTCGGCTTTATAGTCTCCTCCGAAAGACTTTTGGGGGGAGAGTGGAGTCAGCACTGATGAGAGTGGAGTCAGCACTGAATAATTCCAGGAGATAAAAATCGCCTCGAACGGCCGGGAATGGAACCCGGGTCGTCAAATTGCGAGCGCAGTGTTCTGACCACTAGGCTATCCCGCCTCCCTCCCTGCAGCCTGCAGAGCAACATTCAGGCAATAGTGCAGGGACTGCTGGCTGGGTGACCCTGCAGACAGAGGGGGGGGGGGGGTCCTGGGGTATAACTGTGCAGCAGTGCGCTAGGACCCAGCATGCAGCCAGCAGGATGCAGCGATCAATGGCCGCCCTGTGTGCTGTGGCAGACTCCGCTGCTGTCTCCACACAGCCGACACTGCTGACAGCACTGGCTTCAGACACCCTGCCCTTATAAGGAGAGGCCAGGTTCGGGTGGCGGCACAATGGATAGGTGTTGGAGGAAGCGAGCAAAGCGTCTGCTATCATCTGTTTCTGTACCTGTATATACATGTAGATCTATAATTATGTGAATTTATATGTGAATGTATATATATATATATATATATATATATATATATATATATATATATATATATATATATATATATATATATATATCTGTGTGTGTGTATAAATGTATATATATATATATATATATATATTATATGTATCTCTCTCTCTCTCTCTCTTCTCTCTCTCTCTCTCTCTCTCTCTCTCTCTCTCTCTCTCTCTCTCTCTCTATATATATATATATATATATATATATATATATATATATATTATGTGAAATGTTGACAGAGGAAGAGAAAGTAGCAGTTCAGAAAAGGAATAAGAATAAAGGAAAAGTATAAAGAAAAACAAATACGAAAAGAAATGAAGGAAAGGAAAAGAGAAGGGAAAAGAGAAATTAGAAAAAAAAGAAACAGGAAAGAAAGGGGGGGGGGGGGGAGAGAAAGAAACGAAAGAAGGAAAGAAGAAAAAAAGGGAGAAAGAATTAAAAGAAAAGAAAAGAAAGAAGTATGAAAACAAAAACAAAGAAATAAAGAGAGGCAGAGAGAACGAAAAGCAGAAAGAAAGAATGAAAAAAATCACACCAGGTAACAAGCAAAGGAAGAAGAACAGACAGTCAGACAGAAAGAAAGAAAGAAAGAAAAGACAAGAAAAGAAATTAAAAGGAAAAAAAAGAAAAAGACAGAAAAAAGAAAGGAAGTAAAGAAGGGGAAAAAACAAAACACCCCCCCCCCAAAAAAAAAAAAAAAGAAAAAAAAAAAGAAGAACGAGAGAAACAAAAATAGAAAGAAGAGAAAGAGAGAAACAAAAGAAGACTCCTACAACCACACCAACACAGCAACAACCTTGGCTGTGTTGATATGGATTTGGTCTTTCTGCAGACTTCCTGCAAATTAAAATCTACCAAGATGATGGGAAAAAAACAAAAACTGCTGAGTAGGATGTTTTCTGTATATGCACATGTCTTCTTTAGTATGCCGTTTCCTGTGTATGCACATGTCTTCTTTAGTATGCTGTTTCCTTTGTTCATTTATTTATTTATTTTATTACATTTACTGATTTATTCTTTTATTTATTTTATCTTTTCTTCTTCTTTTTTCTTTCTTTCTTTCTTTCTTTCTTTCTTTCTTTCTTTCTTTCTTTCTTTCCTTCCTTTTTTTATTTCTTCCTTTATTTATTAATCTTTTATTTTTAGGATAATGGAATAAGCACTTATGTGCTTTTTGACATCAAGTCCCCGTGTGTATGCAGTTGTGTAAGTTTTGTCATCTATTCCCACTACCACACAATGGCCTACTTGTCCCGCTCACAATTTGACGACCCGGGTTCGATTCCCATTCGAGGGGATTTTTTTCATGGAGTTAACTTCAGCGCTGACTTCACTCTCCCCAAAAATCCTTCGAATGAGACTATAAACAGATGCCCGTGTGCGAACGCACGCGGAACATCTTGAGCAAACGTTAAATTCTGTTCGTTTTTCGTAAGAGTAGGCCGTTGTGTGGCGGTGGGAACAGATGACAAGATTTACACAACTGCATACACACGGGGATTGGATTAAAAAAGCACATGTGTGACCACTAGGCTATCCCGTCCAGTTCATACCTTCTTTAGTGTGCTGTTTCCTTTGTGTGTACATGTCTTTGTGTGTATGTCTTCTTTTTGTGTATAATTATGTCTTCTTTAGTGTGCTGTTTCCTTTGTGTATGTACATGTCTTTTTTAGTGTGCTGTTGGCTTTGTGTGTACATGTCTTTTTTAGTGTGCTGTTGGCTTTGTGTGTACATGTCTTTTTTAGTGTGCTGTTTCCTTTGTGTGTACATGTCTTTTTTAGTGTGCTGTTGGCTTTGTGTGTACATGTCTTCTTTAGTGTGCTGTTTTGTTATAGGATAGTCTGAGTTGTAAAGCGGTGTGGAGCTATTAAGATAATGATACAGAGTCTATCTATGCACCACCATATGATAGTGATACAGAAATCTTCTATACACCGCTATAGTGATACAGAGATCTCTACACCGCTATAGTGATACAGAAATCTATACACCGCTATAGTGATATATAGTTATTCTATACACCACTATAGTATAGTGATACAGAAATCTCTACACCGCTATAGTGATACAGAGATCTATACACTGCTATAGTGATACAGAGATCTATACACTGCTATAGTGATACAAAGATCTG
>CM060345.1:1041608-1051608 GCA_030674155.1 Stramonita haemastoma | reverse complement strand
ATGACTACACTCTTCCTCTAATGGGCTGCAAGGGGAAGAAAAAGAAAAAGAAAGAAAGAATTAATAGAAACAAAAAAAAGAAAGAAAGAAAGAACGTAAGGGAGGAAGGAAAGAAGGAAGGAAAGAAAGAAAGAATGAATGAATGAAAGAAAGAAAGAATGAAAGAAAGAAAGAACGAAAGGAGGAAGAAGGAAGGAAGGAAGGAAGGAAGGAAGGAGGAAGGGAGGAAGGAAGGAAGGAAGGCACAAGAAAGGGAGACAGAAAAAGAGAAAGAAAAGAGAAAGAAAGGATGGATGAAAGAAAGAAAGAAAGAAAGAAAAGAAAGAAAGAAGAAAGAAAGAAAGAAAGAATGAAAGAATGAAAGAAAAAAAGAAAGAAAGAATTCAAAGAAAGAAAAAAATACGGAAAGAAAGAAAGAAAGAAGAAGAAGAAGAAGAAGGAGAAGAAGAAGAAAAAGAAGAAAGAAAGAAAGAAAGAAAGGGGAAAAAACCCAACGAGGATAACAAACTGGTTGCCGACTATTTGCATGGTGATTGAGACACGCCCATAGCGTAAGCAATCAATAGAGAGAGAGAGAGAGAGAGAGAGAGAGAGAGAGAGAGAGAGGAGAGAGGAGAGAGAGAGTGTGTGTGTGTGTGTGTGTGTGTGTGTGTGTGTGTTGTGTGTGTGTGTGTGTGTGTGTGTGTGTGTGTGTGTGTGTGTGTGTGTGTGTGTGTGTTGTGTTGTGTGTGTGTGTGTGTGTGTGTGTGTGTGTGTGTGTGTGTGTGTGTGTGTGTGTGTGTGCGGTGTCTATGTTTGTGTGTGTGTGTGTGTGTGTGTGTGTTGTGTGTGTGTGTGTGTGTGTGTGTGTGTGTGCGCCTTTTTGTCGCTGAGTTACACTGTGTACATTGTTACGATTAAATTGGATTATGAATGTTGTTGTGCTTATCAGTTTGCTCTTTATGTAGTTAGTAACTTGGAGTTTGTGCGTGGTTTATTTTTGCTCTGATTAATCATTGTGACTAATTAATTATGCCCCTTGTTGTTTTGTTTTTGTCTCGCAGGTTTTAAGTCTTCGAATTAATTTTGTGTTAATTGTGGTTTGAAAGAATGGTTGTGTTTGTTGAGCTGATGTTTCGTCTTTGATATTGTTGACATGTGTAGTGTGTGTGTGTGTGTGCGTTGTGAGTGTGTGTGTGTGTCTTTGTGTGTGTGTGTGTGTGCGCGCGCGCGTGCGTGTGCTCGTGCGTGTGTGTGCACGTGCGTGGCCATGCAAAAAATCAGCAACTATGCAAAGAAAGGAACGACATCACAGGATTTGGCAAAACCCCACCCATCTCTCTCAGGTCCCTGATTATCTCTCTCATCTCACCGATTATCTCTCTCATCTCCTTGGTTATCTCTCTCATCTCAAGGCCGCGCTATCCTCGAACGTAAATCCCCCAGGTATCAAAGAGGGACGGGATAGCTCAGTGGTCAGAGCGCTCGCTTTCCCCCAGTCAAGTTAAGCAGCTTCGAGCGTGGTTACCAGTTGGATGGGTGACCGTTTGCGCGCCTTGGCTACAGTACAGTCCCCCAGTTCACCCAGCTGTAAATGGGTACCTGCCCTCTTTAGGGTCAGGGAAGGTAAAGCAGCGAGGGAGAGGAGATGGGCGCCGCCCTCAATATGCTGGTCCCTAGAGAAGCTGAGGTCTCTGATGCCTCGCTCCTCTACGGCCACACAGGTTATTGGACACTACCTTTTACCTGGCAAAGAGGAAGGAAAGTGTGGCGCGGAGAAGCGGCGACCTGCAGAACAGATTCCCAAGTCATGTCTCCTCTGTTGTCAGTAACCAGAGAGCTGTTATGACCAGTTTCGTGTGAGGATGTTCTGGCTTTAAACTTCTGAAATATTATTGTGTTTGTTTTGCTTGGTTTGTCTTCGTTTGATTTTGTTTGTGATGCATCGTCTATGTAAGACGCAGATAAATGTGTGTGTATGTGGGAGAGAGAGAGAGTGGGGGAGAGAGCGAGCGAGCGAGCGAGCGAGCGAGCGAGCGAGAGAGAGAGAGAGGGGAGAGAGAGAGAGAGAGAGAGAGAGAGAGAGAGAGAGAGAGAGAGAGAGAGACAAACAGAAAAGAAGCATAGACAGAGAAAGAGCTAGAGAGAGCAGGAAATAAGTAAGCCCCTTTGATCCGAGCCATGTTTGGAATGGAGAATTCCACACCTGATTCATATATAATGTGTATTTGTCCACAGCTTTAGTCATTTGTTTTTCATTTCCTTACGCTTTGTTTATTTTAGGAAAAACTAACGTAAAAGCTGTGAAACATCTAAACGTACTCTGTAGTTTGCTATTTACGGCACTAGCAAGTCTGCCCTGATCCACGCCGCTAATTAATTAATTACAGAGAACAATGCGGGTTGCGCTGAAGGCCGTGTTCAAGAGACTATAGAGGCTTAATCACTTCTTTCTCACTAGTGGGTCCTTTGCGCCGCTGTAATTAACAACTAATTAAAACAGCTCTTTGCTGCCTGTAACTAAGATTACAAATACACACACACGTACGCACGCACGCATGCACGCACGCACGCACACACACACATACACGCACACACACACACGCACGCACGCTCGCACGCACACGCTCGCACGCAAACACATGCACGCACACGTACACACACACACACGCACGCACGCTAGCACGCACACACATGCACGCACACACACACAAGCACACACGCATACACGTACACACACATTCACACACATGCACACGCACAAGGTTCTGCATGCTGTTGCTCTTGTCTGTTGTTGTTTGGGTGTGTGTGTGTGTGTGTTTTGTGTGTGTGTGTGGCTGGTGTGTGTGTGGTGTGTGTTGGTGTGTGTGTGTGTTGTGTGTGCGCGTAGCGTGTGTGTAGTGTGTGTGCGTGTGCGTGGGGTAGTGTGTGTTGTGCGTGGCTGTGCGTGCAGTGTTGTGGTAGTGCTAGTGTAGTGTAGTTGGTAGTGTAGTCGTAGTGTAGAGTGTAGTGCAGTGCAGTGCAGTGCAGTGCAGTGCAGTGCAGTGAGTGTCAGTGAGTGCAGTGCAGTGCGTAGTGAGTGAGTGTAGTTAGTGTCAGAGTGCAGTGTAGTGTAGTGTAGTGTAGTGTAGTGAGTGTAGTGTCAGTGAGTGTCAGTGTAGTTTAGTGTAGTGTGTAGTGTAGTGCAGTGCAGTGCAGTGTAGTGCGGGTTTTGCAGTGTAGTGCAGTGTCGTTTAGTGTAGTGTAGTGCAGCGCAGTGCAGTGTAGTGCAGTGTAGTGCAGTGCACTGCAGTGTTGTGCAGTGTAGTCAGTGTAGTGGCAGTGTAGTGCAGTGCAGTGCAGTGCATGTGAGTGAGTGCAGTGAGTGAGTGGAGTGCAGTGGAGTGCAGTGCAGTGCAGTGTAGTGCAGTGCAGTGCAGTGCAGTGCAGTGTAGTGCGGTGCGAGTGTAGTGTAGAAGTATCAGGTTTTGGTCTCTGTTATTGCCCTGTCTGCAGCTGTGAACTGATTGATGCGATAATGAATGGCGGCAGCGGAAACTCACTCTACCCCCCCCCCCCCCAACCACACACACACACACAACTCTGCAGTGCAGCCTCTCTGATGGCTACACTCCACCTCTAGCCTCCTGGGACATGTAGTATCTTCTATAAAGTTGCGAGTCAGTAAAGAAACAGCTGCTGCTGATCTTCACAGAGTTTGTTGTTGTGGAAAGAATGAACAACTGTGCTGTGTGCTTGTTTGTTTGATTTGGGGGGGGGGTATTTACTTATTTATATATTTTTTTTATATGAAGGATATAGCATAGCCGCCAAGGATTAAATTCTAACATGAATAGTGACAGCAGCCAGTTTGTATACAGATGCCTACTATCACAGTGAACACTATTATCGTGGGAAACAAAGAATCTGTGCCCCCTTGGAGTTATGGTAAACAGTGATGTTATGCAAGATTCCTGGAAATGGGTATTTTTGATACTTTCAATCCCCCTCTCCACCCCCATACCTACCCCCCATCCCTCTCCTCCCCCTCTCCTCCCCCTTCCCCCTACCTATCTCCTCCTCTCCCCCCGGTCCCCTACCTATCTCCTCCCCCTACTACCCTCCTCCTACTCCTCTCCCCCTACCCCTACCTATTCCCTCTCCATCTTGCTCCTCTCCCCTACATCCTTTCCCCTTTCTTGCTCCTTCACTCTTTGCCTATCCATCTCCTCCCTCTACTTATTCCCCCTCCTCCTCCCCTGCCTATCCCCCTCCTCTCCAACAAAATATAAAAAACACAAACATGGGAAGATAGACAACACATCTCCTCCAAAGCTCGGAGGATTAGAAGTTAGGGGGCAATCCCCATAGAGATCTGCCATTCCTAATTCAAAGCTCAAGTTGTTGCCTTCATAGTTTTGCAACATATTATAACACTAACAATTTCACACTTGACAGGTTCTTTTCCCATGTCTAATCAGGAATTGAAAAAGGTTTAATCATAAACATTTCTTGTCACCATGTACTTGTTTTAAACAGGTAAACAGCACAGTCTGCAATTTATATATAAAAAAAATAGCTGCTTCATTTACATTAGATACAGATTTTCCTCTGGAATTCTGAGTAACTTCAAACAATAAAAAGGAACATAACTGTTATGACAGCCTTTGAAGGGGGGTAATATTGCCTTAAAATGAATTAACGTTTAATCAGCATATAAAATGTCAGAAATTCTAAATACATGCAGCATAAATTAACACAGGTAAAACAACTTACAGTTTGAAGACAGTTGTCATTGGCAAATTTGTTATCTGGGGGCAATGCAGGGACAGATAAGAAATGAAACAGGAGGGGAATTTTTATGTTTGAAATAAGTATATCTTGAGTTGGATTGGAAACTGTCATAAGTAGGCTTTTAGCGAAGTAAGAGAGGGGGGTAATTCCAGACCGATGGACCAGAAATAGAGAAAGAGAAATAAACACACACACACACACACACACACACACACACACACACACACACACACACCACAAACACACACACAATTCAAGATTTAATTCCTTTCACCCCTTTTGGGGCATGGTAGATAAGAAACGAATTCAACAATACTAATATTAGTATTATCAATACTAACTGGAACTGAAAAGCAACAATTCATTGCAAAATGATAAACAAACAATGTTAAAGACTGCAAACATTTTGAAGTATATTAATGTCTATAAAAGATGCACTGTACACTTGTGAAAGACAACAAAATGAAATTTCAAGAAAAACCTTCAAATGTTATGAGCTTTGAGGGAGACAGGAGAACTTTTCAAGATTTACATTTCCACAGACCGCATAAATCATAACTGGACATGGGTTGAAAAAAATGTTGAGGAATAAAATCTTGTCGTAAATGTTTAAAGTAGGAAAAATTCCATGATGAGAATAAATTTTCCCCCTAAAACAGACATATTGCATTTTGAACATACTCTTTCTTCCTGTGGTATGTTATGGAAACATACAATCTCAATAGAAAGCTTGTGACAACTGCAATTAAATTTCATGACATACACATACACATCTGGCAGACAAGTTATATATTTTTCCTTACGAACATTGGTTCTTTAGTTTTTGTACTAAAGGCATCTACTGTTATCCTACAGCTCAGCTCTCCATTCATTAACAAACTTTTCTATTAAGAAGGTTTTGATAAGTACATGAACTGGTAGAATTGATAGTTGAACAAAACTGTCTCTCCCACAAAGTCAAATCTGCTGTGCACTAAAATGTTTTATACCTTATTTAGCCATGCTGATTGAATCAGAGATTTTCATGTAAATCTTTCATCCTCTGGTACACATTTGAGGATAGCTTTCCAGGATGAAAGTCAAGGGTTACATCCAGAAACAAACCATTGGAACAGAAATAGACAAGGAGTATCTGCCCCCTTCTCCATATACTAACGAATTTGACATCGTAGGCTTTAAACGAAAAATATATCTTAAAAAATTTAACTGAAACTTTTTAATTATTACTACATTTTAATAACCCCTAATTTCACATCCATACAACAGAACAGGTAAAACAATTTTATCCAACAAATCAAGTGTCACATGTATAGGTAGTTCTTTTTGCCATGCAGTCCTTATCAGACTAAACATGATTTTTTAGTAGCTTGATTAAGCATTTTCCTTGCACTCTGCAAAACTGCCATTCTCACTGAAAATAATTCCTAAATATTTAAAATAGTTAACACCTTCCAAAGATTTTCCACTGTATATAAACATGTTACAAGATCTATTTTGGCAAAATATCATTATTTTTCACACACACACACACACACACACACACACACACACACACACACACACACACACACACACACACACACACACACACATATGCTGTGTGGCTATTTCATATCAATATTACTTCCCCTTCAGAGACTATCTTCAATTCAATCCCTTTAAATTGTTTAAAGTTGCTTAGTAGTCCAGATTAAAGTTGCCATATCATGGAAAAGAAGCAACAACTTTTATATGATTTGTAGGAATTAATGTTTACCTGTCTTGAACAAGTACAAGATGAAGTATATGATTGTAAATATATAATTATCTTTTTTTTCACTTTCAAACTAATATAGGAAAACACCATCAAAGTTTGGAATTGTTTATTTGGTAACATGCCATAAAAATTAGATTGCAGTAACTTAAGCTGAGTTAGGAATGGCAGATCTCTATGGGGATCTTCCCCTAACTTCTAATCCTCTGAGTTTTGGAGGAGATGTGTTGTCTGTCTTCCTGTGTGTTGCAAGGGGGGAAGGGGGAGGGGGCCACCTCGGGTAGATAGGACAGGGGTGGGGAGGAGTAGGGGAGAGATAGGACAGAGGGGGGATAGGGAGGAGGAGGGAGAAGACAAGGGGGAGATAGGACGGGGGAGGGGAGTTTGGGGGGGAGGGGATTGGGGGTGGGGGTAGAGAGGTGATATAATTGGGGAGGGAAGAGGTGGTAGGTAAAGGAGGGTTAACAGTGAGGTGGGGGACAGAGGAGGGTAGGATGCTGGGAAACTGGCTGTGTTAAGTTGGGAGGGAGAAGAAGGTTATGTTTGGTCTGCAATAAGTGGTATTATTGTCTCAATCACCCTCTGGCAAATAAACATTAATAATAAACTAAGGAGAAAAAAACAAACAGGCAAACAAACAAGGAACGCCTCTCTGGTTTTATATTTATAATCACTCAGAAGGCATGTCTGCATGATAGAAAAAAAAGTATTTAAGAAGTGGAGAAACAGATGGACAACATGCTGTTTCCTATGTCAGTGCTGTACGGAGTGTCCAAAGTATGTGTATGCAGAGAAACATGCTGTCATCTCATTTGCAGGTTTTGCCCAATATCCTTGCATTAACCACTATACTAATAATGGAATAAGCATTGATTGCCTTTTTTTTTTTTACGTGTGGTATGATTGCAAAAGTAATAACTGCATTTTTATATCTTTTAAATTACATGAGATTTCTCTGCATTGAAATTGGGATGCTCTTCCTCGGGGAGAGCATGACTGTCGCCGCAAGAGCAGCGCCACATTTTCTTTTCTTTTTCTGTTTGCATGTGTGTTTGTTTCCCTGCCAGAGTGACTTTTTTCACAGAAATGTACCTGGACAACTTTTTGTTGCCGTGAGTTCTTCTAAATGTGTAAATGCGCGGTACACACAGGACCATGGTTCATCGTCTCATACGAAAGACTAGCACCCTGATCACCGCTCACGGTGTAGAAGATAAGGAGAAAAGTTTCGAGCACAAAACAAGGTGCCAAGGCCTGTACCTACAGAAACATGTAGTTATTTTGGAAATGTTTTAGTGAAGTTGCCTTCAGCTGTAACCAGTTTTAGCTTCAATCCTGTCCCGCTTTTCGTAAGAGTAGGCCATTGCGTACCGGTGGGAACAGATGACATTTACAAAACTGCATGCACGCGGGGAGTGGATGTAAAAAAACACATGAGTGCTTATTCCATTATCCTCAATATAAAATAAATGAACAAATTTCCATCAAACACTCGCTTTCCCCAAGATAAAGTTCAGCAGCATCGAGCGTGGTTGTCATGCAGATGGGTAACCGTTTGCGTACCTTGGCTTCAATCCAGTCCCCAGTTTACCCAGCTGTCAATGGGTACCTGCCCTTTTTAGGGTCAGAAAGGTAAAGCAGCGAGGAAGAGGAGATGGGCACCGCCCTCAATAATATGCTGGCCCCTGGAGAAGCTGAGGTCTCTGATGCCTCGCTCCCCTACGACCACATAGGTTATTGGACAGCTTTACCCATTACCTTTTACCTTCATCAATTGAGAAAAAAATCCTCTGAAGCGATAGTATGGCTGCCTGTGAGGACGAAGTGAAGTACTTGAAGGAAACAGGAATAGGAAAACTGGAAAGAAAAGTGGCAAATATTGATAGTTGTGCTGTGTCTGCCTTTGTATGTGTGTGTGTGTGTGTGTGTGTGTGTGTGTGTGTGTGTGTGTGTGTGTGTTGTGTGTGTGTATATTATATATATATATATACATATATATATATATAATATGTATATATATATATATGTATATATATACATATATATATACATATATATATATATATATATATATATATATATATATATATATATATATATATATATATATATATATATAATATATATATATATATATATGGAAGTCAGTCACACGAGAGAGAGAGGGGAGAGAGAGAGAGAGAGAGAGAGAGAGAGAGAGAGAGAGAGAGAGAGAGAGAGAGAGAGAGAGAGAGAGAGGAGAGAGAGAGAGAGAGAGAGAGAGAACTTCTTTCCACTTGATTGGCTCAATCCTCCAGTCTCAAGGAATCCTTTCTTTTTCTTTTTGTTGTTTTTGGTGACAAAAGACAGATGAATGGATTGATGAGGTAGTAAATGAGCAAGAAAGCCAACGCTAGTAACGAAGAAAAGAAAAAAGAAAGAAAAAGAAAGAATCGATAATGATGCTGAACAGAAAGAACAGCTCTCCACAGAGGCAGAGACAAAGGAAGACATTTTCTGGCACATAGCTCGGCTCGTGATGCGGGTACACCAGTTATTCCCAACCAAGTTATGACTGAGTGAAGGAGAAAGAGGGGAGGGGGAGGTAGGGGATTGAAAGTGGGGGAAGAAGAAGGAGGAGGGGGGCCGGGGGTGGGGGTGGAGGGAGGGGGAGGGGGAAGGGGGTGTCTATTCTAAAAAAAACTTCTTCGCCATAAGCTCAGACCCGAACTATTGTTTTCTGTCATAATTATGAGCGAAAATGCGTTGCGCTGCCGTTAAGCGCCTGGCGAGTTTGACCCAGCACGTCCGATTTTTGGCATGGGAGAGAATTGTTATGTTTGTGGGAAGAAAAAAACAGCAGGAGAACAGACCAACAAGGGAGGCCTGTCAGTGTATACATCCCCACCTTTTGGAGAAAAAAAAAGTTATAGAAATTCCCTCTTTTCTATCCCTTTCTTTGTTTCTTCCTTCTTCCTTGTTATTCTACCACCTTCTTCTCGTCCATTTTCTGCCTTCTTGGTCCATTCTCCTACCTTTTTTTACCCTTCACCCCCCCCCCTCCCTGACAGACTTGAAAGATAACAATTCTCTCCGGGACTGAAGTGGGATGTGCTGGGCCCCTGACCTGACTGCCAGCCGCTGAATTTTATAGATTTATTTATTTATCTTATTTATTATTTTTTTTTATAAGTATTTTATCGAGGATGATGGAATAAGCACTCATGTGCTTTTTTTCATCCAGTCCTCGTGTGTATGCAGTTTGTGTAAATATTGTCATCTGTTCCCACCGGTACACAATGGCCTACTCTTACGAAAAGCGGAGCTGGATTTAACGTGTGAGCAAGATGTTCTGCGTGGGTTCGCACACGGGGCCTCGGTTTATAGTCTCATCCGAAAGACTGACAGAAAAATGACTGACAGAAGCAGCACAAGGTATGCTCGCTCACAGGGCAGACAACAATAGTTACTGTCGGAGCCAGCGACGACAAAAGAATAGCTTTGATTTATTTCTGT
>CM060345.1:1031608-1036608 GCA_030674155.1 Stramonita haemastoma | reverse complement strand
TTATAAATAGAAGATGAGTATTGTATTGTATTATTATTTATGTATTCTTTTATATCAAGGATAATGAAATAAGCACTCATGTGCTTTTTTACATCCAGTCCTCGTGTGTTTGTGGTTTCGTAAATCATGTCATCTGTTCCCACCAGCACCCAATGGCCTACTCTTACTAAAAGCGGAACAGGATTTAACATATGTGCAAGATGTTCTGCGTGCGTTCGCCTCGGTTCATAGTTTCATCGGAAGGACTGGGGATAGTGGAGTCAGCACTGATGTTAACTCCAGGGGAAAAATCACCTCGAATGGGAATCGAACCCGAGTCGTCAAATTGCTAGCGCAATGTTCTGACCAGCATTTTAACATTCAAGTAGCATTTAAGAAAGTTTAATACAGCGTGTTGCCTGTCACATTTCCCCATTGCAATTAATGGTATTGGCTGGCAGTCCTGAAAGTCATTTATTTTCTTAGGGGGTGGGGGACAAGCCCTCTGGTAAGGCAGACAGGAAACACGGGAAGACAACATCAGAGAGGGGACTGGCCTGGAGTGCACTGACCGCTAAGGAAAGCTGAAAGCAGTGAGGAGTGGAGGGAGCTGGTTTCACAATCTTCAGTGATGCTCCAACAGTCTACCAGATATGATATAAAGGAGGAGGAGGAGGAGGAGGAGGAGGAGGAGGATGAAGGTAGAGAGAGAGATGGGCTGACATTGGAAAGGTGATTGCTGTGGTTGTAGTTTATGATAGTGTCTGCCTGCTTTCTTGTTTTACAAATCTGTATAGTTTATCTGTAAATTTGGCAATTGTTTATCATGTTTTGTTAGCTTTTTCAGTCGCTATTACATCAGACTTCTGACAAATTGTGAAGTTTGAACACACACAACACACACACGCACACACCCACCCACACACAACACACACACACACACACACACACAGATATATATATATATATATATATATATATATATATATATATATATATATATATATATATATATGTTCATTAAGAACACATATAAGCATTTCCTGCCTTTTGATTTAAACAGGTAGGAAAACACAGATAGATTGGTCAAAGAGAAAAGAAACAAATGCTTCACTTCAAGCACTGGAGACATAAGCGATTGACGAAAGAAAGATGAGACAAATGCCTAACTTCACACATGGAGACACAAGGAGATTGGTGAAAGAGAGATGAGACAAATGCCTAACTTCAAACACTGGAGACACAAGGAGATTTATTAAATAGAAAAGAGACAAATGCCTAACTTCACACACGGAGACATAAGGAGATTGTTTTTCGTTCCTCAGCCAGAGCTGTGTGGTTCACCAACATCAGCATCTTCCCCCTCTGCTCGTTTCTGCCCTCCACCATGGCAGCTGGACTCCATCTTCGGGCACAGGAGGAAGACAAATGATTATGAGTCACCTGGAGGCTGCTCTCACTGTTAACTGGGGCGGGATAGCCTAGTGGTCAAAACATTGCGCTCGCTAATTGACGACCCGAGTTCGATTCCCGTTCGAGGGGATTTTTTCCCCTGGAGTTAACATCAGTGCTGACTCCACTCTCCACTACAATACTACATACACACAGGGACCGGATGTAAAAAGCACATGAGTGCTTATTCCATTATCCTCGATCTTTAAGCCTGAAGAAGGTTTTGAACAAACCGAAAATTTGCTCTGCCAGACACTTGGGTGTTGTGTCTTGACTTGTCTGCTTGTCCTCCATATAAAAGAATAATAAAATAAATGAAATTATAAATACACTGCTCTGTTTGTCACAGTCTTATATGGATTATGTCATTATGACAGAAGAGAAACAAGACTAATGAGACAAACGAATCATTAAGGAGCCACGTGACTGAAAACTCGATTGCCCCTCGTGCTTCTTGATTTAGTATCAAATTACCGCCTCAGGGTTCTGGTCTTTTTTCCCTCCCCTCTCTCTGTCTCTCTGTCTGTCTCTCCTTTTCTTGGAGTCTTGCTTCTCTCTTCCACGTGATTATCTTTTTTTTAAAGTGTGCCAGGCATGTTGGATAGGAGGAGCTAATTGACATTTTCCAATTGTGAGATAAACTGCCATGCTTTTCTCCTAATGGCGGGTCCACACCCAGTCTTCTCCCTTGTGGGAATTCTCATCTCTTTTTTATTTTAATCTTATACACACAGACACACAGACACAGACACACAGACACAGACACACAGACACACAGACAGACAGACAGACAGACACACACACACACACACACACACACACACACACACACACACACACACACACACACACACACACACACACACACACACACACACACACACACACACACAAGTCCTTCGGATGAGAATATAAGCCGAGGCCCCATGTGCGAACGCACGCAGAACATCTTGCGCACATGTTAAATCCTGTCCCTTTTCGTAAGAGTAGACGATCGTGTGCCAGGGGAACAAATGACAAGATTTACAAAAAAAACTGCATACACACAGGGACTGGATGTAAAAAAGCACATGAGTGCTTATTCCATTATCCTCGATATAAAAAAATGAAATAAAATAAGAAATAGATCACACACACAAACACACACACACACGCACACATTATATATATTATATATATATATATATATATATATATATATATATATATATATATATATATATATATATATATATATATATACCTGCCGTTAATTAAAGCACAAAGTACGTCATTGTTTTCCTCTGAATCAGGGTTTAGCACTGTCAAGCCTGATGGGGATTTTTGCAGTTAATTACTGGTGTCTTAGACATGGAATCAGCACGTGGCTCTTTTGGCTTAGGGTTTGGGGTTTTTTGTTTTTTTTTAAAATTTCTAGGTACTACTAATTAATAATAGGAATAGCTTGCGTTACTTATTTGTGTACTTGAAGTACAGATAAGCTAGTGTAGTTGTCAGGGGTATACTTATAAGAAATAAGCCATACAGTTGATTAAAGATATATCACAGTGAGCCATACAGTTGATTAAAGATATATCACAGTAAGCCATACAGTTGATTAAAGATATATCACAGTAAGCCATACAGTTGATTAAAGATATATCACAGTAAGCCATACAGTTGATTAAAGATATATCACAGTGAGCCATACAGTTGATTAAAGATATATCACAGTAAGCCATACAGTTGATTAAAGATATATCACAGTAAGCCATACAGTTGATTAAAGATATATCACAGTAAGCCATACAGTTGATTAAAGATATATCACAGTAAGCCATACAGTTGATTAAAGATATATCACAGTAAGCCATACAGTTGATTAAAGATATATCACAGTAAGCCATACAGTTGATTAAAGATATATCACAGTAAGCCATACAGTTGATTAAAGATATATCACAGTAAGCCATACAGTTGATTAAAGATATATCACAGTGAGCCATACAGTTGATTAAAGATATATCACAGTAAGCCATACAGTTGATTAAAGATATATCACAGTGAGCCATACAGTTGATTAAAGATATATCACAGTAAGCCATACAGTTGATTAAAGATATATCACAGTAAGCCATGCAGTTGATTAAAGATATATCACAGTAAGCCATACAGTTGATTAAAGATACATCACAGTAAGCCATACAGTTGATTAAAGATATATTACAGTAAGCCATACAGTTGATTGAAGATATATCACAGTAAGCCATACAGTTGATTAAAGATATATCACAGTGAGCCATACAGTTGATTAAAGATATATCACAGTAAGCCATACAGTTGATTAAAGATATATCACAGTAAGCCATACAGTTGATTAAAGATATATCACAGTAAGCCATACAGTTGATTAAAGATATATCACAGTAAGCCATACAGTTGATTAAAGATATATCACAGTAAGCCATACAGTTGATTAAAGATATATCACAGTGAGCCATACAGTTGATTAAAGATATATCACAGTAAGCCATACAGTTGATTAAAGATATATCACGGTGAGCCATACAGTTGATTAAAGATATATCACAGTGAGCCATACAGTTGATTAAAGATATATCACAGTGAGCCATACAGTTGATTAAAGATATATCACAGTAAGCCATACAGTTGATTAAAGATATATCACGGTGAGGGCCCTACAGTTGATTAAAAATAAAATCACAGTGAGCCCATACAGTTGATTTAAAAAATAATCACAGTAAGCCAACAGTTGATTAAAGAAAAATCACGGTGAGGGCCCTAAATTGATTAAAGATAAAATCACAGTGAGCCTACATTTATTAAAAAATATATCACGTAAGCCATACCGTTGATTAAAGATATATCACAGTAAGCCATACATTGATTAAAATATATCACAGTAAAGCCTACCTTTGATTAAAGATATATCACAGTAAACCATAAAAAATTGATTTAAAAAATATCACATAAGCCATATAGTTGAAATTTAAAAATATATCACAGGGGAAAATTCCCTTTGGATGAACTAAAAACCCAGGCCCCCGTGTGCCAAAAGCACGCAAAAACAAACTTGGGGCCCCACGTGAAATCCTGTTCCGCTTTAGGCCATTGTGTGCCGGGGGTGGGAACAGATGACATTTACAAAACTGCATACACACGGGGGCTGGATGTAAAAAAAAACATCAGTGCTTATTCCCTCATCCACGATAGAAAAGAATAAAAAATAACACACACACCCCCAAAACACACACACACACACACACACCACACACACACACACACACACCCCACACACACACACACACCCACACAAAAAGGGGGGGGGGATAGCCCCCAGTGGTCAGAACATTGTGCTGGCAATTTGACGAAACCCCAGGGTTCCCATTCCGTTTGGGGGGGATTTTTTTCCCCTGGAATTAACATCATGTTGGGGGCCATTCTCCTCAAAAGTCTTTCGGGTGAAACTGAAAAACCGAGGCCCCGTGTGCGAACGCACGCAGAACATCTTGGGGCACCGTTAAAAAAAGTTCCCTTTTTTGTGAGTAACCCTTGTGTGCCGGTGGGAA
>CM060345.1:1011241-1031508 GCA_030674155.1 Stramonita haemastoma | reverse complement strand
CCCCCTGGAGACCAAGACTTAGGGTTGAAACCTTGGGTCGACTTTATACAGCATAAGAGAATTAGAGGCCGGACCGATGGGTATACAAAAAATAAAGGCGAACTTTTTTAAATTACAGGATGGATTTAACAAGTTTCCAAGTATTGCTTTTCAAGGTGCTAAATATGAAAAAAATGAAAAAAAAAATTTTCCCCGAAAAAATTTTTTTGATAGAAAGAAAAATGGCATTTTTTCTTAAGCATTGTTTGGGGACTAGAACTAAAAAGAAAAAAAAAAAAGTAAAGAATTAAAAGCAAATACCATTTCATAACGGGTTTTTGTTTAGTTAAAAACCCCCAATAATTTCACCAGATCTGACTGTGTAAAGAAGCCTTGGACCAATTGTTTGGGCTCTGAGGGTTTACATTTTTCCAGGAACTCCTGGATTTTGTTTTTCTCCCAAAGGATTTTGTTTTTCCCCCCTAAGGATTTTGTTTTTCTCCTGAAGGATTTTGTTTTTCTCCCTAAGGATTTTTTTTTCCCCTCCACGCCAAAAGCTCCACTTAAGGTTCTGTGCATCCTTCGTTTTTTTCCTTCTCCATTGGGAGGGTTCTGTGAACCCTTGTTTCCGCCTGCGCTTTTTTTTAAAACCCATTTCACCCCCCAATTCGAAAGTACGTTTTGGGGGGGGTACAGTTTTAAAGCGAGCAGGCTGGCCTTGGTGGGGGAACGCAGGTGATCTTGGGGTCAGCTTTGGGTGTTTTTTGGGGAGTTGTTGCCCCTGAATTTCGGAGTTACACTGCAACAAAGAGTCAGAAAGTTTTTTAAGAAAAAAAGCCAAAGTTGGGGGTCGCGATGCCTGACATGGCCAATTTTAGGTGGACCTTGGGGGAAGTTTTGGGGAGAAGCTATGGGGAGGAGGGTTTGGGGGGGCTATGGGGAGGGGTTTTGGGGAGGAGTTTGGGGAGAACTTGGGGAGGAGCTAGGGGAAAGCTAGGGGTTGGTTGTTTTCGCTGAGGCCGCTGAGGCGGATGGCGGATTTGTCACTTGACCGGACTAACTAGGGAACATAAAAAAGAAGAAGCAGAAATTTGTTTAGACGTACTATATGCACTCAAAAACCCTTTGAAAAGGAAGACAAAAATGTTGTTGGAAAAGTTAATGGTAATTTCCCTATTTATCTTTGGGGTCCCTTAATTACTTTTCTGTGAGAAGTGCATAGAAAACCATGTTCACATTTTTTTTTATGTTGAGTTTTTTATTACAACACCCGGAACCCCCCTGAAGTGGAAAACCCCCAGGGTTTTTGGAACCCAGCTGGGTCCCCTTTTAAGAAGGTGGCCTTACATCCAGATAGGCCCAGTGGTCCCCCCCCCCAGTGGTTTGTTTTGGTCGCAGATGTTTTGTACCTGAAAAACAGAGACAAAATGTCAAATTCACTCTTATTCTTCAATGACCATGAAAACATTTGTAAAACACCCACGGTTTTTAAAATCTTTTCCCTTTTTGCCCCCGGACCTATGTAGAGGGTTACACGGAAATTATTAGGTTGCCACTCTTTTCCCCTGTTCCGCCTATTCGATAGGAAAAATATGGGCCCCTAGACTAATTCCCCTTTCTCTTCAGTAACCTAAAGAGGGTGGGCTCGACTACTTGGGGCCGGGGTTTTGTAAAGGGGGGATGAATGAGGATAGTAGAAAAATGGGGGGAAAAGAAATTAAAAGGGGTGAAAGTGGCAGGTGAAAAAAAAAATTAAAATAACCTAAAACTCACTCAGCAGTCACACTGAAACACTGTGAATGTGCAAAAAACCCTTTTTTTAAAAAAAAAAACTCTCCAGCCGAGCGAGTTGGGTTTAAAATTTTTTTTCAAACACAACCCATACACTAAACTAAACAATAAAATCTCCAATTGTACTGCAAAAAAAAAGTACTCTGCCCGTCCTCGAAAAAAAAAAACCAAAAAAAACAGTCTCAGTCGGTCGCAAAGTTAAAAAAATTCGACTTATACCCTTAAAAATCCTTTGGGTGAGGGGAAAAATGAAAACCCCCCGGGGCCAACACCGAGACCATCTTTTGTTTTAGTTTAAAATTTTTGCCTTTGGAAGAGTAGGCCTCCTGTCGGGGAGAAAGGCTGCAAGCCTATAATGACTCAATGTTTGTAAATTTTATGATGTTCTTACACTTTGTACTATGTGTAACTATGGTGGCAAACGGGGTGCCCAGGAATGTCAAAAATTAACACCTTACCGATCTTTAAATTGTTCCACTTTTTAAAACAGACATTGGGGGAAAATTTCCCAAAAGGGGCCCCCATTTCTGCCGCAATCCTCTTCCGACACCCCCCTTCTTCATTGTCGGCAATAAAAAAGATGCCTCTTCTTCCCTGTACACATTTAAAAAATAGAGGATGTCGATGAGGCCAAAGGCGGGTCCTCACCCCCAGTCTGGCTTCCCACAACAAAAATGAAAGTAAAAAAATTACCTGGAAAAATATACATTCCTTTAAAATTTTTTTTTTATGCCCCATGAAAAATCACAAATTTCCTCTTTGGGAAAACAAAAAGAAAAGTACCGAACTAAGGACAGGGTTACAAAACCCCAAGAGTTTTTTTGGGGTTTTTAATTAGTTTAGGACACTATTCGTCAATATCAAAACAAAAAAAAAAAAAATGTTGTGCTAGTTTTCATCTTTTTTGGGTCAAAAAATTTTGTTGGTTTGAAAATTTAAACCTAAATTCTATTCTGGCCCTGTGTTCTTAAAAAAAAAAACAACAACCCAAAAAAATGGGGGAAAAATTGAAATGGAGAAAAAAACAAAAACAAACAACAACATTTTTGATCCCTGAGCCTACCTTCCCCACCTATCCCCCCTGCTGAGGTTTTTACCTGCTGATTTGGTGGAAGTCTGTGGTATCTGGCTGTAACAAAAATAATAATAAATGTCTATATTTTTTTTGTCTCCTTTCTTTGCAACCTATTTAATTTTGGTGACATGTATTAGTGGTAAAGTTGTTTTGGATTAGTTGGTGGTGTCAGATACTGTGACTGAGTTTGATTTTACCGAATTGCGAATATTACCCTTGTATGGCAGCACATTAACTTGTCAAAGCAAACCGCCTGAGATAATCCTCTGTATTTTGCAAAGGAACATGAAACAATCTCTCTCTCTCTCTTCTCTCTCTCTCCCTCTCTCTCTCATCTCTCTTCTCTCTCTCTCTCTCTCTCTCTTTATATTATATATATATATTATATATATATTATATATATATATAATTAAAAATTATAAAATTATTAACATGTTAGTCTAAAAAAATGATAATAATAAAAATTAAATGGAGGCTTGTATAATGCAAAATTCCCCAAAACTGGGCTTACTGCACTGTACAATCAAATCATCAATCTAAATAGGTTACATATGAATGTGAACAAAATTGACCCAACACAAAAAAATTAGGAAAAAATGCATGCACATTACAGTACACAAACATATTACAGACCAGAGAATAAACATTAAAATAAGAACAAACATCATCATAAAATGTGCAGTGCAGTTACAATGCATTGCAAACCCACTTACTCTCTCTCTCTCTCACACACCACACACACATACACGCGCGCGGCACACAGGGCGGTGCGCCAAAAAAAAAAAAATTCAAAAAACCTGATGGGTAGGCCTACTGATGTCTGCAGCACGGATGAGGGGCCTGCTCCGGCTGGGTGGTGTTCTCGGTCAATTTTCCGAGCATACGTCCGGCAAACTCGCCTATCCCCCCCTCGACCAGTTGTTTTAATATTACTTCTGGTCAGTCGGCACCTGGAGTTCACTGACAACATCACCACACAGGTTCTGCAGGCTCCAGTTGCTATATGACCCTGCAGCAAAAACACGCTAAACGATGTGATGTATTACTATGTAACGATGCAATGTATTACTATCACTGATGACATAATAAACTGATTACTTTTTCTATCAAACATACTGTCACTGTCATTGCAAATACAAGTAGAACGTTATTGGACGACAGAGGATTCGCCGAGATAAGACAAACATGTGAAAGTAACGAAAGTAGCAGCACAACTGAAACAAACTAGTAGAAATTCATTCCCTTCCCCATTTACCCACATAAAATCACCCAAAATTACTGAAAAAAACACTTACCATTTGCATTCTGTCCAGGTAACTTGGGAATCCGACAATTAAAGCATTTTTTGTTTTGTTTTTTTCAAATACAGCACTCTACTCTGACAGAAGATCGCTCTGCAAAAACAGCCGCCATTTTTGTATTAGCCCGCGAGCTGCTTAGGAGCGTCTCGCCAAGTCTTGTTAGATACTCGCCTAAAAATAGCCTTTACGTCACTTCCGACTAGCCTGTCGCCTGACTAGCCAAATACTAGCTTTTCTCGCCAGTTACAACGCGCCTCAGGCCTAGCGCTAGCGCCCAAACCAATCAATGAGTCGTTTCCACTTCAACCTTTCGGCCTCTGACCTTGACTTTTGACTTTGATGAAGCCGTGCATATTTGACACACGGGGATGGGGGGCGGGGGTGGGGGGGGGGGGGGGGAGGGGGAGTGAGGCGTGCATGTCTGCCTCATTACCTCCCTGCATGGACTGCCTATTACCTCCCTTTTTCTCCTGACGGCGCGAGATCCGCAGTTAATTGGACACACAGTGTACACTGTCCGTCTGTCTGTCTGTCTGTCTGTCTGTGTGTGTGTTGATTGATTGTTTGATTGGTTGATTGATTGGTTGATTGATTGATTGATCGATTTCTCAGGCGCTGGGCGCTCTGTGTAACTGAGCTGCAGTGTTAGTCAGTGCAGACGTCTCCAGGTGTTCAGTTTCTGATTCATCACAGACCCAAGTGGATCGCTGGTCTACAGGTAACGTGCCTGCCTAGAAAGCGAACAGTCCGGGTCGAAGTGTGCGGTGGTTTAAATCCCCGTTTAGGCTGAAAACTTTTCCCCAACCATTAGGCCATGAGTGGTGTGGTCTGGGTGCTAGTCTTTTGTATGAGACGATAAACTGAGGTCCCGTGTGTTACACATTTATTATTTAGCGCGCGTAGAAGAACCCACGGCATAGTATTGATTGCTTGTGTGTTGTGTAGGTCGAATGCAAGCGCTTTGATTTGTTTTTACAAGAAATAGCGCTATACAAATTCCATGTATTATTTATTTTATTTTATTATTATTATTATTATTATTATTATTATTAATTATTATTTTTATTAATTGTTGTTGTTGTTGTTGTTGTTGTTGTTATTATTGTTGTTATTATTATTATTATTATTATTATTATTATTATTATTATTATTATTTATTATTATTATTTATTTTTATAATAAAGGGGGTCGTCCTTGGCAAAATTCTGTAGAAAAAAGCCACTCTGATAGGGAAACAAATACAGTTGCATGCAGGGAAAAAAAAATCCTAATGGTAGGCGCTGCTCTTGTGGTGATGCCCTCTCCCGGGGAGAGCAGCCCGAATTTCACGCAGAGAAATCTGCTGTGACATAGAGGGGTGTAGCCTGCACTATGTGTTGTTTGCTGCTTCAGTCCTGATGTGGCCTCTGTGGTAGTGGTCATTGGTGGAGTGTGGAGGGGGGGTGAGTGCCATCCCAGGGGCTCTTTCAGTAGAAATAGGATCCCCACGTTCTGGAAATTTTGTGCAAGAAATGTCACTTTTCTATTTTCTCTCCCTTTGTACCTGTCTTTCTCCTAACCTTTCTATCATCTTTCGTGCTTTATTTTCTGCCTTGCCAGTCTATTTCTCCTGTCTTTTTTTCAAGCAAATCTTCCAAATAGTATTCTGTTTTCATGATATGACATTTTGCCTGGGTTTTTTTTTTTGTTGTTCTGGTGACGAGACAGTGATACCTAGACACTGGGATGGGCACAGGATGTCCATCCTGCAGTGGTATTTGCCCATGTGGAACTTTCTATGTGTATTTTTGTACTTTTTTGTTATCCTTTTTCACTTTTTGTAACCTGGGAATGTTGAATTAAGCAGAATATTCACCATCCTCAGCACAGCCTGGTTTATCAGCCAGAAGGAATAAAACGATGTACATAATTGTGCCATTTAAAATTGATTTTTTCAGATGGAAGGTGTTAGATATTTGAAAATATTAGGAAATGCTGGTTTTGAACCTGAAGTTGAAAGATACTAGAGCCACTGAACTGAATGAGGTGAAAGCCCTGATATGGCTTTTGCGGTCAGTAGGGCTATAAGCAATATTGTGTAATATAGTAACGAGATGATTGGATCAGATTGAATTGCTTTTGCAGTCAGTAGGGCTATAAGCAATATTGTGTAATATAGTAACGAGATGATTGGATCAGATGGAATTGGTTATTGTTTGACTACTGTTGTTTCTTCCTCGTTATCATTGTTGTTTATATTGTTCATGAATTGCAGAGGTGTTAAGTTAAAGTCTGTCCCGAGCCATAAGGCTCATCAGGCCGGTGCTTATCCCGGTTTCTGTGGCGTTAAGCGACTGAGAGTCATAGACTCCCCCCTGAATAGGACGCCAGTCTATCGCAGGGTTAACCCCCAACACAAGGTTGGTACCCCTTTTACACCTGGGTGGGGTGAGAAAATAGCCGTAAAGTGCCTTTTCCAAGGGCACAACGCCATAGCGGAATAGCTGGGATCGAACCCGCAACCTTTAGATTACGAGTACAACGCCCTAACCACTAGGCCACAGCGGCGGCATATTGCAGAGGTGTATGACTTATAAATAGAAGATGAGTATTGTATTTTTATTATTATTTATGTATTCTTTTATATCAAGGATAATGAAATAAGCACTCATGTGCTTTTTTACATCCAGTCCCCGTGTGTTTGTGGTTTTGTAAATCATGTCATCTGTTCCCACCGGCACACAATGGCCTGCTCTTACTAAAAGCGGAACAGGATTTAACATATGTGCAAGATGTTCTGCGTGCGTTCGCCTCGGTTCATAGTTTTATCGGAAGGACTGGGGGATAGTGGAGTCAGCACTGATGTTAACTCCAGGGGAAAAATCACCTCGAATGGGAATCGAACCCGAGTCGTCAAATTGCTAGCGCAATGTTCTGACCAGCATTTAATATTCAAGTAGCATTTAAGAAAGTTTAATACAGCGTGTTGCCTGTCATATGTCCCCATTGCAATTAATGGTATTGGCTGGCAGTCCTGAAAGTCATTTATTTTCTTAGGGGGTGGGGGACAAGCCCTCTGATAAGGCAGACAGGAAACACGGGAAGACAACATCAGAGAGGGGACTGGCCTGGAGTGCACTGACCGCTAAGGAAAGCTGAAAGCAGTGAGGAGTGGAGGAAGCTGGTTTCACAATCTTCAGTGATGCTCCAACAGTCTACCAGATATGATATAAAGGAGGAGGAGGAGGAGGAGGAGGAGGAGGAGGAGGAGGAGGAGGAGGAAGAAAGATTGGCTGACATTGGACAGGTGATTGCTGTGGTTGTAGTTTATGATAGTGTCTGCCTGCTTTCTTGTTTTACAAATCTGTATAATTTATCTGTAAATTTGGCAATTGTTTATCATGTTTTGTTAGCTTTTTCAGTCGCTATTACATCAGACTTCTGACAAATTGTGAAGTTTGAACACACACACACACACACACACACACACACCACACGCACACACACACACACACACACACATATATATATATATATATATATTATATATATATATATATATATATATATATATATATATATATATATATATATGTTCATTAAGAACACATATAATCATTTCCTGCCTTTTGATTTAAATAGGTAGGAAAACACAGATAGATTGGTCAAAGAGAAAAGAAACAAATGCTTAACTTCAAACACTGGAGACATAAGCGATTGGTGAAAGAGAGATGAGACAATGCCTAACTTCACACATGGAGACACAAGGAGATTGGTGAAAGAGAGATGAGACAATGCCTAACTTCACACATGGAGACACAAGGAGATTGGTGAAAGAGAGATGAGACAATGCCTAACTTCACACATGGAGACACAAGGAGATTGGTGAAAGAGAGATGAGACAAATGCTTCACTTCAAACACTGGAGACACAAGGAGATTGGTGAAAGAGAGATGAGACAAATGCTTCACTTCAAACACTGGAGACACAAGGAGATTGGTGAAAGAGAGATGAGACAAATGCTTAACTTCAAACACTGAAGACACAAGGAGATTGGTGAAAGAGAGATGAGACAATGCCTAACTTCACACATGGAGACACAAGGAGATTGGTGAAAGAGAGATGACACAAATGCTTAACTTCAAACACTGGAGACACAAGGAGATTTATTAAATAGAAAAGAGATAAATGCCTAACTTCAAACACTGGAGACACAAGGAGATTTATTAAATAGAAAAGAGACAAATGCCTATCTTCACACACGGAGACATAAGGAGATTGTTTTTCGTTCCTCAGCCAGAGCTGTGTGGTTCACCAACATCAGCATCTTCCCCCTCTGCTCGTTTCTGCCCTCCACCAAGGCAGCTGGACTCCATCTTCGGGCACGGGAGGAAGACAAATGATTATGAGTCACCTGGAGGCCGCTCTCACTGTTAACTGGGGTGGGATAGCCTAGTGGTCAAAACATTGCGCTCGCAAATTGACGACCCGAGTTCGATTCCCATTCGAGGGGATTTTTTCCCCTGGAGTTAACATCAGTGCTGACTCCACTCTCCACTACAATACTACATACACACAGGGACTGCATGTAAAAAGCACATGAGTACTTATTCCATTATCCTCGATCTTTTAGCCTGAAGAAGGTTTTGAACAAACCGAAAATTTGCTCTGCCAGACACTTGGGTGTTGTGTCTTGACTTGTCTGCTTGTTTTCGATATAAAAGAATAATAAAATAAATGAAATAATAAATACACTGCTCTGTTTGTCACAGTCTTATATGGATTATGTCATTATGACAGAAGAGAAACAAGACTAATGAGACAAACGAATCATTAAGGAGCCACGTGACTGAAAACTCGATTGCCCCTCGTGCTTCTGGATTTAGTATCAAATTACCGCCTCAGGGTTCTGGTCTTTTTTCCCTCCCTTCTCTCTGTCTCTCTGTCTGTCTCTCCTTTTCTTGGAGTCTTGCTTCTCTCTTCCACGTGATTATCTTTTTTTTTAAGTGTGCCAGGCATGTTGGATAGGAGGAGCTAATTGACATTTTCCAATTGTGAGATAAACTGCCATGCTTTTCTCCTAATGGCGGGTCCACACCCAGTCTTCTCCCTTGTGGAAATTCTCATCTCTTTTTTATTTTAATCTTATACACACAGACACACAGACACAGACACACAGACACAGACACACAGACACACACAGACACACAGACACACAGACACACAGACACACACACACACACACACACACACACACACACACACACACACACACACACACACACACACACACACACAAGTCCTTCGGATGAGAATATATGCCGAGGCCCCATGTGCGAACGCACGCAGAACATCTTGCGCACATGTTAAATCCTGTCCTTTTCGTAAGAGTAGACGATCGTGTGCCAGGGGAACAGATGACAAGATTTACAAAAAAAACCTGCATACACACAGGGACTGGATGTAAAAGAGCACATGAGTGCTTATTCCATTATCCTCGATATAAAAAAATGAAATAAAATAAGAAATAAATCACACACAAACACACACACACGCACATATATATATATATATATATATATATATATATATATATATATATATTATATTATATATATATATATATATAATATATATATATATATATATATATACCTGCCGTTAATTAAAGCACAAAGTACGTCATTGTTTTCCTCTGAATCAGGGTTTAGCACTGTCAAGCCTGATGGGGATTTTTGCAGTTAATTACTGGTGTCTTAGACATGGAATCAGCACGTGGCTGTTTTGGCTTAGGGTTTGGGGTTTTACTTTTTAAAAATTTTTCTAGGTGCTACCAATTAATAATAGGAATAGCTTGCGTTAGTTATTTGTGTACTTGAAGTACAGATAAGCTAGTGTAGTAGTCAGGGTATACTTATAAGAAATAAGCCACACAGTTGATTAAAGATATTATCACAGTAAGCCATGCAGTTGATTAAAGATATATCACAGTAAGCCATACAGTTGATTAAAGATATATCACAGTAAGCCATACAGTTGATTAAAGATATATCACAGTAAGCCATACAGTTGATTAAAGATAAATCACAGTAAGCCATACAGTTGATTAAAGATATATCACAGTAAGCCACACAGTTGATTAAAGATATATCACAGTAAGTCATACAGTTGATTAAAGATATATCACAGTAAGCCATACAGTTGATTAAAGATAAATCACAGTAAGCCATACAGTTGATTAAAGATATATCACAGTAAGCCATACAGTTGATTAAAGATATATCACAGTAAGCCACACAGTTGATTTAAAGATATATCACAGTAAGCCATACAGTTGATTAAAGATATATCACAGTAAGCCACACAGTTGATTAAAGATATATCACAGTAAGCCATACAGTTGATTAAAGATATATCACAGTAAGCCACACAGTTGATTAAAGATATATCACAGTAAGCCATACAGTTGATTAAAGATATATCACAGTAAGCCACACAGTTGATTAAAGATGTATCACAGTGAGCCATACAGTTGATTAAAGATATATCACAGTAAGCCACACAGTTGATTAAAGATATATCACAGTGAGCCATACAGTTGATTAAAGATATATCACAGTAAGCCATACAGTTGATTAAAGATATATCACAGTAAGCCACACAGTTGATTAAAGATATATCACAGTGAGCCATACAGTTGATTAAAGATATATCACAGTAAGCCATACAGTTGATTAAAGATATATCACAGAAAGTTCTTCGGATGAGACTATAAACCGAGGCCCCGTGTGCTAACGCACGCAGAACATCTTGCGCACACGTGAAATCCTGTTCCGCTTTAGGCCATTGTGTGCCGGTGGTGGGAACAGATGACATTTACAAAACTGCATACACACGGGGACTGGATGTAAAAAAAAACACATCAGTGCTTATTCCATCATCCACGATAGAAAAGAATTTAAAAAAATAACACACACACACACACACACACACACACACACACACACACACACACACACACACACACACACACACACACACACATGGGGACGGGATAGCCTAGTGGTCAGAACATTGCGCTGGCAATTTGACGACCCGAGTTCGATTCCAGTTGGAGGGGATTTTTCCCCTGGAGTTAACATCAGTGTTGACTCCATTCTCCTCAAAAGTCTTTCGGATGAAACTGTAAACCGAGGCCCCGTGTGCGATCGCACGCAGAACATCTTGCGCACACGTTAAATCCTGTTCCGCTTTTCGTGAGTAGACCATTGTGTGCCGGTGGGAACAGATGACAATATTTACAAAACTGCATACACACAGGGACTGGATGAAAAATAGCACATGAGTGCTTATCCCATTATCCTCGATATAAAAGAATTTTTTTTAAATAATAAAATAAACACACGCACACTTTCTGTCCTCTCTCCGTCTCATCCTATCTGTCTCTCAGTATCTACCTGCCTTTCTCGATTCGTTTTTTACAACAATTCTCTCTCTCTCTCTCTCTCTCTCTCTCTCTCTCTCTCTCTCTCTCTCTCTCTCTCTCTCTCTCTCTCTCTCTCTCTGTTTCCCCCATGCACCCGGCCAGTCTCCCAGTGCCCAAGCCATTGTGCTGACATTGTTTGGCAGTGGAAGGAGGGACACAGCGGACCTCAACTTTAACCCCTTCTGTCCCTCTCCCCGAATGGCTGCCTCATTACCTCCCTTACCTCCTCGTAGCTTCACTATCTATCTATCTATCTATCTATCTATCTATCTGTCTATCTGTCTGTCTGTCTGTCTGTCTGTCTGTCTGTCTGTCTGTCTGTCTGTCTGTCTGTCTATCTATCTATCTATCTATCTATCTATCTATCTATCTATTTATCTGTCTGTCTGTCTGTCTGTCTGCCTGTCTATCTGTCCCTTAATCTGGCGACCATGGGGGCACCCCTAAAGACTTGACAACCAGTTCCCTCCATTCCTCTCTCTGTTCTGCCTTTCTCAGGGTTTTGTTGAGTTCTAGGCCTGTCCATTTCTCTGATGTTGTCCTCCTATCTCTTCCTTGGTCTGCCTCTTTTTCTTCCTCCTTGGACAGTGCCTTGCAGTATTGATTTTGCAAGTGCTTTTGATCTTGTGACTTGCCAATACAATTTAAGTTAACGCTTCTTTGACTTTTTCAGATTGATAGAAGCTATAGTTGATTAGTGAAAGATAGATCACAGTAAGCCATACAGTTGATTAGGTAAAGTTATATAATTATTACAGTAATCCATACAGTTGACAAGGTAAAGATATATCGCAGCAATCGTATATCCTCAGCTGCAGCCTTCAGTGTGTGCAAGGCAATTATGAGTTAATGTCAGCCAAGAGATTCAGTAGCCACATGAAACCGCACTTTTACTAATTCATTTACTATTTATTCATTGTTTTATTTTGATGATAATAAAATGAGCACTCACGTGGGAATTTTTAATCCAGTCCCCATGTGGATGCGCTTTATAAATTTTGTTAGTCTTTCCCACTGGCACAAATGACCTACTCTTCCAAAAGGCAGAACAGCTTTAATCACATGTGGGGTATTTTTCATGCATTTTACATCTGAGTGTTTAATGATGAAAACGACAAAGAAGAAAAAAGAAAACTGTATTGTTTTGTTCTGCAGCTAAATGTTCATCAATGGTGAGGTTCTGTTTAGGAGACTGTTTCCCCAACATATCGAAGCTGCATAAGGTTGTGATGAATGATGTATGAACATGACATCAGTGTCCATGGGTTGTTTTACATTTGCCATCCATTCCTTCGGGTACATGCAAGGGCCTACTCTTCCAAAGGGTGGAACAGATTTTAAGGTGTGCACAATATGTTCTGGGGGCTTTAGCACACGAAGCCTTGGATTATAGTCTCACCTGAAGTACTGAGGTTCGAAATGATCTCTGCATGAAACAGACTGTGCCTTCCTTTTGTGTGGTGATAACAAGGTGATCAATGTTGTTTTTCTCAATCAATACATGTCATTTTCTTTTATATACTAGAGCCCTAGTGTTTATCGTTTATTTTCATAGTTACATGCTATGCATGCTATATACATTCCATATAAAAAATATCTCTTTCAGTTTTCATTGTCTGATTGTGAAACTATCCACTTGAAACATTTTCTCTTTTGATAATTATGTATAGGCGAGGGGAGGGGGGCGCAGGTGTATTCGTGAAGAGAGAGATTTATTGGGTTTTTTTTTATTTCCAGTCCCCGTGTGTTTGTAGTTTTGTAAGAGAGAGAGAGAGAGAGAGAGAGAGAGAGAGAGAGAGAGAGAGAGAGAGAGAGAGAGAGAGAGAGAGAGAGACAGAGAGACAGAGAGACAGAGAGAGACAGAGAAGACAGAGACAGACAGAGACAGACAGAGAGAGACAGAGAGACAGACAGAGACAGACAGACAGACAGACGAAGTTATTTTAAACGTTATCTATAAAGGGAGAAAAAACAATGTGAGTCACCTGAAGGTTGCGCCTGTTCTGCTTGTTGCAACTTTATTCCTTGAAATATGCCCTGTTGGGAGAAGAGAGAGAGAGAGAGAGAGAGAGAGAGAGAGAGAGAGAGAGAGAGAGAGAGAGAGAGAGAGAGAGAGAGAGAGAGAGAGAGAGAAGAGAGAGAAGAGAGAAGAGAAGAGAGAGAGAGAGTAGAGAGAGAGAAAGAGAAAGAGAAGGACAGAGACAGAGAGCGACAGGACAGAGACAAAGAGAAAGACTCAGAGAAATTAACAGCGCGAAAACATGTGACTGAGAAAAGAGCAATGGCTTCTTCTTCTTCACCATCTCCTTCAGCCTTTATTTGGTGTCAAGTTACTGCTTCATTTATCTGCTCTTTATACACTTTTTTTTTTTCTTTTACTTCTTCTTTCACGTGATTGCTTTTTTGTTTTGTTTGTTTGTTTGTTTGGCATAAGTATTAAGATGGGAAGAGAGCCACTTGACATTTGGAATCGCCAAGAAACAACAGACACGCTTTTCTTGTTAAAAAAATATAAAAAAACTAGCTCCCGCCCTGTCTCTCTCCATACCCTCCCCCCCCCCCCCCCCCCCCCTACTCCTCAGCCTTTCAAATGGCTGTCTGTTTTCTGATTGTAGGATGGGATATAAATGCTGTTAATTACACACAAAGTACGTCATCTTCCTCTAAGGAGGCATATGATTGCTTATTCCACTATCCTCGATAGAAAATAAGGAATAAAAAAAATAATAAGAAGAAGGCTGGGTTTTGTGCTGTCATGTTTACTGGCGATTTGAGGTTCATTATTGGCATCTCTGCATGCTGTGACAATCTGTTGGATTATTGGTTTTGTTGTTGTTGTTGTTGTTTATTGTCTTCTTTCTTTTATGACTCATTAGGATTCGTTTCTTTGTGTAAGAGTTATTTCTGGGGATGACATAAGCTGGTAGGGGAGGAATATGTATTTGTTTGTATGTCTGTGTGTATGTCTGTATGTATGCCTGTATGTATGTCTGTATGTATGTCTGTCTGTATGTCTGTAAGTCTGTCTGTATGTCTGTCTGTCTGTCTGTCTGTATGTATGTATGTATGTATGTATGTATGTATGTATGTATGTATGTATGTATGTATGTATGTATGTATGTATGTATGTATGTATGTATGTATGTATGTATGTATGTATGTATGTATGTATGCCTGTATGTATGTCTGTATGTATGTATGTCTGTATGTCTGTATGTCTGTCTGTCTGTATGTCTGTCTGTCTGTCTATATGTATGTATGTATGTATGTATGTATGTATGTATGTATGTATGTATGTATGTATGTATGTATACGTATGTACGTATGTACGTATGGTAAGCATACGTAAACATTGATTCGCGATTTGTGTGTGTACATTATGTCGGTGTTTTCTTAACACGAATTGCAAGTGGGATATTATGTTTAACTATTATGTGAAATGCGTCGTAACACACAGAGAGACTATGTGCATTATTATGTGTGTGAGCTCTCTCTCTCTCTCTCTCTCTCTCTCTCTCTCTCTCTCTCTCTCTCTCTCTCTCTCTCCTCTCTCTCTCTCTCTCTCTCTCTCTCTCTCTCTCTCTCTCTCTCTCTCTCTCTCACAGTGAGACAGAGACACAGACAGACGGACAGACAGACACACACACACATACATCACACAATCACACACACACTGCCTCCCTCCCACACACACACACACAAACACATACACACACACAAACACACACACACACACACACACGCACGCACGCACGCACACACACACACACAAACACAAACACACACACACACACACACAACACACACACACACACACACAACACACACACACACACACATCCAAGATACCTACCTGTACTCTCGGGGAAAAAACAACAACAACCAAACTTCTTTACAGTTATTGAAGCAGACATGGGGAACACCTTACCTCTCTCTCTCCCCTTCAGTCTGTGTAAGTCCTCTCATTACCTCCCTTTTCTCATTATGGCGCCAGATCCGCTCCTAATTGGACACACAATACCTCATCAGTGTGGTGTCTCTCCCCCCTCCCCCACGCTTCCCTTCCCCTCTTTACCTTTTTTTCCCTACAGGTTACCGTTCTAAGTATACGAAGTGCCAACTTAAGACTTCTCTTACAGTTGGTGTTCCAAGATATTTATTTTCAGTCTAGTCTGAAAAGTTGTTGCCATCAGTTTCTTGTAGTTGTAGTTATTGTTGTTGTTGATATTGTTGTTGTTGTTGTTGTTGTTGTTGTTGTTCTTGTTCTTGTTGTTCTTGTTGTTCTTGTTCTTGTTCTTCTTTTTGTTCTTGTTGTTGTTGTTGTTGTTGTTCTTCTTCTTCTTCTTCTTTCTTGTTCTTGTTCTTGTTCTTGTTCTTCTTCTTCTTCTTCTTCTTCTTCTTCTTCTTCTTCTTCTTCTTCTTCTTCTTCTTCGCAATTCTTCTTCTTCTTTCGCAATTCTTCTTCTTCTTCTTCGCAATTCTTCTTCTTCTTCTTCGCAATTCTTCTCTTCTTCTTCTTCTTCTTCTTCTTCTTCTTCTTCTTCTTCTTCTTCTTCTTCTTCTTCGCAATTCTTCGTCTTCTTCGCAATTCTTCTTCTTCTTCGCAATTCTTCTTCTTCGCAATTCTTCTTCTTCGCAATTCTTCTTCTTCGCATTCTTCTTCTTCTTCTTCTTCTTCTTCTTCTTCTTCTTCTTCTTCTTCTTCTTCTTCTTCTTCTTCTTCTTCGCAATTCTTCTTCTTCGCAATTCTTCTTCTTCTCCTCTTCTCGTTTTCTTCTTCTTCTTCTTCTTCTTCTTCTTCTTCTTCTTCTTCTTCTTCTTCTTCTTCTTCTTCTTCTTCTTCTTCTTCTTCTTCTTCCTCTACTCCTTTATCTCCTTCTTTTTTAACGCTCAGACAGCTAATATCATTGTCCGTCACATTTATGTGCAAAATAATGGGTTGCGCTTTCGTTAAGCCCTTGACAAGTCAACCCCAGATACGTCGATTTTGGCGTGAAAGAGAATTGTTATATTTCATGTATTCCCGGGGGAAAAAGATACTTGTTATACTTCAAGTATTCCCGGGGAAAAACAGCAGGAGAATAGAACACGAAGGCACAATTATAATATAATAGACAGGAAAGAGGTGACAGGAAGGAAAGGAACAAGGCAGAAACACAGAGAGGGATAGAAAACAGGACATTCCTAGCCCAGAACAGAACTGGGGATGTTATTCATACTAGTAGGTCCCTGGCATTCCTACAGGGGTGGGGTGGGTGGGAGGGTGGGGAGGGGAGGGATGGGGGTGTGGGTAGTGGGGGGGGGTGACAGTGAGGGAGCATGTACTCATCAATAACTCTCTGTAGCCCTCACTCATTCCCTCATTACTCTCTCTTTCTCATTATAGCTCCGACAGATCCCCCTCCTAATTGGTCACACAATACCTCCTCATTTTCTCTGTGTCTATTTGTCTGTCTGTTTGTCTGTGTCTGTCTGTCTGTGTCTGTATTTTTGCTTATCTCTGTCTATCTGTCTGTGTCTATCTGTCTGTGTCTGTATTTTTCCTTCTCTATGTCTGTGTCTGTCTGTCTGTCTGTCTGTCTGTCTGTCTTCTTGTTCTTCTTCTTCTTCTTCTTTTTCTTCTTCTTCTTCTTCTTCTTCTTCTTCTTCTTCTTCTTCTTCTTCTTCTTCTTCTTCTTCTTCTTCTTCTTCTTTGTCTTCGTCTTCGTCTTCTTCTTCTTCATCCAACGCTCAAACAGTAATTATTGTTGTCAGTCATCGAAACGAAAATGCGTTGCACTGCCATCAAATGCTCTAGAAGTCAGGCCCAGCACATCCGAATAGCACATGAGAAAGAACTGTTAGCCTTGAAATCTCTCTGGCGAAACATAACGCTGGAGAATGAACCAAAAAGGCAACAAAATAGACAAGAAGGTGACAGGAAGAAAAGGAACAAGGCAGAAACAAAAGAGAGAGATAGCAAAAAGGGAATTCCTAGCACAGAATTTCCAGAAGGCAGAGATGCTATTGATACAAACAGCTACCGCCCCCCCCCCCCCCCACCTCCGCCACCATGAAGCCTCCCTACAAAGGAAATATTTGGCAGATTCATTGTGAAGGCAGACTTATGTTGAAACTTTTTGATTAATGAAGGGTTTCTCATCTGTGGCCGAACATCACTTTTTGCTTGGAAATTCGGATGATATGAGACTATAAACCGAGGCCCCATGTGCGAACGCACGCAGAACATCTTGCGCACACGTTAAAACCCCGATCCGCCTTTCGAAAGAGCAGGCCATTGTATGCCGGTATGAGCTGATGACAGAATTATAAAAACCCAGCATGCACACAGGTGTCGTGTTTAGACACCATCCCGAGGAAAAATCGGGGAGTTGGATGGAGTCCCTAGGGCGGCTCGGGGCTGAAGTCTATATTTAAAACAATAATAATGGGCAGGCGCTGCTCTTGTGGCGACGCGCTCTCCCCGGGGAGAACAGCCCGAATTTCACGCAGAGAAATCTGCTGTGACATAAAGTGGTAGAAAATGATTTTAAAAAATAAAACAGAAAGGAGGCAGAGGGGGAAGAATCTGAAGAGAAGTGGGGCAGGTACTTAGCTAAACGACAGGCGCTGTAGCCCAATGGTTAAGACCGATCGACTCCAAGTCCACGGCTTCATACACATAAAAGGTAAAGGCAAAGGTGCTCCATAACCTGTGTGGTCGAAGGGGAGCGAGGCATCAGAGATCTCAGTTTCTCAAAGGGCCAGCATATTGAGGGCGGCGCCCATCTCCTCTCCCTCGCTGCTTTACCTTCCCTGACCCTAAAGAGGGCAGGTACCCATTTGCAGCTGGGGGAACTGTACTGAAGCCAAGGCGCACAAACGGTCACCCATCCAACTGGTAACCACGCTCAACGCTGCTTAACTGGACTTGGGGAAAAAGCGAGAGCTCTGACCACTGAGCTATCCTGCCCCCTATGCATACACATACATAAGAAAATAATTTCATGCGAACGGAAAGATCCCGTCATTCATGTCAGCGTTCTGTGGGTAACGGAAACACGAGCATGCCCCGCATACACCCCCGAATCGGAATGCGGCTACTGTCAAGGTGGGGGAAACGGGGGGGGGGGGGGGGGCACAGGTAATAGAATCTCACCACTGGTGAACTTCAGAGCTCTAGCCGAGGAGCGAAAAAAAGTGTGTAAAAATAAAACGTCGCCACATACTGACTTCTGTTAGGTAACACTTTAGCAAGGGCTTAGTGTCTTGCACACACACACACACACACACACACACACACACACACACACACACACACACACACACACACACACACACACACTCTACACACAACTACACACACACACACACACACACACACACACACACACACACACACACACACACACGCGCGCGCGCGCGCACACACACACACTAAACACACACGGCAGAGTTGGAGGCCACAAGGCGTCTGGTACTAATTGGCCTGTATGAGAGAGTAAGGCACAGAGTGAGGGGGGGGGAAGGGAGGGGCAGGGGGGGGGGGGGGGGGGGTAATTGCTCTCTTGTTGGGGGTGTAGGTGAAGAGGGTAAAGAGAAATAAGGGGGATGGGGGTGTGAAGGAAGGGAGACTACAATTGCTTGCTGGTTGTGCTGCTGTATCTATATGCACAGAGGGGAAACACTCCATGATTTCTGGATTGATTAGTCGATGTATTGGTCTTATAACATTGCCTTTATTGGTCTGTGTTGTGCGTGTGTTGTGCGTGTGTTGTGTGTGTGTGTGTGTGTGTGTGTGTGTGTGTGTGTGTGTGGTGTGTGTGCGTGTGTGCGTGTGTTAGTTATTCAATTCTGTCATTTTGAGGATAATGGAATAAGCATTCATTTAGACAGAGATGCAGGCATGCAGATAGACAGAGAGACTGACAGATAGAGACAGACAGAGACAGACAGACAGTATGTATGAAGGGCAAGCTGTTACCCATGCAGCAGTCCCCCCTCCCCCCTCTCCACGTCGCTGGAATGGTCCATTGGAAAGGCAGTCACCGATACAAATGGTTCCAGTGCTGTTGCTCCTGCTTCATTCTGAAAATGAAATAAACAGATTATTATGCCAAAAGCGCACTGGCGCCATTTAGTTTCGATGTGTCAGCGATTGCATGTCAATCAGTTCAATTCCAGGCTTTATCACTGCGTAATGCGGGACGGGATAGCCTAGTGGTCAGAACAATCTCGCTGGCAATTTGAAGACCCGGGTTCGATTCCCGGGGATTTTTCTCCTGGAGTTAATATCAGTGCTGGCTCTACTCTCCCCAAAAGTCTTTCGGATGAGACTTTAAACCGAGGCCCCGTGTGCGAACACACGCAGTACATCTTGCGCACACATTAAATCCTGTTCCGCTTTTCGTAAGAGTAGGTCATCGTGTGCCGGTGGAACAGATGACATTTACAAAACTGCATACACACGGGGACTGGATGTAAAAAAGTACATGAACGCTTATTCCATTATCCTCGATATAAAAGAATAAGTAAATAAAATAAGGGTTTAGATACAACAGGGGTTTAACTAAGAAATAAAACGATAATTATGCCGTCTGGGCCATAGCTCAGAGGAAAAGGAAATTCCCTTCGTGTGATGCTGTCCTGTTCTGTATACGTCTGAGGATAAACTTGA
>CM060345.1:998741-1003741 GCA_030674155.1 Stramonita haemastoma | reverse complement strand
GAAGAAGAAGAAGGAGGAGGAGGAGGAGGAGGAGGAGGAGGAGGAGGAGGAGGAAAAGAAGAAGAAGAAGAAGAAGAAGAAGAAGAAGAAGAAGAAGAAGAAGAAGAAGAAGAAGAAGAAGAAGAAGTTGATGAAGAAGAAGAAGATGATGAAGAAGAAGAGGGACAAAAATGCAAGAATGCAAAGAAGAAGAAGAAGAAGAAGAAGAAGAAGAAGAAGAAGAAGAAGAAGAAGAAGAAGAAGAAAGAAAAGCAGGATAGAAGAAGAAGAAGAGGAAGAGGGATCCACTATTTCCCCGCTCTTTTCTCTTTGTCTTTTCTTTCTGCCATGATCATGATGCAGCAGTGTGCCTGAAGGGAATATGGGGGTGCATGGCAGTGAAGTAGATTTGATTGATTTTTTCTTTTATTTTTTTATATCAAGGATCATGGAATAAGCACTTGTGCTTTTTTTTTACATCCATTCCCGTGCGTATGCAGTTTTGTAAATGTCATCTGTTCCCACCGGCACACGATGGCCGACTCTTACGAAAAGCGGAACAGGATTTAACGTGTGCGCAAGATGTTCTGCGTGCATTCGCACACAGGGCCTCTGTTTAAAGTCTCATCGGAAGGACTTTTGGGGAGAGTGGAGTCAGCACTAAGAGAGCTGACCAGCCTGTGATGAGGGGGACAGGGGTAATGAGGGAAGCTGAAAGAAAGCCCTAGGGACCTGGCCACATCTGGGTTGGCCTTTCCTTTTCTCTGTATTTAAATGTGTCTGATTATTCAAATCGCAGTTTTGGTTTTAATGTTTTTAAGGCAGCTGCTTCATCTTTTTCTTCTTTTTTTTTATTCCTGGCTGTTTTGTTCTCTTGGGGATTTTTTGTCTTTCTGATTTTTTGTGTGTTTTGTTTCTGTAACATTTTTGTGCTATTTATGTAAAAAAAAAGTTATTTTTTGTAACTCCACCTACTGATTGTTATGCTCATCTTATCTTTTTTGTCTGTTCTTTCCTGCATTTTTTTTTGCTGTTTCTATTTTCTTCGGTTCTTTCTTTCCATGATGAAGGCATCTGCCTGTGGGGACAGTGGGGTGCCATGCACGTGAGGCAGAGCGTGGTCAGCCCCTAATGAGGTGGACAGAGGTAATAAGGGAAGGGAGCAGAAAGCCCTAGGGGCCAGGTCACATCTGGCTGGCCTTTCAGCTCCTGTCTAAATTGGGCTGATTATCAGCAAACCTTCACTGTAGATGTTTTTTTTAAAATAATATATGCTTTTATGTGTCTTTCTTTTCCTGGAAGTATGGTAAAGTGGGAAAGTGTTTTATTGATTGAATTTTAGGTTTAAATAAAAAGAAAAACGAACTTGTGTTATTGTTGTTGTTTTTTCTTACTATTACCATCATTTTCTTTTTTGTTTGTTTTGTTTGTTTGTTTCTTTGTTTGTTTCTTTCTTTCTTCTTCTTTTCTCATTTTTTTTCTTATTGTGGTTTTGAGTGTGCATATGTGTGTGCATGTGGGCGTGCATGCGTGCGTGCGTGCGCGGTGTGTGTGTGTTTATCTTTTATTTTACTTTCTTGTTTTGTATCGAGGATAATGGAATAAGCACTCATGTGCATTTTTACATCCAGTGCCTGTGTGTATACAAATTTTTAAATGTCATCTGTTCCCACCGGCACACGATGGCCTACTCTTACGAAAAGTGGAACAGGATTTAACGTGTGCGCAAGATGTTCTGCGTGCGTTCACACAAGGGGACCTCGGTTTATTGTCTCATCTGAAGGACTTTGGGAGAGAGTGGAGTCAGCACTGATGTTAACTCCAGGAGAAAAATCTCCTTGAACGGGAATCGAACCTGGGTCGCAATGTTCTGACCGCTAGGCTATCCCGTCCCTCGTGTTGTGGGGGTGTGTGTGTGTGTGTGTGTGTGTGTGTGTGTGTGTGTGTGTGTGTGTGTGTGTGTGTGTGTGTGTGTGTTTGCATGTGTGGACGTGCGACTGAGTATGCGTGTGTAAATTTGATATATATATTATATTTTTATGTCGATGGATGACGGATGCACTTGTACAACCCAGTCCCTGTGTGCATGTAAGTTTGTGTATCTTTTACCCATTCCCACCAGCACAAATGGCATACTCTTCGTAAACGTGGAATATGTTTTAACTGTGGAGTAGGTTAATGTGTGTGACTGTATGTGCATATGTGAGAGAGAGGGGGGGGGGGAGAAATAGATTGAGAATGAGAGAGAGAGAGAGAGAGAGAGAGAGAGAGAGAGAGAGAGAGAGAGAGGAGAGAGAGAGAGAGAGAGAGAGAGAGAGAGAGAGAGAGAGAGGGACAGACAGACAGACAGACAGACAGAGACAGAGAGAGATAGAGATTCTGATAAAAAACAACAACCAAGAAGTGAGGAAGAAAGCAAGGTAGTAATTAACTAGGTGGACATTATCTAACTGCTCTTTGAAAAAAGATGAATGCCACCTCTGCTTCTCTCGGCATATTAACATCCTGACATTTTGATGACATTCTTGCCACACCATTATGCTCAGATTTACCTAGCTATTTCAGGTGGCAATTTGCTGACTCAGTTAGGAAGCTGAAAATATCTGTCCTTTGACATGCTCACGTTTTGGTTTGGGATTTTTGCTTTTCATGCTTCTTACCCCTCCCCGTCTATTTACCTACCCACTGCTATGCTATCAACACCTTTTCACTTTTTTTGGAAGCGTTTTTAATATAAAATATTAGACATGATCATATAATGACAATATCAGCATGAGTCATGTTGCGCCATTTTCTATTTATATTGAACAATTATGCACAGAGGTACACACACATACGCATGCGCACGCGCATGCACGCGCGTGCACACACACACACACACACAAGTAAACAAACACACACTCATACACCCACACACACGTACACATGGACACACACACGCACGCACGCACGCACACACACATACATACATATACATACACACACATGCTGTTATGCCATAAGTTAAGATGTGCACTAAATACTTACAAATTCTATCATGACCCACAAAATTAAGACCAGGCACATGCACACGTTGCATTTTGTAATACAGGCATCAAACAAGATAGCGTGACAGTTTACAATATTCCAAAACAACATGCTGATCAAAGAGATGCTTTAAGAAAAAAGGACTGTTCCTTCTTGTGCGTTCTTTCTCTGTTTCTGGTCCATCAGTCTGGAACGACCTTTCTCTCTCTCCCTTCGGCAAAAGCCTACATAATTATGACACTTTAAATCCAACCTCAAGACACACTTGTTTCAAACCTAAGATTTTTGCCTTCTGTTTTCATCTCCTATTTGTCCCTGCCTTCAACATTTGAAATTCCCTTTACCCTGTCAAAATGTACAACCTCTATAAGTGTGTGTGTGTGTGTCGCGCGCGCGCGCGCGTGCGTGTGTGTGTGTGTGTGTAAGTGTGTGTGTGTGTGTGTGTGTGGTGTGTGTGTGTGTGTTGTGTGTGTGGTGTTGGGTGTGTGTGTGTGTGGTGGTGTGTGTGTGTGTGTGTGTGTGTGTGTGTGTGTGTGTGTGTGTGTCTGTGCGCATGCGCATGCGCGCGTGTGTGTGTGCTTTCGAATTTGCCAACAATTATTTATTGTCATTGGCTGCTTACTTGTTGTGACGGTCGAGTGCAAGCGCTTTGATTTGTTTTTACAAGATATAGCGCTATATAAATTCCATGTATTATATCATTAACTGTCTGCATAAGGGATTTATAATCAAGCCTTCAACTGTCCACATAAGGGATTTATAATCAAGCTTTCAATTGTCTGCATAAGGGATTTATAATCAAGCTTTCAATTACCTGCCATAAGGGATTTCTAATCAAGCTTTCAATTACCTGCCACGAGGAATTTATAATCAAGCTTTCTATTACCTGCCACAAGGGATTTATAATCAAGCTTTCAATTACCTGCCACAAGGAAGTTATAATCAAGCTTTCTATTACCTGCCATAAGGGATTTATAATCAAGCTTTCTATTACCTGCCACAAGGAAGTTATAATCAAGCTTTCTATTACCTGCCACAAGGAAGTTATAATCAAGCTTTCAGTTACCTGCTATAAGGAATTTATAATCAAGCTTTCAGTTACCTGCATAAGGAATTTATAATCAAGCTTTCAATTACCTGCTATAAGGTATTTATAATCAAGCTTTCAATTACCTGCCACAAGGAATTTATAATCAAGCTTTCAGTTACCTGCTATAAGGAATTTATAATCAAGCTTTCAATTACCTGCACAAGGAATTTATAATCAAGCTTTCAGTTACCTGCTATAAGGAATTATATAAGCTTTAAATAACCTGCCACAAGGAATTTATAATCAAGCTTTCAGTTACCTGCTATAAGGATTTATAATCAAGCTTTCAATTACTGCTATAAGGAATTAATATTCAAGCCATTCTCTTTATATTCCTCACCTGAAGCTCCCAAGTTCAGCAAAGGTAAGATGCTGCAGAGCCAGCATTAGCCAGCATCAGCCAGCAAGGCAGCATCAGCCAGCATCAGCCAGCATTCAGCCAGCATCAGCCAGCATCAGCCAGCCATCAAGGCAGCCACATTCTGAATTCAGGGGGATATCTAAGTGCGCGTGCATTTTTAAAAAGACAAAAAATTGTCATTCCTTCCTATAACAACACAATAGCCTACTCTTCTGAAAGGCGGAACAGATTTTGACATGTGCGCAAGATGTTTCTGTGTGCATTATCACATGATACCTGTGTTTAAAGAGTACTCGCTTTCCCCCAGCCAATGTTAAGCAGCTCATCGCGTGGTTACTAGTTGGATGGGTGACCTTTGTACGCCTTGGCTTCAGTACAGTCCCCTAAGTTCCCCAAGCTGTAAATGGGTACCTGCCTTTTTTACGGTCAGGGAAGGTAAAGCAGTGAGGGAGAGATGGGCACTGCTCTCAATATGCTGGCCTCTAGAGAAGCTGAGGCCTCTGACGCCTTGCTCCCCTATGACCACATAGGTTATGGGACACC
>CM060345.1:983741-988741 GCA_030674155.1 Stramonita haemastoma | reverse complement strand
CACCTTGGACACTCCTGTACAGTACTGGCATAGGAAACACCATGTTGTCCATCTGTTTCTCCACTTTGTAAATACTTTTTTTTCTATCATGCAGACATGCCTTCTGAGTGATTATAAATATAAAGCCAGAGAGGTGTTCCTTGTTTGTTTGCCCGTTTGTTTTTTTCTCCTTAGTTTATTATTAATGTTTATTCGCCAGAGGGTGATTGAGACAATGATATCACTTATTACAGACCAAACATAACCTTCTCCCTCCCAACTTGACCACAAGCCCAGTTTCCCCAGCATCCTACCCCCCCTCCTCCTGTCCCCCACCTCCACTGTTAATCCTCCTTTACCTACCACCTTCTCTTTTCACCTCTTCCACTCACTTCAATAACTTCCATTACACCTTCCACTTTCCTCGTCTAATATCACTTAAAGTGAACAGACGTTAAATTAAAGACAACAACAACTACCTCACCCTTTCCTTCTGCCCAATATACTCACCTCTCCCCCCACCCTCCTGTCCTATCTTTCCTATCCCCCCCCTCCTCCTACCTCTCCCCCTCCCCTACTTCACCCCCTACCTATCCCCCCTTACCTATCCCCCCCCTCCCATCCTATCTCCCCCCTCCTTCCTGTTTTCCCCCTCTTATCCTATCTCTCCCCTCTATCCTGTCCTATATCCCTCTCCTCCCTATCTCCCCTCTCCCTATCCTGTCCTATATCCCCCTCCTCTATCCTGTCCTATATCCCCCTCTCCCTATCTGTCCTATCTCCCCCCCTCCTCTATCCTGTCCTACTCTCCTCCTCCCCATCCTCTCCTATCCCCCCTCCTCTATCCTGTCCTTCTCCCCCTTCCTTCCTATCCCCTCCCCCACCCCCTGTCCTATCTACCTGTGGGGGCCTCCTCCTCCCCCTCCCCCCAAACAAACACAGGAAGACAGACAACACATCTCCTCCACAGCTCAGAGGATTAGAAGTTAGGGGAAAATCCCTGTAGAGACCTGCCATTCCTAACTCAGCTTATGTTACTGAAATCTAACTTTTATGGCATGTTATCAAACAAACAATTCCAAACTTTGTAGGTGTTTTCCTATATTCGTTTGAAAATTTAAAAAAAATATATATTTACAATCATATACTTCATCTTGTACTTGTTCAAGACGGGTAAACAGCAATTCCTACAAATTCATATAAAAGTTGTTGCTTCTTTTCCATGATATGGTAACTTTTATCTTGACTTCTAAGTAGCTTTAAACAATTTAAAGGGATTAAATTGTTTAAGAGAGTCTCTGAAGGGGAAGTAATATTGATATGAAATAGCCACACAGCATGTGTGTGTGTGTGTGTGTGTGTGTGTGTGTGTGTGTGTGTGTGTGTGTGTGTGTGTGTGTGTGTGTGTGTGTGTGTGTGTGTGTGTGAAAATCATGATATTTTGCCAAAAAAGATCTTGTAACATGTTTATATATGGTAGAAAAACTTTGGAAGGTGTTAACTATTTTAAATATTTAGGAATTATTTTCAGTGAGAGTAGCAGTTTTGCAAAGTGTAAGGAAAATGCTTAATCAAGCTACTAAAATCATGTTTAGTCTGATAAGGACTGCATGGCAAAAAGAACTACCTATACATGTGACACTTGATTTGTTCGATAAAATTGTTTTACCTGTTTTATTGTATGGGTGTGAAATTTGGGGTTATGAAAATGTAGTATAGTAATGATTAAAAAGTTCCCATTAAATCTTTTAAAATATGTTTTTTGTTTAAAGCGTGTAATGTCAAATTTGTAAGTATACAGAGAAGGGGGCAGACACTCCTTGTCTATTTCTGTTACAATGGTTCGTGTCTGGATGTAGCCCTTGACTTTCATCCTGGAAAGCTATCCTCAAATGTTTACCAGAGGATGAAAGATTTACATGAAAATCTCTGATTCAATCAGCATGGCTAAATAAGATATAAAACATTTTAGAGCACAGCAGAGTTGACTTTGTGGGAGAGGCAGTTTTGTTCCACTATCAAATCTACCAGTTCATGTAATTATCAAAACTTTCTCAATAGAAAAGTTTGATAATGAATGGAGAGCTGATCTGTGAGATAATAGTAGATGCCTTTAGTACAAAAACTATAAAAACCAATTTTAATATGGAAAAATATATAACTTGTCTGCCAGATGTGTATGTTTACGATCTTATGAAATTAACTTGCAGTTGTCACAAGCTTTCTATTGAGATTGGATGTTTCCATAAACATACCACAGGAAGAAAGAGTATGTTCAAATGCAATATGTGACGCTCCACCAATTATATGAGACGGAGTGCACTTTGTAAGTCAATTTTAAGTTTGACTGTATTACTGTGCAATAAAGGGCTATCAATATCAAAAAATATTGAAATCGGACAATTCTGTGAACATTATTACTTGATGATAATGAAGATGCTGTACAAAATGATAAAAGGGCAAGTTTATTTTAGTATACAGTTGTCGAATGAGTGCTTTGGTATTTTCAAAACACATTTAAAGCAAAAAATAACTTATGCTTGATTGTCATTATAGGAAATCATCTAGTTTAAAATCAATAATTTCAAATAAAGCACCTAGGCAAATTTGGGTATGTGCTAAGCAAATTTGCAGGCCACATATCTGTTTAAGGGGAAAAAATTATTTTTTATCATGGAATGTTTCCTACTTTAAACATTTACGATAAGATTTTATACCTCAGCATTTTTTTCAACCCATGTCTGGTTTTTTTGCAGCTTGTGAAAATGTAAATCTTGAAAAGTTCTCCTGTCTCCCTCAAAGCTCATAACATTTGAAGGTTTTTCTTGAAATTTCATTTTGTTGTCTTTCACAAGTGTACAGTGCATCTTTTACAGAAATTGATATACTTTAAAATGTCTGGAGTCTGTAATATTGTTTTGTTTATCATTTTGCAATGAATTGTTGCTTTTCAGTTCCTGTTAGCATTGATAAAACAAATATTAGTATTGTTGAATTCGTTTGTTATCTATCATGCCCTTGTGAAAGACAACAAAATGAAATTTCAAGAAAAACCTTCAAATGTTATGAGCTTTGAGGGAGACAGGAGAACTTTTCAAGATTTACATTTTCACAAGCTGCAAAAAACCAGACATGGGTTGAAAAAAATGCTGAGGTATAAAATCTTGTTGTAAATGTTTAAAGTAGGAAACAAAGGTGGATCGGTGGTCAAGGTGGTCACGCGCCTTGCCTAGAAAGCAAAAAGTCCGGGTCGGAGTGTGCGGGATTCGTACCCGTTTGGACCCAAAACTTTTTCCCCATCCATTAGACCCTGAGTGGTGGTCTGGACGCTAGTCTTTTGGATGAGACGATAAACCGAGGTCCTGTGTGTTACACATCACTATTTAGTGCACGTAAAAGAACCCACGGCAACAAGGGCAACGGCAACTAATTAATACACTTGCATGCAGGAAAAAGAAAAAAAAATGGGTGCGCTCTCGGGGGGGGGGGGGGGGGGGGGGGGGGGGGGGGGGGGGGAGCAGCCGGACACGTAGATTTTTTTGGTGACATAAAGTGGTACAAAAAAAAAAGGGGGTGAAAGGAATTAAATCTTGAATCGGTGTGTGGTGTGGCGCGCGCGGTGTGTGTGTGTGTGTGTGGGGTGTGGGTGTTGTGTGTGTGTGTGTGTGTGTGTGTGTGTGTGTGTTTATTTCTCTTTCTCTATTTTCTTGTCCATCGGTCTGGAATTACCCCCCTCTCTTAATTTGCTAAAAGCCTACTTATGACAGTTCAATCCAGTCTCAAGATATACTTATTTCAAACATAAAATTTTCCCCTCCTGTTTCATTTCTTATCTGTTCCTGCATTGCCCCCAGATTACAAATTTGCCAATGACAACTGTCTCCAAACTGTAAGTTGTTTTACCCATGTAATTTATGCTGCAAATATTTAGAATTTCTGACACATTCTATATGCTGATAAAATGTTAATGTATTTTAAGGCAATATTACCCCCTTCAAAGGCTGTCATAACAGTTATGTTCCTTTTTATTGTTTGAGGTTACTCAGAATCCAGAGGAAAATCTGTATTTAATGTAAATGAAGCAGCATTTTTTTAAAATAAAAAATTGTAGACTGTGCTGTCTACCTGATTGAAACAAGTACATGGTGACAAGAAATGTTTAGGATTAAGATTTTTTCAATTTCTGAACAAACATGGGAAAAGAACCTTAAAGTGTGGAATTGTTAGTGTAATAATATGTTGCAAAACTATGAAGGCAACAACTTAAGCTTTGAATTAGGAATGGCAGATCTCTAGGGAGATTGCCCCCTAACTTCTAATCCTCCGAGCTTTGGAGGAGATGTGTTGTCTATCTTCCCATGTTTGTGCTTTTTTTTTTTTTGTTGGAGAGGAGGGGAATAGGAAGGGGAAGAGGAGGGGGAGGAGGAGGAGGGGGATAAGTAGAGAGGGGAGGAGAAGGAATAGGCAGAAGGAGGGGGGGGAGAGGGGTAGGGAGAGGGGGGATAGGGGGAGATGGGAGGGGGGGAGTGGGGAGAGGAGTAGGGGGGAGGAGGGGGGGAAAGGTGGGGAGTGAGGGGGAGGGAGTGGGAGGGGGGGGAGGGGAGGGGGGATGGAGGGGGGGGGAGGGGAGGGGGGTGGGGGGGGAAGGTGAGGAGGGGAGGGGAGGGGAGGGAGGGGGTGGGGGGGGGAGGGTGGGGAGGGGGGTGGGGGATAGGTGAGGGGGAGGGGGGTGGGGGTAGGTGAGGGGAGGAGGGTGAGGGGTAGGAGAGGGGGGGGAGGGGGAGAGGAGGGAGGAGGGGAGGGGGAGGGAGGGAGAGGGGGGGGGAGAGGGGGGAGGGGAGAGGGAGAGGGGGAGGGGGGGGGAGAGGGGAGGGGGAGGGAGGGGGGGGGGAGAGGGGGAGGGGGGGAGGGGGAGAGGGGGAGGGGGAGAGGGGGGGAGGGGGGGGAGGGAGGGGGAGGGTGGGGGAGTGGGGGGAGGAGTGGAGGGATGGGGTGGAGGAGAGGGGGTAGGTAGGGGGGGG
>CM060345.1:951241-976241 GCA_030674155.1 Stramonita haemastoma | reverse complement strand
CAATCATGTGGTTTTTTACATCCAGGCCCCCTGTATGGGGCTTTATAGATTCTGTCTTTGTTTCCCATGAGAACAGAATAGCTTTTTCTTCCGAAAGGCGGAATGTATGCACAAGGTGTTCTGCATGCATTCACTAGGAAAACATTGGTTCATATCAAAGGTTCATATTCTCATGGGAAGGACTTTTGGGGGGTGGGAGCTGGTACTGACCATTGTTAACTGCAGGGGACCATCTTCTTGAACTCAGTCTCAGTGGTGGCTCTGACCTGGACTCAAACTCAGGCCCCTGGACAGCTAGCACTTCATGCATAGTTCTAACCACCAGAATGGGTGATCATATGAATGAGTGATAAATGAATGAATGAATAAATGAATGAATGGCTAATCTTATTTTTCAAGGGTTACAGAGTAAGCTTTTGCATTTTATTAATGATAATTTTAATTAATGAAGGAATGAATGGTCTTTATTTTTTCAAGGGTTACAGAGTAAGCTTTTTTTATCTGGCTCTTGCCCTGATTAGGGAATATATTATTTATTAAAATAAAAAGGGTGATAGCAGCCCCGTACCCCACAACCGCCATCACCACCAACAACAGTTCAACCTATGATTTAAAAAAAGAAGATAGGTATACATTCAACAAAGGCATAATCCCCAATAGGACACATTGATAATTATTTTTTTAAAAGAGATAGATATGTTTTCAACAAACACTTTTCCCCTAACTGACCAAACATTAATGGCAAGACATATGTATTGATTATAACTAAGTGAATCAAAAAGACTAAAGTCCAGAAAAGACCAAAACAAGACAGCAGGCAACAGAGACGACAGCAATCCAAGCAGAGAAAAGAATATATTATATCAAAAGATTTTCGCAAATCGTTCTTACTTAAAAACAGTATTATGAAGAAAACAGCTATCAGAAATAAATTAACAACAACAAATAAACTTTAAAAAAGTTTTAACAACAGCTGTCAACTCCCTCATCTCTGTTTAGGAGCTTGCAGATAGCTGACAGACTGATACACAGACATAGTCCCTGAGACAGTCAAGTTAACACAACAGTTGTTAATTGCAGATAGCTGACAGATACACAGACATAGTCCCTGAGACACGTCAAGTTAACACAACAGTTGTTAATTGCAGATAGCTGACAGACTGATACACAGACACAGTCCCTGAGACACGTCAAGTTAACACAACAGTTGTTAATTGCAGATAGCTGACAGATACACAGACATAGTCCCTGAGACACGTCAAGTTAACACAACAGTTGTTAATTGCAGATAGCTGACAGATACACAGACATAGTCCCTGAGACACGTCAAGTTAACACAACAGTTGTTAATTGCAGATAGCTGACAGAATGATACACAGACACAGTCACTGAGACCTACAAGTTAACACAACAGTTGTTAATTGCAGATAGCTTACAGATACATAGACATAGTCCATGAGACCCTACAAGTTAACACAAAATTTAAAAAATACAAAAAAATACAAAAAATATCCTTTTAAATACTTGGTGGATCTGTGGTCTAGGTAGTCACACGCCTTGCCTAGAAAGCAAAAAAGTCTGGGTCGGAGTGTGCCCCGTTCGTACTGTTTGGACCCAAAACTTTTTCCCCATCCATTAGACCATGAGTGGTGGTCTGGGCACTAGTCTTTTGGATGAGCGGATAAACCAAGGTCCCGTGTGTTACACATCACTATTTAGCGCACGTAAAAGTACCCACCGCAACAAGGGGGTTGTTCCTGGCAAAATTCTGTAGAAAAAAGCCACTCTGATAGGGAAACAAATACACTTGCATGCAGGAAAAAAAATAAAATAAGGGTAGGGCTGCACATGTGGGGGTGTGCTCTCTCCGGGAGAGCAGCCCGAATTTCAGGCAGAGAAATCTCCCGTGACATAAAGTGGTACAAAATACAAAAATACAAAACAATTGTTAATAGCAGATAGCTGACAGAATGATACACAGACATAGTCCCTGAGACGCTACAAGTTAACACAACAGTTGTTAATTGCAGATAGCTGACAGATACACAGACATAGTCCCTGAGACTACAAGTTAACACAACAGTTGTTAATTGCCCCTCCCAAGAGTTGGCACAAGGCAAACAGCATCATCACATAAAAACGCAGATGTTGATGTTACCTGAACACTGGTACAAAGTCACAAGCAGGTAACTGGTCAGACGAACTGACCCCACCACAGCTGTCACTCATCCTCTGAAGACGGGTCCCAGGCACACAGCTAACACAGATCTGAACCAGATCATACAACACATCATAACAACACCCTACAACTTTTTCTCCAATCTCTACACAACAGCACCTTACTCACCCCAAGGCCAAACAACCAATCCACAATCTTATTAAGTACAAACAACTAACAGCAACTAAAACTCCCCCCCCCAAATAAAGCGACTTAGAATATGTACCCCACCGCGTGCAGATGGCGCGAGCAGCACACGAGCCGAGGGCCGAGGGCCGCGAGCAGACTGCGCGTGGCAGCCTTAGCCTGGCAAACCTAAACTGACCCCTGTTAAAATTCTTCAGACAGCAGGTCACCCTGCTAACCTGGCATTGACCGTCACAAGGAACAACTCTTTTTTTTCTCTCTCCAAAATACACCAAAGACCTCATAAGCAGAGACAACTCTTAAGTATTGTGCAGGTATTTATGATTGTATCAATTTACAATCAGAACTCTCTCTTCTAAGAATCCTGTTTTTTCTCACATTTTTTTTCTTTCTTGACTAAAGCTTGGAGGTTCATCAATGATTAGATTTTGTGTATACCACCCTCCCCCCTCCCCCTCCCCTATTTATCAGAGTAACCCCATTCCAGCTTGGAAGGTAATGTTTAATTAAACATGACACAAAGTGCAGGCACATTTTTAGCCCATTTTCTGTTATCTGTTCTTAGGGACACACAATGCTATGGCATAAACATTCCAAGGCCCAAAGGGGTTTTAAAGGGGTGGGTGTGTTTGTGCAGGGAACTACAGTTTGTTTTATCTGATGGGCTGAAATCCTGTATGGCAGTTTTTTAAAAGAAAGTATTGCCATGTAGGATTACACCTCTCTCTCTCTCTCTCTCTCTCTCTCTCTCTCTCTCTCTCTCTCTCTCTCTCTCTCTCTCTCTCTCTCTCTCTCTCCATTGTGAAAGTGCATTTTGTACAATACTATTTTGCAAGGATTAGTTCTCATGTTGCTAGGAGATAAATATGCTTCTCTTTCTTCTCCTCAGTCAAACCTCAGGCAACATCTATGGTTGTGTGACATGTCAGCAAAAAGGTATGAGCTGCCCTCAAGTGCATGTCAAGTCAGGCTCAGCCATGTGACATGTGTATGGAAGAGAATTGGTGCTATCTTCTAAGTCTTTCAGGAAAAAAAGCAGGAGATTTTGCCAAGTTAGCAGAAACTAAACAAGGAAAAGGTGACAAGAAGAAAAGTGACAAGACAGAGAGAAGATCGTGTTACTGATTTATCTTGTTCATTATCATGTTGTTGACCAGTCCGTGGAGTTTTGAACTTGGCAGCGAAGCCTGACTGAGCCAGGTTAACACTCTAACCAGGCTTTGACAGTGAGTTTCCTCTGCCCCTCCCCCCCTCCCCTCCCCCTCACACACACAATACTTCATTTCTGCCTGAGCTAAGAATTACAATAGGGAATATAATGGGCAGAATTCCAAGACACAGCAAGTCTTGGGGTGGGGTCCAACCCATGGAACATTGGCTTCAGCACTCCCGATTCAAAGCAGTAAACAAACAAGGGTGTGTGTGTCTGAGAGGGGGATTTTGATTGGCTGTTGGCAAGGGGGGTAGGTTTTTGGGGAATGTTTATGAACTGGATGGGGAAGGTGAAGGTTTTAGGGTGTGGTGGGGGGAGGGGTCAGTCTCTCATTAGTTAGAGGACAAAGCAATTAACCTTGGAATGTGAGAGACAGGAAGATGGCCGCCCTGTGCTATATAGGTGGCAGCCTGGGTTCTCTGTGGGTCTTTGATGTCGCCGCCACGCCTTCCTCACCTGTCATGTTTCCACCTGGCAATGATGGTTGGTGCCCAGTACTGGCTTGCTTTTTAGGACTTAGGTTCAGTGTATAGTGTACCTGCCTTTTGTAGTTTCTTTTTAGGACTTATGTTAAGGTTTATAGTGTTATTATGTTTTTCTTAGGATTTATGTCAGGGTTTATAGTGTTATTAGTTTTTTTTTGGGGGGGACTTATGCTAAGGTTTATAGTGTACATGCCTTTAATAGTTTCTTTTTAGGGACAATGGTAAGGTTTATAGTGTACATGCCTTTAATAGTTTCTTTTAGGACTTATGTTAAGGTTTATAGTGTGTTTTTTGTAGGATGTATGTGAAGGTTTATAGTGTGTTTTTCATAGGATTTATGTTAAGGTTTATAGTGTGTTTTTCGTAGGATTTATGTTAAGGTTTATAGTGTTATCAGGTTTTTTTGGGGGGGGACTTATGCTAAGGTTTATAGTGTACATGCCTTTATTGGTTTTCTTTTAGGACTTATGTTAAGGTTTATAGTGTGTTTTTCGTAGGATTTATGTTAAGGTTTATAGTGTTATTAGGTTCTTTTTAGGACTTATGTTAAGGTTTATAGTGTACATGCCTTTAATAGCTTTTTTTAAGGACTTATGTTAAGGTTTATACTATATATGCCTTGTATAGTTTTGTATCATGCCAAATTGGGATTGCTGGGCCTGATTTGTCAGATGCTTGATTAATGACAGTACAATGATTTTTGCATTTTCCTTTATAATCATGACTAACAACAAAACAATGGGTGCTGTGCATTTAACAATGACAAAGAAGAAACTTTTCTGTATCATAAACAGTTATCCTGAAAACGTTGTTTATCATTAAAGGCTTTAGGCGTACTAAAGAAAATCCGAATCTTACAGGTACCCTATTTGAATTGCGGGACTTAAAAAATGACCTAAAAACACCCTCCACAGACTGACATTTTAGCTTTGCTAAGCTGTGTTGATCTCTTTTCAATGAGGCCTCATTTTGTTGGAGTTATTTTTATCCTCTTAGATTTCAACTCCTGTGTGTAGTGTACATGTACAGGACACGTGTCTGTTTCGAGGCAACGCCCACAGACCACGTGGGGAGAGCCAGGGGTCTGCCCTCATTCTCTCTTGGTCAGAATGTATGGCACAGTTTTGAAATAAACCCACCTGATTTCTCCAATGTAAATGAACAAAACACAGTATTTAGAAAAGAGAAAGAACTATATGGGTGCCATTGGCAACCCCAATGTTTTCAATAACTGGCTGTTCATCAGGAGATCAACACAGTGGGGGTTTGGGAGCTCCTTTCGGATAATTCGCTCGACTCTTTCTTCTCCTCCTCTCTCCTCTCTCCTCTCTCTCTCTCTCTCTCTCTCTCTCTCTCCTCTCTCTCTCTCTCTCTCTTCTCTCTCTCTTCTTCTCTCTCTCTCTCTGTCTGTCTGTTGTCTGTCGTCTGTCGTCTGTTGGGATGTTCAGGATATTAGGCACAAACATTTTACCGCAGACTCCCTAAAGATCTTTTTATGGGATGTTCCACCAGCCACCATTTTTAACCTCCTGAGAGAATCGGGCTTTTTCCGTCTGATATAAGTAAAAGTGGTATAGTTTGTCTGTAAGGACAGGGTCGTTTTAAGGAATCTAGTTTTGGTTTTATCTCATTTTATGTGTGATCGAAGTGGGTTTTCCCACGACGCAGTGGCCGTCCTGGAATGACCCTTATGGTTGACCAGGGCGTCGATACAAGCAAGGACAGTCGAGCTGGTTTTATACACCGTTTTAAACTGTACATAGCTGCACACTTGTAATACGAGTTTTAAAATGTGACGAGGTGACAGCCCCGATATGGCCTGTGCGGTCGGCGGGGCTCTAAGCAACATCATTGGATAGGATTGGGTCTGTCTGTCTGTCTGTCTGTCTGTCTGTCTGTCTGTCTTCTCTTTCTCTCTCTCTCTCTCTCTCTCTCTCTCTCTCTCTCTCTCTCTCTCTCTCTCTCTCTCTCTCTGTGACACTGTATTTGGAAACATATCCTTGAGCCAATCCTGTAATCAGCTTCTAAATACAACAGTTAACAAGTGCATAGCAGCTACTAGGAAGGTGGCAGAATGGTTAAGACGTTCACCTGCCAACAAGTAAACCATGAGATTCTGGGTTCGATTAGCAGCCTCGCCCTTTCTTCCCAGTTTGACGAAAAAAACTAACTGAATGTCAGTCATTCGAATAAGACTATAAACCGAGGCCCAGTATGCCAACGCATGCAGAACATCATGCGCACACGTTAAAACCCTGTTCTGCCTTTCGGAATAGCAGGCCATTGTGTGCTGAAAGGAACAAAAAAAAACCCGCACGCACGCAGGTGTCGTGTTTAGACACCATCCCTGAGGAAAAATCAGGGAGTTGGAGTTCCCAGGGCGGCTCGGGGCTGTATATGGCAACGTTCTGGCGGCTCCTGCGACAGCACTGGAACCATGCGTATCGGCGATTGCTTTTCCAATGAACCATTCCAGCGATGTGGGGAGGGGGGGGGGGAGGGTCTGCTGCATGGGTAACAGTCTGTCCTCCATACTTTCTTACTTACCCAGGCTTTGCTCTCTAGAGCTTGTATCGCAACTTCATAGTCTTCCGAGAATGACGGATGCCTTCCTGCCGGTAGCTACTTGTGATTTAAGAAAAAAGAAAGATGACCCCCCCCCATCCCACTCCCCACCCCCACCCCACAAAAGGAAATATGGAAGAAAGAAGGGAGAAAACTCTTATCAGATAGAAAAGGAAATACTGGAAAAAAACAACAGAAAAAAGCAAAGAAAGAAAAGAGACAAGAAGAATAGTTGGGACAAAATAGACGGACAGAAAACAGAAAGAAAAAAAAGAAAGAGAGAAAGACAAAAAAAGAAAGAAAAAAAAAGAAAAAGAAAGAGGAAAATAAACATAAAAAAGTAAATCACAAAAACACAGTACAGGAAATAAAAGAATTTTAAAAAATGAGAAAACCAACGACAGAATAAAAAGAGAAAGGAAGGAGGGGAAAAGAGACAAATAAACGGAAAAAAACAGACTTCATTCAGCTCGGGCTGGCAGACCGTGTAGGTGCAGAGTACACAGCACCCATGTCACCACGCTGTCCCGTCTCTCTGTACCGTTAGTGCCGTATGGCGTCGTTGTCGTGTCGTGTCGTGTCGTGTCGTGCATTGCATTGCGTAGCATTGTACTGTCCTGTATAACAATACACCTCTTTCAGTCACGGCAGAGTATTCTGTGGACATTCAGGCTGCTCTTCTTGGAGAAAAACGTGTCGCCACAAGAGCAGCGCCACCCACCATAATTATCTTTTTTGTTTTTCTGCTTCTGTTCCTGTTTGCACAAGTGGTTGCTTTCCTTTCAGAGTGAGGGCGTTTGTTTGTTTTGTTTTGTTTTGTGTTTTCTACGGATTTGTTGGCCAGGGACAACTCTCTCGTAGCTAGCCGTGGGTTCTTTTACGTGCTCTGAATGCGTGCATTAAGGTATCAGCGGTAGGGCAGATGCGGTAAGAAACCGCTACGTGACAGGTATTGTGTGCCGCAAAGATTTGCAATTTGGAAAATGAGCTACTGTACTGAAAGGCATTGTTATCCTCACAAAACCGTAGTAATGTTAACGACTTAGCTTTGTCTGTAATTGTTCCAACAATGGAATAATAACATTGTGTTGTAAGATCGCAGTGTGTATCGTGTGATTAACTCTAACGCTATCAAGCATATTGTCGAAATTGTATGTGACAGTAGGTTAAAGGTTTTTTTTTTATATTATCATCATTTAAAAACTCTGGTGTGTGTGTGTGTGTGTGTGTGTGTGTGTGTGTGTGTGTGTGTGTGTGTGTGAATAAACAACCCATTATTTAAACTCGAAACTTAAATGAACTGAAAGATGAAAGAAAACCGACAACTTTCAGGGGGTTAACTGATTAAACAGAAACATGGCAACGCAGTGATGTCCATTCCGTGAATTCATGCATCTTTTTCATTTTTCTATTCTCCCCTTGTACGTTTCTTCATTTTTGCGTCAGTGAAAATGACGTCAAGTTCCGTAGACTTCAAAAGAACGAAAAAAACCCCAATCCACCATGAACTAAGCCTTACAATTCTCCTGACAAAAATCCCTTTTCTGAAGAGGCGACATTTCTTGGGGTCTGCCACACACTGTGCTTTGCCCATGCCCGCACAGAAAGGACAGCAGACGGACAGGGAATTTATCGGCACAGAAATGCTGCCGTCCTCCTAAATCTGCCTCCTGCTGTTTCTGTGTTTTGTTTCTGGTTCTGTGAAGTCTGGGAAGGAGGGAAGGAAGGAAGGAAGGTGGAGGAGGTGATGTTTATGGTTTGTGGGGAGGGGGGGGGAGGGGGAGAAAGGACAGACTGTAAATTAGCGAAAGTTTGGTGAAAGTTTGAAAGTCAGTTTGAAAATTGACTGTTTTCTCTAGTGTTCTTTGTGGGTTTGGAAAATGCGTGTGTGTGTGTGTGTGTGTGTGTGTGTGTGTGTGTATGTAGTGAGTGTGTGTGTGTGTGTGTGTGTGTGTGTGTGTGTGTGTGTGTGTGTGTGCGGGTGTGTGTGTGTGTGTGTGTGTGTGTGGTGTGTGTGTGCGTGTGTGTGTATGTACGTGTGTGTGTGTGTGTGTGTGTGTGTGTGTGTGTGAGAGAGAGAGAGAGAGTGCTTGCAACGTGTATGTGTGAGGGGGGGGGGATGGGGGAGTGTGAGTGTGTGTGTGTGTGTGTGCGTATGTGTGTGTGTGTGCGTGCAAGAGTGTGCGCGCGTGCGTGCGAGAGTGTGCGCGCGTGCGTGCGAGAGTGTGCGTGCGTGTGCGCGCGGGCGCGTGTGTGTGTGCTGATGCTGTATTTCGATGGATCTTCTGTTAAACTACTTAGACACAGAGAGGATAAATGAACACCCATCTCAGCAGCAGTTACGTATACATAGAGACTGCTAGAGACAGAAGCATGTATCGACAATTGAAACTCTTCCAGTTGTTAATATCCTGGATTTTTGGCTTGAAAAACATCGTAGCTTTCAATCCCAATAAGAATCTTCTTTTTTTCGGACTCCTGCTGGCTCCTGTCCAGACCGGCTTTGTCACAGGCTCGTTAGGAGGACAGGGCCCACGCATTGGACCGTTACCCACAGTGTAGAGTGTGGAGAGTGTCGCTCACATGACCTAACAGACACTGCAGGTGTCTGTATCTCTCTGGCCTGGTTGACAAGACGCCAGTATTTCATTCTGACAGGATAGCGTAGAGTGCAACCCTGTCACATAGTCACAAAGCATAGATCTTTATTTCTTTAACATCGTCACTGCATTATCGTCATCACCATTGTTTATTACGCAAAAACACACACATGCACGCGCACGCACGCACATGCACGCACGCACGCATCCACCAACACATACACACACGCACGGATGTCCACACGCACACGCGTACGCAAGGAGGCCCACACGGATGCACACACACACGCACGCACGCACACATACACGCAAGCACACACACGCGCTCGAACGCACGCACACACACAGACGTTAAATCTGGTTCCGTTTTTCGTAAGAGTAGGCCATTGTGTGCCAGTTGGAACAGATGATAGGATTTAGAAAACTGCACCCACACGAGGACTGAATGTAAAAAAAAGCACATGAGTGCTTATTCCATTAACCTTGATATAAAGGAATAAAATAAAATAAAAAAAATAATAAACTCACGCACACACACACACACGCACACACACACGCACGCACGCACACGCACACGCAAAACTCATACGCAAACACATCCACACCCACACACAAACACACACACACACACACACATACACACACACTCACCACACACCACACACACCACACACACAAACAACACACACGCACGCACGCACGCACGCGCGCGCGCGCGTGCACACCACACACACACACACACACACACACACACACACACACACACACACACACAAAGAAAAAACGGACAAGCGACATCAAGAACACTACACGAACCATCGTAAAAATCTCTTAAACAAAGGCCATAGCCAGAATCGTATGGCTTCTAGCAGTATGTCTCTTTTATTCACTGACTTTTTGTACCTTCCGTTGTTGTTTTTTTCAGAGACCATTTTCCTTTCATTACTTTATTCTGTTTGTTAGTATAGATATATATATATATATTTTTTTTTTTTTGGCTGACCGTTGTTGTGTGCATACTGTCAGAGGATATGTCGTGTCAGAACCTGTTTTGTTTCTCCTTACTGTTTATCATTATCTGATGTGACATTACTATTATGGAGTTTCTTTCTTTTTGTCTTTTTCTTTCTTTTCTTTCTTTTCTTTCTTTCTTTCTTTCTTTCTTTCTTTCTTTCTTTCTTTCTTTCTTTCTCTTCTGTGTGTGTGTGTGTGTGTGTGTGTGTGTGTGTGTGTGTGTGTGTGTGTGTGGGAGAGAGAGAGAGAGAGAGAGAGAGAGAGAGAGAGAGGAGAGAGAGAGAGAGAGAGAGAGAGAGAGAGAGATTTCTTACCCCCCCCCCCCCCCCCCTCCTCTCTGTCTTTCTTTTTCTTAGCCTGGCTCATATCTCTCTCTCTCTCTCTCTCTCTCTCTCTCTCTCTCTCTCTCTCTCTCTCTCTCTCTGTCTCTCTGTCTCTCTGTCTCTCTTCTCTCTCTCTCTCTCTCTCTCTTCTCTTCTCTCTCTCTCTCTCTCTCTCTCTCTCTCTCTCTCTCCTCTCTCTCTCTCTCTCTCTCTCTCTCTCTCTCTCTCTCCTCTCTCTCTCTCTGCAACTAAAGGAAGGATCTAGGAGTATCGACATTCTCAGCAGGTCCTGACTGCAATGTTAGTTAGCGTCTTCTTCACTCTGTCTGTCTGTCTGTCTGTCTGTCTGTCTATCTGTCTGTCTCTCTGTCACGGTTTATCACGTGCACCGTGCGCTATAGTTAGCGATGACGTTTATGACATCATTCCTCTGTGACGTTCTGTTCTCTGGGGGTAACTGGTTTGTGTTATGAATTCTTCTCTGTTGAACCTCTCCCCCCCCTTCCCCCCTCCCTGTTCTCTTCCTCCTATATTTGAATGTATAGGACACAGACTGTAAGTGGTGGGGTGGGGTGGGGGGTATATAGGCTCAGGGCAGGATAGCCTTGTGATTAGAATGTCTGCTAATGATCGCTTTGATTTGTTTTAGCAAGATATGGCACTATATAAATTCCATGTATTCGATTTTGATTTGTTAAGCGCTTTGATTTGTTTTTGCAAGATATGGCACTATATAATTCGATGTATTATTATTATTCACTTTATTATCATTATTATTATTATTATTATTATTATATTATTATTATATTATTATTATTATTTATTATTATTATAATTATCATTATTATATATTATTAATATCACCATCATTATTATCTGAGGACGTGGAGTTTGAGCTACTACCCAGAAACCCATCCATCTCAGGGAGTTTTCCACTCTTAGTACCAGCTCCACTCCCCCCAGAAGTCCCTAGATGAGAGACTATAAACGAGGTGTGATGTGCAAACACACGCAGAGCAATTCGCTTCCATTTGAAAACCCACCACTCTTAAGTATACAGTAAGGCATGAGTGCTTATTTATCATCCTGGAAATACATCATTGGTGTTCCTTGTTTTGCCTGATATTCTATGTTTGTCTGTCTGTCTCTCTGTCTCACCCTTCTCTCTGTCTGTCTGTTTGCCTGTTGTCTGTTCCTGTCTGTCTGTGTCACTTCTGTCTGTCTGTCTGTCTGTCTGTCTGTCTGTCTGTCTGTCTGTCTGTCTGTCTGTCTGTCTGCTGTCTGTCTGTCTGTCTCTCTCTCTCTCTCTCTCTCTCTCTCTCTCTCTCTCTCTCTCTCTCTCTCTCCTCTCTCTCTCTCTCTCTCTCTCTCTCTCTCTCTCTCTCTCTTCTCTCTCTCTCTCTCCTACTTTCAGTTCATTATTTATTTATTTATTTACTCCCTCTCTCCATAATCATTCCCCACCTTCCTCTCTCTCTTTCTCACTGTCTATATAATGATGGAGCTGTAGGCTGACAAGGCCAGGAAAGCTGTAATAATTATAGTGGTGGTGAAGACAGCAATGACCTTGTTTGTCAGCTGCCGTGCATCACGTGCACCGTGCACTGTCTGGCCATGATGGCCCTGTGCAGGACTGTCTGTCTGTCCTATTGGGCTTGGCTTTCATCTGTGGAAGTGGTGTGTTTATGTCGTGTTTTTACAAAACTGCATACACACAGGGACTGGATGAAAAAAGCACATGGGAACTTATTCCATTATCCTCGATATAAAAGAATAAATAAATAAATAAAAAGATTACTGTTTGTTTATGTCGTATTGTGCTTGCTGATCTGTATACGGAAGTGGTTGTTTATGTCTATTGTGTATTGCTTCATGTATGAAGTGGTATGTTTATGTCGTTTGTGTTGCTTCGTCTATAGAGTGGTGTGTTTATGTCGTATTGTGTATTGCTTTCATGTATAGTGGAAGTGGTGTGTTTATGTCGTATTGTGTATTGCTTTCATGTATAGATGGAAGTGTGTGTTTATGTCGTATTGTGTATTGCTTATGTATGATGGAAGTGGTTGTTTAGGTCGTATTGTGTATTGCTTTCATGTATAGATGGAAGTGGAGTGTTTTGTCGTTTGTGTATTGCTTTCATGTAAGATGGAAGTGTGTGTTTATGTCGTATTGTGTATTGTTTTCATGTATAGATGGAAGTGGTGTTTTATGTCGTATTGTGTATTGCTTTCATGTATAGATGGAAGTGTTGTTTATGTCGTATTGTGCTTTGCTTTCGTCTATAGAAGTGGTGTGTTTATGTCGTATTGTGCTTTGCTTTCATGTATGAAAGTACTGTGTTTATGTCTTTTGTGTGGAAGTTTTTTTATCATTGTTGTTGTTGCTGTTGTTATTTTTACAGAGGGCTATATTTGGTAACTGATGTAGGGATGAACAAGAAGTAAACAAGGGTGGGAGGGGAAGAGGGAGATGTACATTACTCTGTAATTATCTGTGCGTTGTGTGTGTCCTTGCATTCAGAGTGCATGGGTGTAAATGCTGGCAAATATGTATATGCATAATTAGCGGGAGAAGTGTGCAGAACTCATATGCACGCAACACTTACGCACACACACTTACACACACTTACATACACTCACACTCACACTTCACACACACACACACACCACACACCAGACGCACGAGCACGCACGCACGCACGCACGCACGCACACACACACACACACACACGACCACACACACACACACACACACACACACACACACACACACACACACACACAAATCGAAGTCCTCAATGCAAACGCACGCATAAGATCTTGCTCATACGTTAAAACCCATTCCACTTTTCAGAAGAGTAGGCCATTGTGTGCCGGTGGGAATGGATAACAAAATTTACAAAACTGCATACACAAGAGGACTGGATGTAGAAAAAAAAAGCAGATTAGTGCTTATTGCGGTATCCTTGAAATAAAAGAATTAAAACATATGGACATACATACATATTGAGAACTTTCCTCAGACCTGACATTTGTCTGATGGTTTTATTGTGCCTCTTGTTTCATTTTAATCAGAAAACATAATATCATTTTGATAAAATGTCAATATTGATCTTTAAATTGCATGCATTTTTCAAAATCTAATTTAATATTAAATGTTCAGGAAACAAAGTAATTCGGGAAAAACAAGTGCAGGTAACCAGTTTCAACATTTCCACCATTTTAAAAAAAAAATGGCGAATCAAAAATTGGGTTTGTCAAAATATTTAAAAAATCTTTCAATGACAGCATTTCGGACATTTTCTTTTTAGAAAGGACCATAACCCTTCCTGACTTTGACTCCAGTTTTGGCTTCTTGTGAGCCTTGGTCAAAATTCCAGCAGTGATTATTCTGAGACTTTATAATGCTGTGGGATAGCTCAGTGGTTCAGAGCATCACTTTCCCCCAGCCAATGCTAAGCAGCGTCGAGCGTGGTTACCATTTGGATGGGTGACCGTATGTGCGCCTTGGCTTCAGTACAGTTCCTCCAGTTCACCCAACTGTAAATGGGTACCTGCCATCTTTAGGGTCAATGAAGGTAAAGCAGCGAGGAGAGGAGATGGGGCGCCCTCAATATGCTGGCCCCTAGAGAAGCTGAGATCTCTGACGCCTCACTCCCCTACGACCACATCAGGTTATGGGACACCTTTACCGTACCTTTTTTTCTATATCCTATTTTCCGTGATGAATTTCAGCACGCTTTCACCCCTTAGTTTCCCCACCTGTCACCACAACACTCATTGTCCCCCCTTAGTGTCCCCACCTTTCCCCACAACACTCATTAATTTCCTCCCCGTTATTTCTGTTGCCACAGGTTGTCCAGGTGATCTGCAGGCCCCCCCTTCCCCCCTCACCACCCCGGCATGGGTCCCGCCCTCACCCCCACCCACCCCTCCAGCCACCCTCCCCCCTCCGCCCTCTCCAACGGCACCGGATCCACACGACGACGACGACGACGACGCTGACGACGCCAGGGTCCGGGGTGGGAGTGGGGGCAGGGGGGGTGGCGCACTCGTGCTGTGGGTGTGGCCGCGTGATCCAGGACCGCTTCTGCTCTACGCCCTCAACCACTACTGGCACACGGGCTGCCTCAAGTGCACGTGCTGTCAGGCCCAGCTGGGCGAGATCGGCAAGTCCTGCTTCGAGCGCAACAACATGATCCTGTGCCGGAATGACTACATCAGGTCAGTGCAATAACATGATCCTGTAATGACTACATCAGGTCAGTGCAACAACATGATCCTGTAATGACTACATCAGGTCAGTACAACATGATCCCGTAATGACTACATCAGGTCAGTACAACAACATGATCCTGTAATGACTACATCAGGTCAGTACAACATGATCCTGTAATGACTACATCAGGTCAGTACAACAACATGATCCTGTAATGACTACATCAGTCAGTACAACATGATCCTGTAATGACTACATCAGGTCAGTGCAACAACATGATCCTGTGCCGGAATGACTACATCAGGTCAGTGCAACAACATGATCCTGTAATGACTACATCAGGTCAGTGCAACAACATGATCCTCTAATGACTACATCAGGTCAGTGTAACAACATGATCCTGTAATGACTACATCAGGTCAGTACAACAACATGATCCTGTAATGACTACATCAGGTCAGTACAACATGATCGCTGTAATGACTACATGCTGTCAGGCACGCGAGATCCTGTAAGTGACTACTTCAGGTCAACAACATGATCCTGCGTAATGACTACATCAGGTCAGTGCAATAACATGATCCTGTAATGACTACATCAGGTCAGTAACAACATGATCCTCTAATGACTACATCAGGTCAGTACAACAATGATCCTGTAATGACTACATCAGGTCAGTACAAACATGATCCTGTAATGACTACATCAGGTCAGTACAACAACATGATCCTGTAATGACTACATCAGGTCAGTACAACAACATGATCCTGTAATGACTACATCAGTCAGTGCAACATGATCCTTGAATGACTACATCAGGTCAGTGCAACAACATGATCCTGTAATGACTACATCAGGTCAGTGCAACAACATGATCCTTAATGACTACATCAGGTCAGTGAATAACATGATCCTGTAATGACTACATCAGGTCAGTGCAACAACATGATCCTGTAATGACTACATCAGGTCAGTACAACATGATCCTGTAATGACTACATCAGGTCAGTACAACAACATGATCCTGTAATGACTACATCAGGTCAGTACAACATGATCCTGTAATGACTACATCAGGTCAGTGACAATAACATGATCCTGTAATGACTACATCAGGTCAGTACAACATGATCCTGTAATGACTACATCAGGTCAGTACAACAACATGATCCTGTAATGACTACATCAGGTCAGTACAACATGATCCTGTAATGACTACATCAGGTCAGTAGCAATACATGATCCTGTAATGACTACAGCAGGTCAGTGCTCGCCCGCGCGCCCCTTATTTGTGTTTTGATTGTACCGCACGGTGAGCCCATGTTTTGGGGAATTCGCGCTATATAAACCACCATTTTATCATTTTAATATTATTATATATCATAATTTCTAAAAAAAAAATAAAGTGTGACACCCTGAAAAGGTCGAGCACAGAGGGAAATGGAGAGAGCTGGTTGCCAGGTCTTCCGTGGCGCCCCTACGGTCTAAATAGACTACGGGATAGAAGAAGAAAGTTACAAAGGTGTCCCTTAACCTGTTCGGTCGGTCGTAGGGGAGCGAGGCGTCACAGACCTCAGCTTTTCTAGGGGCCAGCATGTTGAGGGCTTTGGCGCCCGTCTTCCTCTCTCTCGCTGCTTTACCTTCCCTGACCCTAAAGCGGGCAGGTCCCCGTTTACAGCTGGGTGAACTGGGGGGAACTGTACTGAAGCCGAGGCGCGCAAACGGTCACCCATCCAACTGGTAACCACGCTCGACGCTGCTTAACGTTGGCTGGGGGAAGGCGAGCGCTCTGACCACTGAGCTATCCCGCCCCCTCTTGCTTGTCCCTACAGTCTCAATAATGGCGGGGTGTTGTTGTTACGTGTCCAGGTCTTTAAGAGTGTTTGTTGCCATCAAGGTCAAATCTCCGAAGGCAGAGGGCAGCTACCTCCATGGGGGCTTGGGGCGAGGGGCAAAAACCAATGTCAGCATTTACAAACATTCATCATCCGTGAACCTTAGAGTTCCAGCCGAGGAATCAAAATTTAAAACAGAAAAAGATTTCGAGTTAAATTCTTATTTCTAGATGGATGGATGGATGGATGGATGATGGATGGATGACGGACGGACGGACGACGGACGGACGGACGGACGGACGGACGGACGGACGGACGGACGGACGGACTATTGGCGAAGTGGTTTAAGACCGTTCGACTTCAATCCAATGGTCCATGAGGTCGTGAGTTCGAACCTCGGTGGCGCGTGGTGGATTAAATGTTGGGGGTTTACGATCTCTCGGGTGTGCAGTTCTGCCAGTGCCTTTATGCCCTTCTTGCATATATATATAAGAATATATATATATATATATATATATATATATATATATATATATATATATATATATATATATATTGTGTGTGTGTGTGTGTGGTGTGTGTGTGTGTGTGTGTGTGTGTGTGTGTGCGTGCAAGATCAGCTATGCAAGTAAAAGATCCCATCATTCATATCAGCATTCCATGGGTTTTGGAAACACAAAGACGCTCAGAATACATCCCTTTCAAATCTCACTGTTGGTGAACCACAGAGCTCCAGCCCAGGAACGTCAAAAGTTGCAGCATGATTATTATTTTGAGCAACAACAAGCCTAGTGCTTACATCCTACTCGTGTAATGCAAACATTTTAAACAAATAATTGCAATGGCAGAAGTTTATGAAAACCTGACATTTCACGAGGGATAAAAAGTCAAACATAGGTATTGAAAATTCCTGAGAGTGGCATATAAAAAAGAACTGATGGCACAGATACAAAACATAATAGAACATTATTATGAATGAAGCCTTTGATGTGATACCTACTCTGTAAATAATTGTTTTTGATGAAGCCAAGTGAACACCAAATGTAACAGATATTAAATAATTGTGCGAAAAAAGCATCAACAGCAAAAGCAAAACCAGAAAAAAAACCGAAAACAACCTGGCAAATGATAATGGTATAGTGAAATTGGGAGAGAGAAGAGAGAAAAGAGAGAGAGAGAGAGAGAGAGAGAGAGAGAGAGAGAGAGAGAGAGAGAGAGAGAGAGAGAGAGAGAGAGAAGAATGATTGAATGATTGAATGATTGAATGAATATATCTTTATTTTTCAAGAGTTACAGAGTAAGAATTACTTACTTTTTTTCATCCAGCCCTTGCCCTAATCAGGAAATACAGTTAAGAAAAAAATAGTGTTACAAAAAAGAAAGAAAAAAGGGTAATAGCAACCCCCTACCCCCACAACCCAGCATCACCTACAAAGCAGTTCAACCTCTATTTTAAAAAGAAGATGGGACACATTCAACAAAATGCATAATCTTCAACTGGATACACTGATAACTATTTCAACAAAAGAGAAAGATATGTTTTCACAAACACATAGATCTAGTCCACAGCCCACCCAACATTAATATCAAGACAGATGCACTGAATATAATTATGTAAATCAAGTAGATTAAAATCGAGAGGAGAAAAAAAACAAAAGACGAAGAAAATACAAACAAAAAGAAAAAGCAAAAAAGCAAAAAAACAAAATAAAACATAGAGTGGAGACAGCAGAGAAAGGACTACCCCCCCCCTTTCCCCCGCCCTCCCCCCAAAAAAAGAAAGAAAAGAAAAGAAAATGATACGCCCATAATTATATCAGATTCTTCTTTACAAAAAAAAACAAAGTTTCTTTAAACATTAGAGAGGGACGGAGGGAGGAGAGAGAGAGAGAGAGAGAGAGAGAGAGAGAGAGAGAGAGAGAGAGAGAGAGAGAGAGAGAGAGAGAGAGAGAGAGAGAGAGAGAGAATAATCTTTATTTTTCAAGGGATACAGAGTAAGCATTACATACTTTTTTCATGAGAGAGAGAGAGAGAGAGAGAGAGAGAGAGAGAGAGGAGAGAGAGAGAGAGAGAGAGAGAGAGAGAGAGAGCACTCCTGGCCCCTGTTTTAAGGAAGGGTTCATTAATTAATTAAGAGGAGTGTCTGAGAGTCCAATGGAAGGGAGATAATGCCTGTCACACAGCGAGGGGGATGGGGAGCGAGGGTGGGAGGGGCTAATGTGAACGTTGTCTGCATTCACTTCTCTCCCCTTTTGTGTCTCGTTTTTTTTCTCTCTGTTGTCTGTCTGATGTTAGCTGTCTGTGTGTCTGTCTGTCTGTCTGTCGTCGTGTTGTCTGTCTGTGGAGTTGCTGTCTGTGTGTCTGTCTGTCTGTTGGTCGTGTTGTCTGTCTGTGGAGTTAGCTGTCTGTGTGTCTGTCTGTCTGTTGGTCGTGTTGTCTGTCTGTGGAGTTAGCTGTCTGTGTGTCTGTCTGTCTGTTGGTCGTGTTGTCTGTCTGTGGAGTTAGCTGTCTGTGTGTCTGTCTGTCTGTTGGTCGTGTTGTCTGTCTGTGGAGTTAGCTGTCTGTGTGTCTGTCTGTCTGTTGGTCGTGTTGTCTGTCTGTGGAGTTAGCTGTCTGTGTGTCTGTCTGTCTGTTGGTCGTGTTGTCTGATTTGTGTTGTTTACCTGTGTGCCTGCCTGTCTGTTGGTCTGTTGTCTGTCTGTGGTGTTTGTTGTCTGTGGCTGTGGGCTTGTCTGTCTGTCTATCTGTTGGCCGTGTTGTCTCTCTGTGTGCCTGTCTGTCTGTTGGTCGTGTTGTCTGGTTTGTGTTGTTACCTGTGTGTCTAGCTGTCTGTTGTCTGGCTGACTGTCTGTCTGTCTGGTTGTCTGTCTGTCTGTGTTTTATTTGTATGTGGCAGTTTCTGCACGTCTGTTTTGATTTTTTTTAAGTATTAGTTTCTGTGTGTGTGTGTGTGTGTGTGTGCGTGCGTGCGTGCGTGCGCGTGCGTCCGTTCGCGTGCGTCCGTGCATGCGTGCGTGCGTGTGTGTACGTGCGCGTGCACGCGCGTACGTGCGCGTGTTGGTGTCTTTCTCTGTGGGTATGTGGGTGGGTGTTTCTGCATGTCTATGTATCTGTGTGTGCGTTCATACGCTTACGTACGTACACCCCTTCTTATTACTTTTAGAGTGCTATGTTATTTCTTGGGCTTTATAAACTACCTTTTCTTCTTAAGTTCGGGAACACTCTTCTTTCGTTGTTACTGTCTTTTCTTGAAGAGGAGAGAGGGATGGACGGCCGGGTGGGAGGGATGGACGGCCGGGTGGGAGGGATGGAGAGATGGGCAAAGTGAGAGTCGAATCCACAATATTAGGTGCTGTAGAGAAGTTACTATCTCTGAAGTCGGATCGCAGCTACCTTAATGGTGGGTAACAGAAAATGGTCGCATAAGCAAAATTTCGCCATTGGTGAACCCTAGAGCTCTAGCTGAAGAACAGCAGAACATAACAAACAAACAAAAAATGATACAGATTTCTTGTGTGACTGGTGTGGTTATTTTTTTTAATTTCATGTTTTTATCGTTGTTTTTTGTGTGAGTGATGTGGCTCATTTTTATGTCAAGTTTTTATCGTTGTTATTTTTCAGTCTTTCTTGTGGGGGGGAGGAGGAGTGTGGCATAATGCTTCTCCCTTTCTGGGGGGTGGGGGGTGGGGGTGGATGGAAAGGGTGTCAAGAGAGTTACAGTTAAAGTTACACAATCAAGCCGCTGCTGTCCTTCCCCCTTTCTCGATTTTTCTGTCATTTTTTGTGATTGTGGTTTTTATTTCTGAGTCATAACCCCTCTCCACCTCAACCAATATCATAATCCTGAACACTTTTCCCCTTCTTTTATTTTTTCTTCCATTTCTGTTTTCTTTTTTCTTTTCTGTTTTTTCTTCTCTTTTCCTTTTATTTCTTCTCCACTTTTCCTTTACTTTCTTTTTCTCTTTCTTTTTAATCCTATTTCTTCTGATCTTTTCCTTCTCTTTCTTCTTCTCTTTTCCTTCTATTTCTCTTCTCTTTCTTCTTAATATTATCTTTCTTCTTAATATTCTCTTTCTTCTTCTCTTTTGCTTCTGTTTCTTCTTCTCTTTCGTCTGCTATTTCGTTTCTCTTTTTTCGTAATCTTCTATTTCTTTTTCTCTTTTTTCTTAATCTTCTATTTCTTTTTCTATTTTCCTTCTATTTCTTCCACTAGTTCTTTTTCTCTTTTCAATCTTCTAGTTCTTCTTCTCTTTTCCTTCTATTTCTTCTTCTATTTCATGATTATCCTCCAGGTTGCTAGTCATTTTTTTTCCTATTCTCTCTCTCTGTCTCTCTCTCTTTCTGTCTGTCTGTCTGTCTGTCTGTCTGTCTGTCTGTCTGTCTGTCTGTCTGTCTGTCTCTCTCTCTCTCTCTCTCTCTCTCTCTCTCTCTCTCTTCTCTCTCTCTCTCTCTCTCTCTCTCTCTCTCTCTCTTTCTTTCTTTCTTTCTTTTTTTTTCGTTTCCTTTTCTCTTTCCTTCTTTATTTTCTCGTTCTCTTTCTTTCTTTCTTTCCTGTTTTCTTTCTTTCTGCTTTCTTCCCTGCTTTCTTTCTTTTTTTCTTGTTTTCTTTCTCCTTTGTTTTGCTCTCCCCCTCCCCTCCCCCCCCTCTCTCTCTCTCTCTCTCCCTCCCTCCCTCCCTCCCTCTCTCCCCCCCCCCTCTCTCTCTCTCTCTCTCTCTCTCTCTCTCTCTCTCTCTCTCTCTCTCTCTCTCTCTCTCTCTCTCTCTGCGCGCGCGCGCGCGTGCGTACGTGCATGCGTGTTTACTGCCTAGAGAACCGAGGCTCAGTAATCGCAATACTGTTATAATGCAACCTGATTTTGCCTCTCATGAAGGTACTAGGTAGCTGCATGCTGACTACGGGAATGTCTGAACACAACACCAGTGTACGCGTTCTTTATGCAATTATATGTTTATTATTTTCTGTCATATGTTCTTAGCAGCACAGAGAGCTTACACATCTAAAAGGCAGAACTGTTCTAACGTGTACACACAGTGTTAGGCATGCGTCCACACACGGGATCTCGGATTTTAGTCTCATTTAAAAGACCAAAGGACTCCAGGGTGTGGTAATTCGTTTTATCAAAACTAAAATTGAAAGAAAAGACAAGAACACACACACGAACACTCACACACATCAATGCTTATTCCATTTTTCTCAAATAAAAAAAATCACACACACACACACCGCGCGCGCGCACACACGCACGCACACACACACACACACACACACAAACACACACACACCACACACACACACACACACACACACACACACACACACACACACCACACACACACACACACACACAAGAAAAGAGCAGAGAGAGAGAGAGAGAGAGAGAGAGAGAGAGAGAGAGAGAGAGAGAGAGAGAGAGAGAGAGAGAGAGAGAGGAAAATGCAGACCCACAGAAAATTAGGAAAACATTTGTACTGACAGTAATTTTCAAGAAAACTGCTCGGTTGTAATTGCTTTTTCGTTTTTCTTTAATCTCTTGCTAACAGGGTTTACAGGGTTTGTCAAACTGTGGGCTGTCTCTCTCCTCCCAGACCCTCCCTCCTTAATTCTGTCAGTCATGCAACAACTGGGATGGAAAGAAATCCAATGGACAGACGTGTTTTCGTCCTCCAGTTTAGGAAATAGGAAAAGCTTGTTCCCACTGATGAAAAGAAAACAGCACAACAGCAAGGACAGCACAAATAAGGACCAGCACAAGGGTCCCCTCCCCTCCCCATATATTGAATTAAAGGAAAACGGGGGCCTTCTGGCACTAGGGGCAGAAGAAATTTATTGAGTTTGATGATGGTGAGATGGGTTGTCTGCCCTTTGGGATTCTTTCCCTTGTCCAGACTGATGAGATGAGTAAACTGAACTTCGGTAATGTGGTGTGTGTGTGTGTGTGTGTGTGTGTGTGTGTGTGTTGTTGTTTGTGTTTGTGTGTTTGTGTCTGTGTCTGTGTGTCTGTGTGTGTGAGTGTGTATGTGAGTGTGGTGTGTGTGTGTGTGTATGTGTGCGTGTGTGTGTGTCTGTGTGTGTGTGTGTGTCTGTGTATGTGAGTGTGTGTGTGTGTCTGTGTCTGTGTGTGTCTGTGTGTGTCTGTGGGTGCGTGTGTGTAAAAGACAAATTGAAATGTCTAGAGTTGTTTCTTTTCTGGTTCCAATATTGTAGAAGATGTAATCACATTCAACCAGTTTCATTTCCTTCTTCAGCCATCCTTTCCTCAGCATTATTCTCTTTGTGGCTAGGGTGGGATGTTGCTGGCAGTCTTGCTTCTAAACCCGATTCAAATCTGTAAACTTTTGACATAGTATGTAACATTCCAGTATGTATAAGCTAATGTAACAGGGGAGCAAACTACCCAAACCAAAACACATTCTCTATACCTTTGTTTATACTCTCATCAGAGGGACTGTTAGGGAGGTGGAGAGGGTGCTGATGCTAACACTGAAGGTGAAGCTTCCATCACTGCCAGCACCTCTGGTAAAGGCTCATCCATGACCCCTAACTCAAGGTCAGGTCTGGCCAAAGGCATGGACCCTAAGAAAAACAAAAAAAATGTCTAGAAGGCTATTATTAAAATATATTAATTTCTACAAGATTTTGTTTCATAATTATTAATCTAATCTTTTGATATATCATTTTCAAAATGAAGGTGAGGTGAGTTGTAACTGGTTACCTGAACTACCTTTCCTTTGCTATTATTATCATTCTCTAAATAACCAGACCCCTTTTTTGAAAAAGGCTTTGTCGGATACCTCAGCACCTTTCCTTGCCTCTGTATAAACTCCTTTTGGAAACTCCTTGTCCACACACACCCAGAGAAAAGGTGTAGGGAGAAAGTGCTACACCCCCCTGGCCATTGGACCCCCCAGTTAATTTAATTGAATTCCTTGCTAACTGTTTACTGTGCTCAATTAGTTCCAGCAGCTGTTTGATCACAGAGAGGTCTGGGCTGTCCATTTCACACTCCCAGTTTACAGAACCCTGTTTAGGTTTTGCCTGAGGGGGGGGGGGGGGGGCAGGGTGAGGGGTGTAGTGGTGGGGGAAAGAAGGCTTTCTACTTCTTTGGTCATCACACGTTCAGACAGCAACTAGATCTAGGCTGTCTGTCATTCTTCTGAGCAGCAATGGAAAATAGGGATCAGTGGTCTAGAGGTAACGCACCTGTCTAGAAAGCGAAAAGTCCGGGCCGAAGTGTGCGGTGGTTTGAATCTCGTTTGGGCCCAAATCTCCCCCCCCACCCCATTCATTAGACCGTGAGTGGTGGTCTGCGTGCTAGTCTTTCGGATGAGACGATAAACTGAGCTTCCGTGTTTTACATATTATGTAGTGCACGTAAAAGAACCCATGGCAACAGGAGGGTTGTCCCTGGCAAAATTATGTGGAAAAGAAGCCACTCTGATAGGGAAACATATACAGTTACAGACAGGAAAAAAAATGGGTAGGCGCTGCTCTTGTGGCAAAACACTTCCAAGGGGAGAGCAGCCCGAATTTTACGCAGAGGAATCTGCTGTGACATAGTGGTATAAAAAAAAAAAAAACAACAGTGGATTGCGCTGCCATTAAGCACCTGACAAGTCAGGCCTAGTGCATCTGACTTCAGCATGCGTCAGAATTGTTATCTGGTAAGTCTTTCCGGAAAATAAAAAGGCAGGAGAGTGTGCCAAAAGAAAAGGCAGAAAATAGACAAGATGGGGATGTAAAAAAAAAACAAGGCAGAAAAAAGAAAGGGATAGAAAAGAGGAATAGTGTATTGTGTTTTGGATATAATAATGTTTCTGTGTTAAATAATAACCGGCATGATTTTTACTTGAAATAGATTATACGTTTATTGTGATGATAACTTTTTGTCCTGAGAGCAATTTTCTTGTTGTTGTTGTTGTTGTGTTGTTGTTGTTGTTGTTTTCTTCTTCTTCTTCTTCTTCTTCTTCTTTTCTTCTTCTTCTTCTTCTTCTTCTTCTTCTTCTTCTTCTTCGCTTCTTCTTCTTCTTCTTCTTCTTCTTCTTCTTCTTCTTCTTCTTCTTCTTCTTCTCTTCTTCTTCTTCTTCTTCTTCGCATTCTTCTTCTTCGCATTCCTTCTTCTTCTTTGCAATTCTTCTTCTTCGCAATTCTTCTTCTTCGCAATCTTCTTCTTCGCAATTCTTCTTCTTCGCAATTCTTCTTCTTCCTTCTTCTTCTTCTCTTCTTCTTCTTCTTCTTCTTCTTCTTCTTCTTTTTTCTTTGTCCACCTTCATATGATCATTATATAAGGGGTGACAGGATAGTGTGGTGGTTAGAGCATTGTGCATTGTGATTATGATCTGGTGGCCCTGGTTCCATCCCGGGTTCAGACTACTAGAGACAC
>CM060345.1:933741-946241 GCA_030674155.1 Stramonita haemastoma | reverse complement strand
CTGAAAAAACAAACAAACAACAACCCCAAATCCTAACTAAACAAAACCAACAGAAAAGCATGAGAAGACAACCTCTACACACGTTTTTATTCTCCTTCAGCAGGGATTGGGGTATGCAGGTTCTGACGCCTTGTGGAAGACTGCGGAGGTTTGAACCCACAGTGAAGGGGGCTGCAAGGTGGGATTGAACTCTCGGCCCTTGGAGAGAAGGAAGCTCAAAGATTGTCGGTGTCGTCCCTCTGTTTGCCCATGCGCTGTGCCATCTTGACATCTTCTGGAAATAACGTTGTTGTTGCCTTAGTTTGTATTGGACAGAACTTGTGCTGTTATGACCGTGTTTGTTGTGATGACTGTGTTTGTTGTGATGACTGTTGTTATAGGACTGACTGTCGTTTGTGGCTTGTGTCTCGAGGTCAGCATGCTCTACAGGAAACACAGAGAGAAAGTTTCTTCTCTTTCTGTGTGTGTGTGTGTGTGTGTGTGTGTGTGTGTGTGTGTGTGTGTGTGTCCATGTTACACTGCGTGTTTTTTTTTCTCTCTAATGTTCTTACCCACACAAACACAGTTTGTGCACCGTTTATAATCGCATACACCTCATGTATGCATTGAGTAGCACACACGCACGAAACACCACCGCGACACACACACACACACACACACACACACACACACACACACACACACACACACACACACACACACATTTACACACACACACATACAGACATACAAACATAGAGTATTACATATCTCATTTTTGATACCAAAGATTGACATTTTTATCCAGATTTCTCTTGGTCATTGATTGTTTTTAAATGACCCAGTGTATGCTACAACTGTGTATATGCCTGTTTGGCCATCTAGGGAAACATATATTATGTACCAAGAATCATTGACAAAGACAAAGCTGAAAGTAGGGATACGTTTTCTAGCCTAAACTTTTGACACATTAAAACTTCTGACAGTGCGGAGATGAAAAGTTTCTACAATTTCTGACAAGCAGCAAGAGGCCTTATCAAGGTTATGTACGGTTTATTGTCATCACTGTCTGTCCATTAATGAGAATAAGTAGGGAAAGATGTGATGTATTAACCTCTTTAGGTAAGGTTAGTATTTCAGACTTAGTTAACAAAATGTATTCATTATGTTTTCTTCTTCTTCTTTTGTTCTTGTTACCGATCTGTTGTGATGTGAAGTTGCAGATAGCAGTGAAAGGAGCTGTCTTCACCTTCGCTTATCCTGTAATCTTGTGGACTGTCAGGGCACCCCTGGTGATTTTTCAACCAGCTTCCTCCACTCCTAGCTATACCTCGCAGAACTATAAGCGTGCATACTTTATGGTGCCTCCAATATTTCCCGAAGAGCAGGCGTACCCTATAAAGCATCCCAGGCACACGTGGCCTGTCTTATCTCAAACATTAATGCAGGTTACACGTGTGTGGGTCAGCTTGAAGATGGCTGATAATCAACATACCATATTTCATTTTTCAAGGAGGGGGGTTGGGGTAGTGTAATGGTTAGAGCATCCTGGGCCTAGTTCTACAGAAATAACAGAAGAGTTACAAAACGGTTATTGCTTCAAAGAACCCACTGGGTTACATGGTGATACACATTGAAATGAGACACAGATCCTGTCTACGCACACACGCACCCTACGCACGACACTCACACACACACACACACACACACACACACACACACACAACACACACACTGGAGATACACGCTCTATAGTGATTCACTCATGAGCATTTAGCACACTCAACATCCATGTGTGACATCAGGGTGATTTGCTGTACATGTGCAGAATACCAGGCACTCCACACTGGTCCCATACATTCCATGGTAGTAGACGTTACTGTGTTGCATGTTTTGAAATTATTCATTTCCTTTTTTATTCACTCATTGTGAAATGAAATCTCATTTTTATGAAACGTGGTGTTTTGTCCTTCAGCTGCCAAGAATCAGCCTCGCTAAAAGCAGCAATGGTGCCTGCCACAGGTTATCTCTGGTGTGTGACCATGTTTGATGTTGGTACCACACTTCAGAATAGAGCCAGCATTGATGCTTCTGATGTGAAGATAGAATCAGCTTGCGTTGTGATAAAAGTTCCTATAAAGGGAAAGTCTTTTGTAAAGAGCTTCATGGTTATTCTTGAACGTGTTTTAATCTGTTCTACTACGCACACAATTGTATTACTGGGCATCTTGCCTGAGCTATGGATTTGTATACAAAATACCCCTTCTGTCTTTTTTTAAAGACCTATAAGCAAAAAGGACACTGGTACAATTGGACAATAAAAGTTAAATGATTGCTTCAGAATGCCATGTGAACTATCCTCTAAACTGGAGCGAAAACGCTTTGGTCCAATCAGACCCACATTCCCAAATGACAGAGAATGCTGTAGCTTTACAATGTCCCATGAATGTCTTAGCTTCTATGTCAGCTGAAAACAATGATGGTTTTTGTGTTTTTTTTTTAAACTGACCTTTTAAGCCATACTATTGACAGGTTGGAAATTAATCTACACATCTGCTGGGGCAGTGTTTCTTTAACATACTTTAGCTGGCCTTGATATTACCCATGTTTCTGAATGCAGTGACTTGTGCTGGGTTTAGGGCACTGCACGACTGCTGGTCACTAACACCTAGGGAATGCTCCTTGCAGCTGAAACAAAGGCAGAAGTGACGTGAAGAGTTAGGACCTTAATGGCAGAAGTGACGTGAAGAGTTAAGGACCCTTAATGGCAGAAGTGACGTGAAGAGTTAAGGACCCTTCCTCTTAAGCCCTAGGGTGGCCTCCCCGTGCAAAACAGTTGTTTTTTACCCAGTTTCTATACATATGTAGCTGATTTGATACATTTAGTGCTATTGTTTCTTTGCATGCTGTCAACTATTGGTTCAAGCTTCTATGTAACTAAAATTTGCCTTTTTTCGTTCAAACCAAGAAACACTTGTATTTGTAACCGACAGTAGTCTTCTTTGGAAATCCCAGGACCCTGATTTTGTAAATTGTGCATTGAAAGCGTGCAGAATGTCTGTAGAAATACAGCATGTTGGCTTTGTAGTTATAAACAGGGAAGGAGGTACAATTGTCTCATATCGTCAGTAAAATTGCAGAAAATTCGTCGTCAAAGGCTCAGACAGAAACTATTGTGGTAGGAACCAAACTGTGTTGTGCTGCCGTTAAGCGCCTGACAAGCCAGGCTGAGCACATGCATCGACTTCGGCGTGAAAAATAAGTGTTTTTTTTGAAAGTCTTTTCTGGAAAACCAAAATCCAGGAGAGTGGACCAAAATGTTAGAAAATTAGACAAGAAGGAAGTGAGAGGAAGAAAAGGAACAAAGAAGAAACAGAGAGAGGGATAGAAAAGAGGAGTTTCTTAAACACAGAATCTACAGAAGGTGGAAATGCTGTTTATACTGACAGGTCTTTGAAAATGATGACACACAGGAGTAAACATGGCTGTCTTCAGACCTTCAGTTTATTTGAACCTCCCCTCTCTATGATTTGCATTTTACGAATTTTTCGAGAATAAAAAATCATTTTCACAGATTTTTTTTTTTAATAAGGAATACTTTCTGAGATCTGTAAAATCAACCAGTGACACTGCTTCTGAACTGTACCATTCTCCCTCCCTCCCTCCCTTCCCCCCCTTCCCCATTTCAGAAACATCAGGGCACGTCTGTTTTATTCATGTTAGTGAAGACACATCTTTGCTGTGGCATTTGCAATGTTGATAAAAACTTATTCCCCCATTTACAAGTACACCGTTTTTACTTTATACATAGACCACGAGAGCTAGAGAAGAAGAAGGCAAAAAGAGGTTTTTGAAAATGTCAGAGTGGTTCGTTTTGTTTGTTTGTTTGTGAAGCTAATATGGCATCTGATTTTAAGGGTAAAGTTGCGAAACACGGACCAGCTAAATGAAGAGAATAGTAAACAATGGTGATGATGTTCCTATAAGCTATAGGGTCGTTGGGGAGCGAGGCATCAGATACCTCAGCTTCTCCATAGGTCAGCATATTGAGGGCGGCGCCCATCTCCTCTCCCTCGCTGCTTTACTTTCCCTGACCCTAAAAGGGCAGGTACCCATTGACAGCTGGGTGAAGAGGGGGCTGTACTGAAGCCAAGGCGCCAAATGGTCACCCATCCACTGGGTAAGCACGTTCAGTGCTGCTTTACCGGAGCTTGGGGAAAGCGAGTGCTCTGATTACTGAGCTACCCCACCCCCAAAGACCATGACAGGGGTGAAAATAAGAAGTCACAAAAAGCAAAATAAATCACAAGAGTGCGTGATCTGTATTAATGAATTTGAAACACAACAGCAGGCTCTGGCATTTTAGAACGTATTTTTGGAAGAAACAACATGACTGATGTCTGCAGCAAAATGAATTCTTGTTTAGTGGCTGTTGTTTTTCTCTATTCGCTACCTCTGAGTACAAACTATGCTTTGCCACCTTGGGGAGGAGTGATGGGAAGTTATGAAAGGTGACTTTTTCAGTGTGTGTAAGAGATAGAGTCTCTGTAGGCAAATGGCAAGTGAGGATGTTAGGTCTCTTTTCCTAAACACAAAAAGCTAATGGTCCTCTCTCGGTTTCTCTTTGTCAGCCTGTCTCTCTGTCTATCTGTCTGTCTGTCTCTCTGTCTGTCTGCTCCTCTTCCCTCTGTCTCTCTACTTCTCTCTCTCCCTGTCTCTGTCTCTCTATCTCTTTCTCCGTCTTTCTTTCTTTCTTTCCTTTTTACTTTCTTCCTGTTCTTTGTTTGTTTCTTTTTATTTCTATTTTTTTCTTTCTTTTTTTTTTCTTTTTTTTCTTTGTTTGTTTGTTTCTTTCTTTCTCTTCACGTGTGCATCTATAAAACAGTGCTACATGTAAAACAAGGAATACAATATCAACAATACAAATTTTAATATGCGCAATGCAATGCCATTATGATGTGTACTGGTTATTTGGGAGTCGCGGTGTGTGTGTTGTGTGTGTGTGTGTGTGTGTGTGTGTGTGTTGTGAGTGTGTGTGGAGAGGAGAGAGAGTTTGATAAATGTTTGAAAAAAATGTAATATAGATGTGTGATGAGAGAGAAGGAGAAGAGAGAGAGAGAGAGAGAGAGAGAGAGAGAGAGAGAGAGAGAGAGAGAGAGAGAGAGGAGAGAGAGAGAGAGAGAGAGAGAGGAGAGAGAGAGCCGTACTCTGGGTGTTTGATTTCGGATCAAAGCTTTATGATGGTTCAGCAAAATGAAATATATTTGTTATCCAACTGCGCAAAGATCTATTCCTGACACTATATATATTTCATTTTTTATATCGGCCCATAAAAACACAAAACCCCATCTTTTTCTGGATGAAGAAGAACGCATTTGTGTATTGATAATCTTTTTGTTAGCCCTGAGAGGGTTGAGCTTTTCTCAGAAATAGATTTACTTTTTTTCCCTTACTTTATAAACATTGTGCTGAATTATTTACACTTTTTTAAACGCAAAAAATAGCGAGGAGTGTGCAAGAATGTAAAGGTATAATCATCAACATTGTGTACTATTCCTGAGAACATATGATACAGAATATGCCACCATGGTAGAGAAAAGGGGATTAAGAGCAACTCTTTCAGAGGTTTTGGGTTTGAGTTAAAGGTTTCTGGAGGTGTGTATTGAAAATGAAATTGTGACGCTCCACCACGAAATGAGTCGCTTAACACTTTGTCCACTTTTCCACTGGGAGCTATTTCATGCACATGGGGGGGGGGGGGGGGTCAAATTGTCAGTTTTGAGATTTTGATTGACTGTAAAACTGTAGTACATTTTACCTTGCAATGAAATATCAAGGCATGATTCAATTTCCGTTTGCTTTTAAACTTGTTTTTAAAAAAATCACCCAAGCTTTCGTTCTGACCACCCATTAGAATGCTAAACTTGTCAGTTTCTCATTTTGTCATTTCCTGCAGTCTATCATTTCATCTTGTAATAACTTTAAATAGAATCGTTTGATTTTCAATCCGTTTTTTGCATTGTATAGCCATTTTATTGCAAATTAATGACATGTCAATAATTAAAATTTGACCTCTGGTGCGGTGCGACTCATTATGTGCTGGAGCGTCACAATTGCCCCTGATCAGAATGTTGTGCTAAATAAGAGTTCCCTCCAGACTGGGTCCTTCACCCATGACCTGAAAGTGTGACCCTCCACCCCGAAATGAATCGCATTGCATCTGCCCCACTTTTGGATCAGAGTGATTTCAGGCAGATGGAGGTTCAAGTTATCGATTTGGGGGATTTTTGTGATTATAAAACTATAAGCTTTGTTCTACTTTGTACTGAAATATCAAGGGGTAGTGATGTTTCCTCTTGCGGGAAAAACGCGTTTTAAAATACCGGGTACCAAGCCTATATCCTGACCCCATATCACGATGCGAAACTTGTCAGTTTCTCTCCTTTTTATTAAAAAAAAGTAGTTTCTGATGTTGAGCATGTCAGTTGGTAACAACTCTCTATAAAATTGTCCAGTTTTCAATCAGTTTTTGTATCGAACAATCTTATCCATTAACTACTTGCAAACAACGAAAAACCGACCTCCGGTGCGGTACGATTCATTATGTCGTGGAGGGTCACAAAATTAATCTGATGCAACAGCAACAACAACAATAGATAAAGGTTTAAGAAAAAAAGATAAAAGGAAAGACAGAATAAACACCTGCTTTATAGGTTTTAAAAAATGGTAACGAGAAATGTGTTCCCATAACCTAACTGGTCGTAAGGAAACAAGGCATCAGAGATCTCAGCTTCTCTAGGGGTCAGCGTATTAAGGGCAGCGCTCATTTTCTCTCCCTCGCTGCTTTACCTTCCCTGACCCTAAACAGGGCAGGTACCCATTTACAGCTGGGTGAACTGGGGGAACTGTACTGAAGCCAAGGCGCGCAAACGGTCACCCATCACTTGGTAACCACGTTCAATATTGCCTAACCTTAGCTAGGAGAAAGCGAGCGTTCTGACCTCTGAGCTATCCCGTTCCTTACATTAGGATGCAGTGGCGAGGTGCCGAAAGTCTCCAGACAAACAAAGGACAGGAGAAAACTGACGAAATGAGAACGGAATGACGGATGAACGCTGTAGCCAGGTGGTTAAGACCGTTTCACTTCAATCTTTGGGGTTCATTAAGATCTGGGTTCCAATCTCCGCAGTGTCCGGTAAATTAAGGGTAGGGGAGGGTGGGTTTTTTTTTACGAACTTTCAGGTCAACTTCAAGTGCAGTCCTGCCAGTACCTTTATTCCCTTCGTGCATATACATATACTAGAGGGTCCAATATGCACGTTACAGATCCCCTATCTTATGTCAGTGTTTGGTGGGCTACACAAACAAACACACCCAGCATGCATAATGGAATTTGAAGGAAATAGACTCCGCCAGGTTCAAGTAGCCCAAAAGACAGGGCTCGTAATGACTCCTCAAGGAGTTAATTCAGGGAGTAGAGGGGAAGTCAGGAGAAGTCTTTCTTGCATTACAGACATTGGACTTGTGTCCTGCTAGGAACGTGGACACGTAACTTGCTGTTGACAGTCAGGAGTCTGAGGCTCCACACCACAGTCACAGAGTAGAGCCCAGTCATGGTGTGGCCACGATAGACGGACAGAACTTTTTCAATGTAGTTACTTATTTTTAATGTGTGACACTGTTTCATCAAATCCTGCGCTCTTTGTTTATTTATTTATTTATCTATTTATATCTATTATTTTTATTGGGGGGGGGGATAACTTTGTCACTGGCTATTGATGCATACATAACTCGTGGCCACATGTTCGGTTCCATGCTACATCGACATCTGGCATCATCGGGGTAGCCTAGTGGTTAGAACGTTTTGCATTGCGTCGGGGATCTGCCGGCCCGGGTTCGAACCCCGTTTAAAGGAATTCCCCCACCCCACCCCCCGGAGTTAACATTAGTGCCAACTCCACTCCCCCCCCCCCCCCCCCCAAAAAAAAAAAAGTTATTCGAATAAGACAGTAAACCGAGGTGCCAAGTGCAAGCACATGCAGAACATCTTGCCCACACGTTAAAACCTGTTTCGCTTTTTTGAAGAATCGGCCATTGTGTGCTGGTGGGAATAGATGACAACCATGATAAACCCGCGTACACACGGGACTTGATGTAAAAAAACAACAACAAAAAACAGCACATGGCTGTTTCTTCCATTGTCCTTGGTAAGAGAAAGAAGAAAAGGAAATATTAATTTTTCTTCAAAGTAAGTGAACATTGATGGCGGGCTAGGTGACAGTGAGTTTCCATTCCTACCAGCTTTCTCTTCTCTCTTCATTCCGTTCTCAACCGCTGGGAGTCATTGTCGGATTTTATACATCAGAAACAAAATTTAAGACTTTTTTCAATTTTGAACTTTGCTGTTTGCTGCAAAATATGATAATTTATACAATACTGTTGTGGTTTTTTTGTAAGTTTGCTTGTTTTCAGATTCTTTGTGTGTGTGATGATTTTTGTTGTTGGTTTAGTTGTTGTGTGGATCACAACAGAGAAAAGTACACAGCACTTGTTTATGATGGGATACCATTTGGGTTTTTTGGCTTCCACTCTCTTGATTTTGTCTACCTGCTGTTGGTTGGGCTATATTTGCTTCCTGTTTTTTTTTTCTCTCTCTCTTTTTATATCTTTTTTGGGTTTTGTTTTTTTTTTAGATGTAAGATAAGAGGGTGGGGAGGGTGGGAGGTAATTGTGGGGGAGGTTGAGGAAGAGGAGGGGTATTGACTTTTAGGCATAAAGAATATAATGCATTGGACGTGTGTGTGTGTGTGTGTGTGTGTGTGTGTGTGTGTGTGTGTGTGTGTGTGTGTGTGTGTGTTATGCTTCCCCCCCCCCCCCATTGATATAGATCTACATGACATGGCATGCGTGTTGTGTTAATGCCTATGGGGAGTCGGGCAAACCCTTCAGATTTGTATCTCCTCAACTGTTCTAAAAAAATGCATTAATGTGTTGCTGTTATCAATCTGTTTGGTTTCTTGATGACCCCATTAAGGCAGAGAAGTTGTCCTTTTGTTTACCTCTATAATTATTATTATTGTTTCCTATTTTGGTCAAAGCCAGAGACTTATGAACTTGATCAATTTATGTCCACTGTGATGAACAGAAAAGATTGCTTTGGGTTATTGCTTTCCGCTCTGGGTGCGTGTATGTATTCATTTATTGGTGGTGGTTTAAAAACAACAACAACAACAACAACAACACTTGATAGGTGCAAGCGCTTGTAAGGTTGAAAAAAGGGAAGGATCTTGTAGTTTTATCTGTGATGATTATAGGAGTAGCAAGTATAACGTTATGTGTTTATTTGTTGTTGATTTGGTTTTGGATTTTGTTTGGGGTTTGTTGGTTTGGGGTTGTTGTTTTTTTGTCTTCCTCACTTTTTTCTTGTTTCATATCTGTTTTGTTTTCTCTGTTTTAATTTCTGTCTTTTCTTCTTTTCTTTTTCTTTGCTCTCGCTCTCTCTGTCTCTGTCGCTGTCTCTGTCTCTGTCTGTCTGTCTCTGTCTCTGTCTGTCTGTCTGTCTGTCTGTCTGTCTGTCTGTCTGTTGTCTCGTCTCGTCTCTCTCTCTCTCTCTCTCTCTCTCTCTCTCTCCTCTCTCTCTCTCTCTCTCTCTCTCTCTCTCTCTCTCTCTCCTCTCTCTCTCTCTCTCCGTCTCTCTCTCTTTCTCTCCGTCCCTCTCCGTGTCTCTCTATCTCTTTCTGTTTTTCTTTAAAAAAATTTTCTTTTATTCTTTTTGTCTGTATCTTCCATTTGGTGATAAAGAAACAAAATGTATTGTTTGTAAGAGAATAAGAAGCGAAGTCTCTGTATGAGTCTATTCAAGTTCAAACGTAGACTACTTTCTTCTCAATGCAAGACAAGCAAAGCGTTTGTAGTGATCATGGATTGCAGCCCATGAATTAGGAATAGTGCAGACATCATCATCCCAACAGCGGCAAGGGAACACTGTTTGCTTTGTAAAACTGGACGTTTTTTATTATTATTTTTTTATTCATGTTTCTTTTTTGAAAGTTTTTTTAAATCTCGTTTATCTGTTAGAGCTCTGAAGTTCACCAATCGCGGGATAAATCGTGTGGAACCATCTTTGCCCCCCCCCCCCTCCCTGCAACCCATAAGGGTAGCCACAATCCATCTTCGGGAGTTGAAAAGTTAACAATGTGTATAGGAAAACAAGACACATCATGATGTTGAATGTGTTGGCAAGGTGGTATGTTCACTAACAATAGTAAAGAAAAACAAGACACATCATGATGTTGAATGTGTTGGCAAGATGGGATGTTTAATCTATATCATCTTCATTACTTTTGGTATAAAGGATTCCATTCCAATCGAATCCAACCATGTTGCTTATAGCCCCGCCGACCACACAAACTATATCGAAGGCTGTCACCTCATCCTATTTTAAAACTTGTATTGAAACTGTGCAACTCTATACCGATGTAAAACGGGGGTATAAAGCCTACTATACAAGATTAAAGAAGAAAAAAACACACCAGAAAAGGACATACAAAGAACTAAAGAGCGCGAAGACTGTACATAGAAACCGGATAAAGGCAGCAGGCATTGGACTAATGACGTGGAATCTGAAAGCAATAATTTTTTTAAATATTATTTATTTACTTATTTAATTTATTTATCTATTTATTTTATTTTATATCGACCAAATGGAATAAGCCCTCATGTGTTTTTTTTTCGTCAGTCCCCCGTTGTATGTAGTTTTTTGTAAATTTTGCCATCTGTTCCCTCCGGCAAACAACGGCCTACTCTTACGAAAAGCGGAACAGCGGAACAGGATTTAAGGGGTGTGTGAACGTGTAATTCAGTCTGTGTGTAGTTTCGTGGCTGGTCTGGGCATGTTAGAGGATGAGTCCTGACACGACTGTTGTGTGGCCATGCCATTTATTTTATCACTCATCTCAACCCCCCCTCCAAGGACAAATAAAGACAACAGCTTTGATCTACTACAATATCTTTGATCTTTCGATACATAATTGCGCTACACTTCGTATATCATGTTTCCCCGAAATTGGAATGTGGCTACCTTCACAGTGGGCAAAAAAAACCGGCTGTATACGCACAGTTATACCATTGGTGAACCTCAGAGCTCCAGCCGAAGAACAAAACAAAAAACAAAATGACCATGGCTTTGGTATAACAAAGATGAGACTTCGGGGCTTTATTTTTTGGTTGAAAATACTCACCAAGATAGTGGTTCTACCTGCTTTAAAAAAAACCACTCACTTCAAAATCAGTGGACTTCCCTTAACTCGGGATGTGGCTGTACCTTTGTAGTGGGTAACACCGATCGCATGCGCGAAATGTCAGCAGTAGCTAATCTGGGAGTGGAGCCTAGGCAGGAAAAGAAGGATCAGCAAATAATTATGGGGCTGCCTATGATTTCAGACAGGGTTGAAGAACTCTTGTCATATCTGGAGCTGGGCTGGGCTGCCAATGATTTTAGACAGGGTTGAAGAAATCTTGTAATAAATCTGGAGCTATGTATGATTTCAGAAACAGGTAAAGAAATCTAGTAATAAATCTGGGGCTACCTATGATTTTAGACACAGTTGAAGAAATCTTGTAATAAATCTGGAGCTACGTATGATTTCAGACACAGTTAAATAACTCTTGCAAGAAACAAAGTGAAATGTCCCTAGAGGTGAAAATGCTTTGATCGTGTTTATGACCCTCGTTTTATAGTACACACTTCAGCAAAAATGTTTTATATTATTATATGCTAAGATGTTTTAGTGCTATTCACATACGAGCAAAATTATATGTTGATGAAGGACAAATTGAAGACGATGACAACAAGAATAACAACATAAAAGCACATATGTTTTAGATCATAGGAACAGCAACAGGCATGTTGTGACTGTACTGAGAGATATTATTAGGGATTTTCAACAAAACAAAAAAGTTCAGTGTGTGTGTGTCTGTGTGTGTGCGTGCATGCGCGCTCTGGCACGTACGTGCACATGCTTAATTGTGCGTGTCATGACAGAGAGGAGAGAGAGAGAGAGAGAGAGAGAGAGAGAGAGAGAGAGAGAGAGAGAGAGAGAGAGAGACAGACAGACAGACAGACAGACAGACAGACAGACAGACAGACAGACAGACAGAGAGACAGACAGACAGACAGACAGACAGACAGACAGACAGACAGACAGACAGACAGACAGACAGACAGACAGACAGACAGACAGACTAGACAGACAGACAGACAGAGACATAGAGACAGACAAATTAACAGGCAGACAGACAGATGTTGAAATGACGTGGGCAAAAATTAACACAAGTGGAAAGATGGAATGTAAAGATAAATTGTCACCAAGCTGATTTATTTGTTCCAAGGGAAATGGAGGGCGAAATATCTATTTTCAGAGTAAAAAACCGTACGTGAGATCATAAAAATGATAAAACACGCCATAAAGATATGAACAGTCACAATGCCCTCACACTGACAGCATAATTATACGTGTCGA
>CM060345.1:903741-928741 GCA_030674155.1 Stramonita haemastoma | reverse complement strand
ATAGCCTTTTTATTGCAAATTACTAACTTGTCAATAACTAAATTTGACCTCTGGTGCAATGCGACTGCAAGGAGCGTCACAACTACAACACCCAACAGCTGTGGGGAGTGATGGAGGCAGTTGCACCAGCCAGGCTTCGTTCAGCCACGCTGTAGTCTAGTGGTTAGGGCGTTGGACTCGTAATCTAAAGGTTGCGGGTTCGATCCCAGCTTTCGGCTATGACGTTGTGCCCTTGGAAAAGGCACTTGACGGCTATTTTCTCACCCCACCCAAGTGTAAAAGGGGTACCAACCTTGTGTTGGGGGTTAACCCTGCGATAGACTGGCGTCCTATCCAGGGGGAGTCTATGACTCTCAGTCGCTTAACGCCACAGAAACTGGGATAAGCACCGGCCTGATGAGCCTTAGGCTCGGGACAGACTTTAACTTAACTTTAACAGGCTCCGTTCACCCAGGTCCCCAGGCCTGAGGGCACACTGCTTTTGTTCTGAACCCTCCTCCTGTCGGCAAAGGTTTTCAATTAAGGAGTTTTATACAGGGGGTGAGCAGTGAGAATTGAAAGCTGGGGAATAAGCGAAGGAGGTTGGTTATGTGTGTGTGTGGTGTGTGTGTGTGTGTGTGTGTGTGTGTGTGTGTGTGTGTGTGTGTGTGTGTGTGTGTGTGTGTGTGTGTGTGTGTAAGTAAGTAAGTAAGTAAGTAAGTAAGTAAGTAAGTAAGTAAGTAAGTAAATAAGTCTTCAATTTTAACGTCTTTCCACTTTAAGTGATACCAAACGACCCTACGATAGGAGACTGGATAGTTGAAAGAGAGAGAGGAAGAGAGAGAGAGAGAGAGAGAGAGAGAGGAGAGAGAGAGAGAGAGAGAGAGAGAGAGAGAGAGAGAGAGAGAGAGAGAGAGAGAGAGAGAGAGAGATCTGAATTGATTTATTCTTTTATTATGAGGATAATGGAATAAGCACTCGTGTGCTTTTTTCATCCAGTCCCCGTGTGTATGCAGTTTTGTCAATCTTGTCATCTGTTCCCACTGGCACAAAATGGCCTACTCTTACGAAAAGTGGAACAGGATTTAACGTGTGTGCAAGATGTTCTGCGTGCGTTTGCACACGGGGCCTCGGTTTATAGTTCTCATCCGAAGGACTTTTCAGGAGAATGAAGTCAGCACTGATGTTAACTCCAGGAGAAAAATCTCCTCGACCGGAATCGAACCCGGGTCGTCAAATTGCCAGTGCAATGTTCTGACCACTAGGCTATCCGTTCGTGTGTGTATGTGTGTAATTAAGTAAGTATTTCTTCAATTTTAACATCATTACACTTTAAGTGATACCAGACGACCCTACGGTAGGAGACTGAATAGTTGAGAGAGAGAGAGAGAGAGAGAGAGAGAGAGAGAGAGAGAGAGAGAGAGAGAGAGAGAGAGAGAGAGAGAGAGAGAGAGATCTAATCTGTGTGTGTGTGTGTGTGTGTGTGTGTGTGTGTGTGTGTGTGTGTGGTGTGTGTGTGTGTGTGTGTGTAAAAACAGGTTTAAGTGTTAGTGAGGCAGAAATGTTGAAAAAGCCTTTTGTCTTTAGAAATGATGTATGGAATGTACTGAATAACACCCCCCCCCAAAAAAAAAAAAAAAAAAAAGAGCTGGTAGTTTTGACAACATAATTCCCCCACAAGACCATTCTGTTGTTTATTGTAGTGTAGTGCCGTGTCGTGCCGTGTCGTGTCGTGTGTCGTGTAGTGTAGTGTAGTGTAGTGTAGTGTAGTGTAGGTAGTGTAGTGTAGTGTAGGTAGCGTAGTGAGTGCAGGAGAAAGAGAGGGGAGGGGAGAAGATAGCTACTTTGTGACCTAATAAAAAAATAAATCCTGGCTGTGATCCTGATAGAGGCTACACTCCACCCTAAGCTTCCTGGTCATGTAGTATCTTCTATACAATGCTAGCCTGACAAAAATGCCGATTTTCACATACTGTTTTAAAGTATGAAAAAATGCAGCGTACTTTGCTTTGGGATTGAGGACACAGAGCAATAGCAGGTGGTCAGGAGGAAGTTGGAAAGGATCATCACAATGAGGGTTGCTTGTGTTCCTACAGCAATTGCTCTGCGCATGCATAAGGTGGTTAAGAAGTTAGCAGACGACAAAAGGACTGACGGGGTATTGTCTTGGCTGAAAATGAACTTTAAAAATGAACACTGCCAAATGTGTGTAAAATCACACACACACACACACACACACACACACACACACACACACACACACACACACACACACACACAACACACACACAATATATATATATATATATATATATTGTGTGTGTGTGTGTGTGTGTGGACTATATATATATATATATATATATATATATATATATATATATATATATATATATATATATAATGTATGTATGTATGTATGTATGTATGTATGTATGTATGTATGTATGTATGTATGTATGTATGTATGTATGTATATATGTGTGTATATATATATATATATATCCTCCTATCCTCCTATCCTCCTATATGGCTGTGAATCATGGACTCTGACAGCAGAGTTAGAGAGAAGAATCCAAGCATTCGAGAACAAGTGCCACAGAAGACTCCTCAAAATATCTTTACAAAGAACACAAGACCAATAACTATGTGAAAGAAGAAATCAAAAAGCGTGTGGGCCCCCAAGAGCCTTTGCTCTCCACCATAAAGAGGAGAAAGCTGATGTGGTTTGGTCACACCACAAGACACAACACCCTAGCAAAAACCATCTTGCAAGGAAAAGTCGAGGGCAAGAGAAGAAGAGGCCGCCAAAAGAAATCATGGGTTGACAACATCAAAGACTGGACTGCCCATCCCCTGCAACGCCTCCTACTAGCCACACAGGATCGTGAAGCATGGAAAAAGATCTCCGTTGCGTCTTCTCTCATGTCCCCCCTACGTCCTTTGGGACATGGGACTGAGTGAGTGATATATATATCGAGAGAGAGAGACAGAGACAGAGAGAGATCCCTTTGTCTGGTGACCATGGGGGCACCCCTGAAGACTTGACAACCAGTTTCCTCCATTCCTCTCTCTGTTCTGTCTTTCTCAAAGTTTTGTTGAGTTCTAGGCCTGTCCATTCGCTGATGTTGTCCTCCCATCTCTTCCTTGGTCTGCCTCTTTTTCTTCCTCCTTGGACAGTGCCTTGCAGTATTGCTTTTGCAAGTCCATTTGATCTTGTGACATGCCCGAACCATTTCAGTTTACGCTTCTTTACGATTGATAGAAGATTTTCGTAGATGTACATGTGTGTGTCTGTGTGCGTGCGTGTGTGCGTGCGTGTGTGTGTACGTGTGTGTGTGTGTGTGTGTGTGTGTGTTGTGTGTGAGTGTGTGTGTGTGAGGATGCCTTAGCACGTGTAGTATGAATACAAGAGTAATATAGACAAACAGAAAAAAGCACTAAAAAAATAAAAGGGGTGTGTAGCCGAGGTGTAAAGTAAAAGAGGGAGGTAAGGAGGGGGGGGAGAAGCTTCTCCCTCTCTCTCCTCTCTCTCTCTCTCTCTCTCTCTCTCTCTCTCTCTCTCTCTCTCTTTCTCTCTCTGTGTTCTGTTCTGTTCTGATCTGATCTGATCTGCAGTTTAATGTCTGTTCACATAAGTGATATTAGACAAAAAAAAAAAAAGCAAAAAAACCCAAATGCAAACAAATAATGTTACTTGTAGAACTTTTAACCGAAGGTAGAAACAAAAAGTAAAAACACAAAAAGTGAACACTAAACCCTGAACAAGCAATCGGAACTTTTCTAGAAAATTAAGAAAGAGCACGACATCAATGTCTGTCTGTTTTGTGTGCGCTGTGTGCGTGTGTGCGTTATGTGCGTGTGTGCGTGCGTGCGTGTGCGTGGTGGTGCGTGTGTGTGTGTGTGTGTGTGTTGCTTAGATTTAAATGTAAAGAACGGGGAAAGCGTGAGACTAGAGAGAGAGAGAGAGAGAGAGAGAGGAGAGAGAGAGAGAGAGAGAGAGAGAGAGAGACGAGAGACAGAGAGAGACAGAGAGACAGAGACAGACAGACAGACAGAGACAGACAGAAGACAGACAAAGAGAAGAGACAGAAGAGAGAGACAGAGAGACACAGAGAGAACACAGAGAGAGACACAGGAGAGACAGAGAGAGAGACAACAGAGAGAAAGAGAGAGAAAGAGAGAGAAAGAGGAGAGAGAGAGGAGAGAGAGGAGAGAGAGAAGAGAGAGAGAGAGAGAGAGGAGAGAGAGAGAGAGGAGAGAGAGAGAGAGAGACGAGAAGAAGACAGACAGAAGAGAGAGACGAGAGACAGAGAGACAGAGACGAGAGATAGAGAGAGAGAAGTAGAAAAAATAATGTGGACATGCTGCGAAGATCTTGTTTGCATACTCTACACAGTCATTCATGCAAGGAACATTGAACAAAGGCCTTGAAGGTCAAGTCGTTTTAATTATGTTCATTTTTGTAATACTTTGCATCAACACAATGTTTTTCTAGTGGAATAAATTGTTTTGATCAGTTATGGGAACAAACAAAACTAAAGCATTTTCATTCAAACACTTTCATTTGTCATAGACAGAAAAAACACATGCTGGTTACAAGCCATACATAAAAAGTGCATATATGTAAACATAGTGTCAGGGATATATTAACAACAAATGCACAAGATCCGAACATCAGCACACACCCACCACAATAGAAAAAAGCACCGGCAACCAAGAACTGCCTCAGCCAGTTAACTCATCCAAGTAAAATCAACATTCTCATGCGAAAACCAGTATGCCCACGTATCCACACACTCACACATGATTCGCGCGCGCGCGCGCGCGCGTGCACACACACACACACACACACACACACACACACACACCACACACACACACACACACACACGCTTTTAAGATATAAACCAGAATGTGGTAACATGTTTGAATTAACAAGTTATCAATGAAATTAAACACTTTGTCCTTTAAAATATTGAGCACAGTTTAAAATGATAAAAGGCAGCCTTTGGAGTCAAAGCAAGTTGTCCTGAAGTTTTTCATTTTGTTCTATTTCAGCTGCGAGCCGGCTACCCAACCCTAACTCCAGCCTCTTTTTTTTGGCTGAAGGGGGAGGTAGGCTTTTCCCAATGCTCTGACCAGCAGTGACACAATGACTGACCCACTGACTTTTGAATTCTGACACCATCTTTTGAAATAGTTCAGACCACATTGTGTTCAATCCAACATGCTTTCAAACACAGAAGTGACAAAAAGCTAAACTCCAGCCGTGTTATCTTTACAGCCAGAGAGTACATTCACCCTCAGTAATGATATGTAAATTATCACCTTGTAAGTTGTGCAAACCTTGTATTTCTCTCAGAAATTGTGCAAACCTTGTATTTCTCTCAGAAATTGTACAAACCTTGTACTTCTCTCAGAAATTGTACAAACCTTGTATTTCTCTCAGAAATTGTACAAACGTTGTATTTTTCTCAGAAATTGTACAAACCTTGTATTTCTCTCAGAAATTGTACAAACCTTGTACTTCTCTCAGAAATTGTACAAACTGTATTTTTCTCAGTCAGAAGTCAGTTGGGTAGTCAAAAGCCAGTTGTGTGTGCTCACCACCTAACCCTTATCAGGCACACAACTGTGTACAAGGCTGCCATGACATACATGAAGAATAAATGCAAAACTGGTTACAGAAAACAGTCTCGTTGATCTAAAACATTCAACATTTTCTATAAAAAAAAAAAAAAAATTAAAAGAGAAAGAGATGTATAGGCAACTTGCAAATAGTTTCCAGTTCGCATTTCATAATAGTAAAATTAACTGGCAAGCAGCTTCAAATGCATTTTTTAAAATAATGGACATCTAAATATATTTTACCCTAAAGTAATAACATAGGGGAAGGGGCAGCAAACAAAGGGAACGATATTAATTGCATAATTTAAAAATGTCTACCAGACACAGTACAAAACTACTAAGAATTTCACACAAAAAGGACAGTTTAAAACATGTCTTAAGCCACGACCTTCAGATTGTGATAAGACATGATACAGGCAATAAGCTACACACAAACACCATCTTTCATCTGAAGATGAACAATATGGGCGATGCTTGGAATGGTTACGTGCAACTAAACCAATTAATTACACAACTTCCCAAATAAAAACCATAAAAATCATATCGCCATTACTGAAAAAAGTGCACCCAAAAACACCTCGTAACTCATTCAAAAAAGGGCAATGTTATGCTTGGAACAAAATCAGTTTTACTGGGTCACATTTAATCAAATCAAATCAAATCAAATTATTTTATTTCGAGGATAATGAATAAGCACTCGTGTGCTTTTTTTTTTTTACATCCAGTCCCCTCCATAAATCAGGGATTACATCAGTTTAAGAACACCTCCAGCTAACAACAATCATAAACCAAACAAGGACAAAACAACAGACAGTAATAAACAGAAGACAAGATGTAAGGACAGAAGATATAATAGGATAACAAAGGCGCACTACAGTGAACTAGAATTAATAATAAACATTCAGATGATCATTATAATAAAAAACAAAAACGAGGGAAACAAAAAAATCGATGATAAGTAAATAGTAATTAATTTTTTAAAGTAGTAGTTAAAACACAAGTTAAGCACTGGGTACATTATCCAACCATCGCCTGTCCACAAAACTAGTCATAGGCCTAGAGATCAAAGATAATAGTAGAGGGAAAAAAACAAAACAAAACCCCCATAAAAACAAAAACAAACAAACAATAAACCCACCTTAATCAAAATATATTCATTTTGGGGAAGTACTACCAATGACAAATTGCATAAACATATGTCCCAGATTAAAAAAACAAAAAGGAAAAAAAAACAAGAAACAAAACAAAATAACCCCACAAAAACTCCATATGATTCACACACACACACACACACACACACACACACACACACGCACGCACGCACGCACGCACGCACGCACGCACGCACGCACGCACGCACGCACGCACGCACGCACGCACGCACGCACGCACGCACGCACACACGCGTTCTCGTGCACATCATTAGGCACACCAAAACTACCTAACCGTAACATAATTATGTTGGACATAGTTATGGAGCTGGTAAGCAGGGATGGGTAGATTAGGCTCACAAAAATCTATTTCATACAACACACACACAATTATTAAAACAGAGAGTATAAAATATGAAGAAACACTTCTCAATACAATGGTAAACAGGATACATTAAAGGTAAGATTTGGAGAGAGAGAGAGAGAGAGAGAGAGAGAGAGAGAGAGAGAGAGAAGAGAGAGAGAGAGAGAGAGAGAGAGAGAGAGAGGAGAGAGAGAGAGAGAGAGAGAGAGAGAGAGTTCACAGTATATTGCAGATATAAATTGCATTCAATTTTCAAATAACCAGCACTATCATTACCAACACTCAGTGGTTGCAATTGTACAATAAAACCCATACTACAATTGTGATAGATACGTTATTTTGCATAAAAAAGTAAGAATGAGACTCATTCACAAGTCCGTTACAATTATACAATTATAAGATACATGTTATTTTGCATAATAAATATGACAGTGAAAATCATTCTTAGAATCAGTTACAAATCCACAATGAAATGATACATTTAAACGTTTACGCAGGAAGAGAGAGAGAGAGAGAGAGAGAGAGAGAGAGAGAGAGAGAGAGAGAGAGAGAGAGAGAGAGAGAGAGAGAGAGAGAGGAGAAGAGGAGAGAGAGAGAGAGAGAGAAGATTTTCCAACAGGATGAGGTGTGGTTATTTACTTCTAATGCATCAAGTGGATTAGAAGGCGATTTTTGTAGGTTGTTAATGATTAGAGCTGTTTAACTGAACCAGGAAGGTAATTTCACAGCACAGGGCCTGAGTACAGTAAACTAGATTTGAACAAGTCTATTCTTGGGATGGGGACAACTGGCTTTACAGTATTTCTGGAATGATTCATAGGGAACTTATCTTTTAAGGATGTGGGGATAGCTCCTGCCATTATCTTAATCATCATGATGCCTTTGTTATATTTTAGTCTTTGGTGTAGGGAAGAGCATTTAAATAAGTATAATCCACTTCTAGCAAGGTTGTTTTCTTCAAAAGGACGAGTTTAGGAGCACGTTTGTACAGGCTTTATAACGGTTTCAAAGTGTTTGCACTGGCAGAATCCCACAGGGTTGAAGCATAATCTGTTGAGAATTGTAAATTAGCTTGAAAAAATAATGTCCTTGAATGAAAGTCAAGAAAGTTTAATTTTAGTCAACTGGTATACTCTTTGGGATAAATATGTGCATAGGTGAGAGATGTGGTAGAACCAGCTGAGATTTTCCTCAATTGTTACTTCTAGGACTTTGTGGTGTGAGGTTTGTTCAATTGCTTCCCTATTGATCTGGATGGGAAACTGCGAGATAAATTTTGTCCTTGTCTGGTGGTGATAAGCATGCATTTTTTTGCCGTTTATGCAGGGAAAATATGTAACAAGTAACCAAATGGTGGAAGAGAAACCACACAACAAACTCGTGTCCCTTTCAGCTGGGGAACATAAGCGCAATACAGGCAAATGCTTCACGAGCAAAATCAAAGTTGCTACAAAAAATCAATGTCGGGCTATGTTGGAATGTTTTATAAGTAGAGGAGGTTTCACCGCCATTGCCAATTCCCACATTCTACCAGACACAAAGAAAAAAGCATCTGCAATACATTACTTCCCTTTATGCTCAGTACTCCAAATTGGGTAATCAAAAAAGCAAGAATAAAAAGAACCAGCTTTTCATAACCAATTTCAAGAAAGCTAGAGTAAATGTTTCCACACAAAATGTCAAAGTATGTGATGGAAAGGGAGATAACTGGAAAGAGCAAGTACTTTAAATACAATACTGTCCAACATTCCTCGCTGAAATTCTTTTCTTTAAAATCAAAAGCACAAAAAAGAAACATTCATACAGCTAAGTTTTCCGTACAACTGCATGTATACAGTCCATGACCAGCCACTAAAACAAACCCAAACATGCTCAATTTTTCTAGTTTCACACAACCCAGGTTTTATGAAAGCACAATATTTAGCAAGAAAGGCTCAACAAACAAAAATACCCCAAAATAACCACATCAAACATTTTGGAATATACACATTTTTAGTGAAGTTTCATACTTACAACAAAACATGTACAGAACAGATACAACAGAAAGGTTGGACAAATTCACGGATGCCTACAAGAATTCCTGCAGCATTTAGCGCTGATTGATGTCAGATCGGTCATTTTAGTCTTGCCACTACAACCAGTTTTTAGGGGGCCTCCAAGTTCTTTCCATTTCATATTAAAATATCTTTTCTGTTTTGTCTCCATTTAAAAAAATATATTGGGCCTCTAAGTGTTTTCTTCCATTTTGTTTCCTTTACAGAATTAACTTAAAAACATTCCCCAAAAGACTGATTAATACAGTTGTGCTGGCAAATGGAAACCAAAGACTGCTGGGAGAGATGCAGATGGAGCAGTCTATCAATGGGCTGGAAGTGCTATGACCTGGGTAACGAGCATGTCCCTGAGCTACAGCAAAGCAACAGACAAGGAAACCAGGGAACAGGACACATCAATAATATACCTTCATTTATATAAATCTACGTATAACATTAAAGGCAAAAAATTGTCATACCACATTTTGTAGAATAAAAGGTAAAGGCAAGTGTTTCCATAACCTGTGTGGTCATTAGGGGGCGAGGCATCAGAGACCTCAGTTTCTCTAGGGGCCAGCATATTGAGGGCGGTGACTATTAAAGCCAAGATGGCAAAAGATGCAAAAGGCAAGATGGCAAAAGGTTACTTATCTGCTTGCTCAATGCTGCTTAACCTTAGCTTTGGTGAGGTGAGAGTTTTGATCACTGAGCTATACCGGACCCTAGTAACAAAAGGAAAGAAATAACTTGAGGTTTAAGAAATATACCGAACTTTCACAAATCAAAATACCGTAAAGTCTTAATTTTGCATTCCAATACTTCCTGCACCTGCCGCCTTTAACAAAGCCATGGTGAATTTTTAAAGTCAGAGTTGGTTACAGAAGCAACGCCAGCTGTTTCTTTCAACTCCAGACATACAGAATTTTACCTTCCATGTTATTTGGGTAACTGCTATTCTCCACTTCTCTCCACCCCAAACTAAATAACCCGAACACACAAGGTGTGCAGCTTTTGGGCAGGCTGCAGTGTAACATACACTGCTGATGATCTATACCTGAGGTAGACCATTCCCTAGGTAACTGTCACACAAATCCTATCAAACCACACACACACACACACACACACACACACACACACACACACACACACACACACACACACACACACACACACAACACACACACATGAACGGACTGTCTACCCCTGCTTTTTCATAACGCCTTGTAATGCTTTATCAGTTTCCCAGCACCTTCCCTCAATGAGTATTCACTAATGCATTCTAAACCAGCAGCTCCTACTTATTTTTTCGATAAACTTTTTCTAAAATGCACACCTTTCAACTGATTGTTCCACCAGGCAATCTAAACCCAACATCCTTCTACTCCAGTTTTTATGTGCATTTTTTTTCTAAAAAGCTCCCCCCCCCCTGAAGCTAATCAGAAGTTTGCCTGTCCCCTATCCCCATCCTCAGTCTTTACACCTCTTTCCCCATCACTATACACCAGAACAGTGTAACACCCCTCCCCTTCCTAGCATCCTTTTTCGAAAAATTCTCGCGCCCCTCCTCCAACCCCAAAGAATTTTTTTTTAATGTTTAGCCACTGTGTCAGCATACACCATTATCCACCTGCCTTTGTGTCCACATGTGGGGCCAGGGGTAATAGTTGAGGTTAGTGTTAGAGTTAGTGTTAGTTAACAACAGGGAAGGGTTGTCTGTCAGATGGTCGGTCTGAATGTTAGAATCATGTGGACACAATAGCATGTGGACAATTGGTATGTAGCTGAAGACACAATGCTATGCACATATTGAAACCTGGACTCCTGTTTCAGACGAGTAGGCCATTGTGTCCCGGTTAGAACGGATAACCACATGCACACAGGGACTGGATGGAAAAAAAACCGAACACTTAATCGATTATCATTGAAATAAATGCTAAGACAAAATAAATGGTCTGCAGTTTGCCATAGCGTAAAGCGTTAGATTGGAATCACCACTTTCATCAAAAGCCAACACTACAGATTGGACATGGGTGTCCACAAATTTACAATTTAGGTCAAAATATAGGCATTTTTGAATCCCAGATATGATCCCTCCAAAACCCACGTAAAATGTCTACCAGCCAGCCCTCCTTTAGTGTCCCCACTGCTCTCAATGTGTATCAGATCCCCTGCTACACTCCTTTCCCTTCCTTGCCTCTCCCTCCAACCTCATGTCTCCTTCCCTCAACTAGCCCCTTCACACACACACACCTGTATATAACACTAACGTTTTTTTAAATTCTATAAAAAAAATAATAATAATAAACAGCTTACAACTACTATACAATCTGACTGATGTACTTGATACCAAACAGGAATGGTATACTCCTGGCAAATCATTACTCAAGATTTGCTCCCAATACTTGAAAACTCTATTTTACTCACAAAAAATCTAAAATACCTTGATCGGTTAGTGGTGGTTCAAGTACAGATTTCACAACAGCAGGGAATAGTCCTGATGATGAAGGTATTAAAAATATATTTTTTAGGATTTCTGAGCAAATCTGTCTACTTCAGCCCAAACCAAAGCCTATTTGATTATCTATTTTCCTATTCCTTTCTTGGGGTATTTGACACTTCACTTCCCAACGACCATTTAGGTTATGGAACACATTACCAATTTTCCAAGGACAAAAAATTCTCCTAAAAATAAAAAGCATTGCCGTATAGCATTCTGAGCCATGAGCCTGAGCATAAAGAGACATTGACAGAAATAATTTTTATGGGCTTAAAAAAAAGTTACTAATGTGTCTAATTTGCTATCCTTCTTCAGTGGTACTTTGTAATAATAATAATAATAATAATAATAATAATAATAATAATAATAATAATAAACAACAATAATAATAATAATAATACATGGAATTTATATAGCGCTATATCTTGTAGAAAAAAACAAATCAAAGCACTTGCATTCGACCTACACAACACACAGCAATCAAAAATTTATACACTTTGTACACTTTTATCACCTTGACAAAAAACTTGAGCACATTTCCAATAGGTATGATATTGATGGCTACTCTTTTGTACACTTTATCACCTTGAACAAAACCTTAAGCACATTTTCAAGAGGTATTATATTGATCCGCTACTCTTTTTATACCTTGCCACATCTTTTTCTTTTTTTTTTGGGGGGGAAGGTTTTTTTTTAAAGAGTAATCTCAAAAGATTTTTGGAAAGCCATATTTTGTCTCCAAAGGCAGCATCTTTTTTTACGACGAAAGTATCAGTGTAAACTATCTTTTTAAAAAAGTATGTTTGAGGAAAAAGTAGTGAGGAAAGACGAGTGCAGGTACCAACTTCTCAAACATTTTGAAAATGACTTATCCAAGATTTAAAAAAAAAAATGAATGAAAATAAAGTTTGTCGCCAAATATATATGACATATACTCATACAAAGCCATTTATTTACACATCTTAGTCCAATCTATCATACTTCTATTCCAACTTGACAAACTTAAATTGACTTTAGGATTTTGTATCACAGTATCTTTATTTTCTAGAATCTCTCTCTCTTGTGAATATAATATATATATATATATATATATATATATATATATATTATATATATATACAATATGTAGACATATATTATACATATATATTACAAACTATGTGCAACACAAAGTTTTGGCTTTTTGGTTTTTTTTTACAAACTGAATGCATTCAAAATCGTTAAAATCTAACTGCACTGTTTTAGTAATAAACTTGTACAGAGGCTATTAGCTTGTTTATTGAAATGGATTTTTTTGTACAATATGGAGTTCTATCATTACCCAGAAATATTCTGCAAGACCGTTTCTATGGAACTATATAGAGAATTCATCTGTTCAAAGTTCATAATAAAATTCATCAATCTTCTATGGTAATATGGTTTCAATGAGTTAACTTGAGAGAATATGATTCATGAAATACTCCTTTGCTGTTTGTTTTTATTTTTCAAATTTATCAGAATCTTTAAAAAAAAAAGTAGTTGGTCTTTGCCATTAATGTTACAAAACAAAAGTAACCGCTTTAAAAAAAATCTTTCTGCACAGCATAATGGAAGCATACATGATGAAATATGCACAAGTTGGGAAGTGTTCTGCTCTAGAAGAAATCTGGACTTAAACATAAAACTTTGTTTAAAGCTAGTCACACCTAACAATTTACACAAAAAATTGAAAAAAAAATAGAGCCAAGTCACAGAGAATGTCGGGTAGGCCAAGTTCTAAATTTCCACACACCATTTTTTTCTATTGGTATATGACATGCCTGAGACAACAAAACCAAGTACTTGAACATTCATTTTCAATGGCAACTGTCACAGTAAGTTTCCCTGATATGGTAGCAGGTTTTCTAAAGCTTCTTTAAACGAGTTTTAGCCAACTGAGGATGAATAAAGTGTTGAATCCTATCAAGAAATCACTGCATCCTATCTTCACTTACGAAACAGTATTTTTTTCATTTCCTCGAGGCTCACCAGAACTACACAATCCAAACAGAATTAATGTAAATATTAAAAAAACACACCAACCCTTACACCAGATGAATCAACCGAGTCTTGTATCTAGAAAAATCCTAGATTCAGAAACTGTTAGAACAGGTTTTTGTTCATTCAAATACGGCTGAACTTATTCGTATCCCCCTAGCCTCATAAACGAGGGTAAATTCGTAGCCAACACCAAATAATTGTGGAAAGGATGGCACACATTTCTGCTGGAATGCTGCAATACACATCACTTAACTATTGATACCAGTCCTACAAAACTTTTTTTAAAAACCACACACCCCAATCATGGGATTATCCCAACAACACCCCCCCCCCAAAAAAAAAACAAAAACAAAAAAAAACACCCCCAAAACATTTATGTAGCGGTAGAGATCAGGAAAGGAGTATGTTGATGTAGAGTATGATGCAGGCAGTTCAGTGTCGATAAGAATGAAGTGTTGAATCGACACCATGTTCTGACAATTCAGTTTGAAAAGAACCCTACATGGCTATAAAACAAAAAATACCTGAGCCACTGGAAAAAAGAACATTCAAAATGTATTTTCAATAGGTCATTAGCGTGACTCTGTGTGTCTGTGTGTGTGTGTGTGTGTGTGTGTGTGTGTGTGTGTGTGTGTGTGTGTGTGTGTGTGTGTGTGTGTGTGTGTGTGTGTGTGTAGAGAGAGAGAGAGAGAGGGGGAGGAGAGAATGTGTGTGTGGTGTGTGTGTGTGTGTGTGTGTGTGTGTGTGTGTGTGTGTGTGTGTGTGTGTGTGTGTGTGTGGTGTGCGTGCGCGCGTCTGTGTGAGTGTTGGCTTGTGTTTATAATGTCATAATTATTTCTTATTTGAAGTTATTTCAGAATGTTTGAACAACTATGAAATACAGCTATCTTGTGTCCCTTGAGATAATGCACATCATTATGCATGTCAGTATTGTCATTGCCCTTCATAAGATGGTTACACTGCTCTTGAGTTGACTGGACTGGACTGGACTGGACTGGACTGGACTGGACTGGACTGGACTGGACTGGACTCCACCTCCACAGTAGTTCAGGACTGTCTTCAGCCTCCAAGCCTGAAAGCAGTTAACATAATTATAAGAAAAGGAAAAGGAGGCAGGGGTCTGGAGGGAAAGAGAGAGAGAGAGAGATGAGAGGAGAGAGAGAGAGAGAGACACCGAGGAGCACCGAGCAGAGAAGAGGGGAGAGAGAAGACAGACAGACAGTACAGACAGAAGACAGACAGCCAGAGAGACAGACAGACAGAGACACAGAGGGGTAGAGAAGAGAAAGAGAGAAAGAGAGAGAGAGAGAGAGATGAGAGGGAGAGGAGAGAAGAGAGAGAGAAGAGAGAGAAAAGGGAGAGAGAGAGAAGAGAGAGAGAGAGAGTGGAGAGAAGAGAGAGAGAGAGAGAGAGAGGGGAGATGGAGAAAGAGAGAGAAGAGAGAGAGAGAGAGGAGGAGAGAGAGAAGAGAGAGAGAGAGAGGGAGAGAGAGAGAGAGGAAGGGAGAGAGAGAGAGAGAGAGAGAGAGAGGAGAGAGAGAGAGAGCAGAGGAGAGAGGAGAGAGGAGAGAGGAGAGAGAGAGAGAGAGAGAGAGAGAGAGAGAGAGAGAAGAGAGAGAGAGAGAGAAGAGAGAGAGAGAGAGAGAGAGAAGAGAGAGAGAGAGAGAGGAAGAGGAAAGGAGAGAGCACAGAAGAGCAGGAGAGAGGGAGGGAGAGAGAGAGAGATTTTCTCAACGAATTAAGACTGATCTAAAAATTAAAAGATGGATTTGGACTGAACAGCGGGAATCTGTAATAAACATTACTGAAAACCCAGTCCTGTTATCTGAAAAATTACTAATTGGAACATAACACTTTGAAGCAAAATAAATTTATACCCGGTTTTTCATAATTAAAAAAACGCCACAACTTTTTTTTTTTACCTGAAGTACAAGTCATTTGTTTTCATTGCCTTTAAAGACGAAAATTTACGATTATCTTAAGGCACTGTCACAATTCCTTTCTATTAATTGGTTTTGAAATAATTTAACCTTTACTGACTTTTAACAAATTTCTCCTTTTAACAGATCAGTCACCAAAATTATCTCCACACTCAACAATTTATTTCTCTACCAACAACTTGCCAATGTATTTCAACAGAGCAAACTACTCATTTTCAGACTGCATCAATATTTGTTAAAAGTCGAGTATGAGAACAGCCATTTTCTCACCTGTATTGTGTCAGAAGCACGTCTTGCCCCCCCCCCCCCTCCCTCCTTCCCCCCCCCCCCCCCCCCCCCATGCAGGCAGTTGCAGCATCAGTGGTAGCAACAAACTGATGACAGATTCTTCAACACAGCACTGAGGTCTGTTCCAAAGGAAATGCAGGTCCTGGGAAGATCTCCACTGGCGCCCGGTTCTTTTCTCTGGATGAACATGGAACAGTGCCTGGCGATAGTCGACTTCAGTGGCACTCTCCCGGTTCACAAGGTACCTGGTAAAACAGATGTACATCACAGCGTGAATGATAGGGAAATAAGCAACATAAGAAGAAACAATGGGTAAATAAATAGGTGATTAAAATAAACAGAAATAAAGGCTGGACAAGGAAAGAGCGCATAAAGGAGAGAAGTTTATGAGTGAGAAGAGAGGGAAGAAAAGAAATAAGTAGGAATAGAGGAAAAAGAAGCGAGAAATTGGCAAGTCGGAAGTAACAAACCTCTTGAAGTTTAAGGAACAGTTAAAAGCTGCGATAGACAGAAAAATAGACACGGGACTCACAAAGGCAAAGACAGACTGCACTGAAAAATATTTCCAGAAAAAATACCTTGCCTTAATTTTAGAAAACGCAGGTCCTGATGGTTTGCTTTCACACCTTGTACAGGTCACAGGCACTTGATAAGGCAGGTCCTGATGGCTGCTCTCACACTTGTCAGGTCACAGGCACTTGATAGGCAGGTCCTGATGGCTGCTTCTCACACTTGTCAGGTCACAGGCACTTGATAAGGCAGGTCCTGATGGCTGCTCTCACACTTGTCAGGTCACAGGCACTTGATAAGGCAGGTCCTGATGGCTGCTCTCACACTTGTCAGGTCACAGGCACGAATGATCCACATGACTTTAACCACCCGGTTAGGACCCATGTATCAAAGGATAAGGAGGAGGAGGGATCTGTCCCAAGGAAAGGATCTCAGAATGGAGTGACAAGAGTTACAGCCCCTTTTAACCCCTGTTATGTACAAATGGAGTGACAGTCATATCCCCTAAAGGCCACTGTAAATGATCTAAGAATGGAATGACAAAAATGAATGGAATGACAAAAATGAATGGAATGACAAAAAATGAATTGGAATGACAAAAATGAGTCTTTAAATGACGACTGGAACAATGCAAAAAAATAGAGTGACAAGAGTCCCAGCCCCTCATGCCCACTGTCATGATGTAAGAATGGAGTGACAGAGTCCCAGGCCCGCATGACCCACTGTAGCAAAACCTTTGTAGATGAAGACACCCCCCACCACACACACCACACACACAACACACAGATCACTGGTACCAGGATTGCTCTCCTCTTAACTCCCCCTTCCCCCCTTTTTTGGTTCTAGTTTTATTCTATTTTGTTTTAGCTAACCATTTATTGCTTTTTGGTCAAGATTTATCTCTTCTAAGTTTTGATTTTATTTTGCTATATTTTAGTTTTATTTTATTTTTAAACTGTATTCTCTCCTAACTTGTTTGGGGGGAGGAGGAGTTGTTTGCCCTTTTATTTTTCTTTATTCTATTTTTTAGTTTAAAATTCTATCCATTTGTTTTTAACTTTTAGTGAGGAGCATTGGTGCAATCAGAAGCTTGGTGTCCAGTGATCATTTGAAGACAACTGACAAGGCAACCATGCAGAAAAGACACACACCCTCTCCAAAAACCATGACAACACATCTCGGAAAAATCTGAAGCACAACACATCTCCGAAAGCAAAATACCCCGAAAACTATATATTCCCCAAACTACTTATCTCCGAAAATTATGAAAGACATTTCCAAAAACTATGGTAAACAACATACACCACAAAACTATCAAGCGCAACATATCTTTTGAAACAACACATCTCCGAAGCATGAGCACAGACAGCACATCTCCGAAAGCTATGAGCACAGCACATCTCCGAAAGCTATGAGCACAGCACATCTCCGAAAGCTATGAGCACAGCACATCTCCGAAAGCTGTGAGCACAGCACATCTCCGAAAGCTATAGAGCACAGCACATCTCCAAAAGCTGTGAACACAGCACAGCACATCTCCGAAAGCTATGAGCACAGCACAGCACATCTCCGAAAGCTATGAGCACAGCACGCACATCTCCGAAAGCTATGAGCAGCACAGCACATCTCCGAAAGCTTGAGCACAGCACAGCACATCTCCAAAGCTGTGAAACAGCACAGCACATCTCCGAAAGCTATGAGCACAGCACAGCACATCTCCGAAAGCTATGAGCACAGCACATCTCCGAAAGCTGTGAGCACAGCATATCTCCATCCTGAAGCTTAAGATCTCACGATCTAATGTCCCAGATCCAAAGATTTCCTTTATCCCCATTCTTAATCCTTTGATAACAAGGGCCTAACAAGGTCAAGTCATCATGTTTCACGCTGTACAATACTGATGGGAAGTATCTGGCAAACACAAACATAATTTAATGTGTCTCAGATGTGACATTGTCTAATGACAGGGAAAGAGTGTGGTGTGTGTGTGTGTGTGTGTGTGTGTGTGTGTGTGTGTGTGGTGTGTGTGTGTGTGTGTGTTGTGTGTGTGTGCGCGCAGCATTATATTTGTGGATGTCTATAGACAGATGGATATACATGTCTCAGAGAGAGAGAGAGAGAGAGAGAGAGAGGAGAGAGAGAGAGAGAGAGAGAGAGAGCCAAGAGAGAGACAGAGACAGACAGAGAGACAGAAGACAGAGAGAGACAGAGCAGAGACAGACAGAGAGACAGACAGGAACAGACAGACAGACAGACGACAGACAGACAGAGGAGACGAACAGGAACGGGACGGACGGAGTAGACAGACGACGGAGAGAGGACAGAGAGGGAGAGAGAGAGAGAAAGAACAGAGAGAGAGAGAGGGGGGGGGGGGAGAGAAAAAGAAAGATTGAGAGATAGGAAAAGAAGGAAGAGAGGAGTGAAGGAGGGAGATACAGAGTGAAAGGGGGGGGGGGGGGGGGGGGAAGAAGAGCGAGCGAAGCGAGAGAGCGAGAGAGCGAGAGAGAGAGAGAGAGAGAGAGAGTGAGTGGGGTGGTAGAGAGGTGTGTGTGTGTGTTGTGTGTGGATGGGTGAGAGAGAGTAGAGGAGAGGAGGAGATGAGAGAGAGAGAGAGAGAGAGAGAGAGGTCTCAAAATAAATTCACTTTTAAACCTTGAAAACCTATTTTTCAGAATGAGGAACTCCTGTATTAACTAGATCCTCTTGAAAGATCGACATTGAAAACAACTACCACAGGAGTACAGCAAAGGGAATGAAACCAACGAAAGGCACACAGACAGGTGAATAAGCAAAGAGACACCCAGTCACAGTGGAGAACATTAAAAGGAAAAAAAATATGATGGTTTGGCAGCTGAACGAGGAAAGAAACCAGTTCCAAATTTGGTCATGAACTATCCAGGTTCGTTTGAAACAAATCATGTTCCAGGCATATATATATATATTATATATATATATATATATATATATATATATATATATATATGTATTATATATATATATATATATATATATATATATAATAGTCTGTTAAAACCCCGCTAATATGGAAAAATGGTTGCTTGCAATTTATCGCTGTGCTTTTAGTTTGGCAAGTATCCTGGAGAAAATCTATCAGCTTATCAATGTTTGTTGCTGGTTGGTAAAACAATCAGCTCGGAACAGATTATCTCGATGCACTAAGTTAACTGCCATGGGAAATGACAAAGGACTTCTATGATTTGAGTGCGAAAATGTCTGTTTGCACAGATCTGCGATAGAGACTTGATCTGTAATGCAGTGTAGTTTTCTTGGCGGGTTTTCGAGCAAATTCCGAATGTACTGGAGCCACTGTTTCGCACGCAGAACAGAAATTTGTACTATTATAATTATGGTATGTCCTATTCGTAACATGTAGTTTCGTTCTAACATGTAACATTTCACTAGTCCGGGGTCATGAAAAGAATGGCATCACTTACCTGTGGCCTCACAACAAACCCTCAAGGAGCAGCAACAGTCAATGGTCTTGTCCAGTGAAGCAGCAAACTGGAATGAACTGAACAGTGAAGAGCGCGGGCCTAGTAGGTAAATCAGCGCCCTCTGTGGGAGAACCGAACTCACTTTCTCGTGCATCACGGACCATGGCCCGCTGATGGCTATAGCAATATTGCGCTTTTACCAGCCACCATGGCGCAGTGGTTAGTGCCTTGGATTTCGAATTGGAAGGTTGCAGGTTCGACTCCCAAAGGGGTATTTTGGACTCTGGCCCGATGCTGCCCGGAGTGAGTGTGAAGACTGGAACCACACAGTCGAGCTTCATTCACTTAACAGCTGCGAATTTGAGAGTGTTGCTCTAATTACCTGACCAACACAGCAGGTGTCTGTATCTCTAGGGCCTGATTGACGCTAGAATATATTATGACAGTAAGCGTAGAATACAACCCATTCAAGTAGTCTCAAAGCATATGCACTTTCACAGCAGCATCATTACATCATCCTTATTATCATTGTACATCATGCAAAAAAAAATATTGCCTCTGATTCAGTGGTCCCAGTTGCTCTGGTCTCATGGTGACCTCAGATTTGGTTCCCCCATACATTTCTGTGCCTGTGGTGAGTTTGTGTCAAGGCCTTTGGGGCTGGGGGTTCGCTGGGAGACGGTCATTGGAGGGACGTTGTGGTGGTCGCCACCTCGGGTGGGTGACTCACTCAGTCTGGCTCTGCAACTGAGCTAATACTGTCATTAGTAGGGGGCTTAGTAGGTGGTGTCCTGCGTATGTTAGCTCAGAACAGGCACCACTGAACACCCTCAAAGTGACCCAGCAGAAGTGCAGGGCTCCTCTGGCTGGTGGCCTTAGGGCGGCCTGATATTGATGAGCTCCCTGTGGACCTCCAATACAGAGGATGAGACATAAGGAATCTGGGTATGGCTGTGGCAGGGAGATTGAAATAAGCAGCACGGGAACAGCAGGATGGGGACATCACAGAAGATGAGGCAGCAAAAAGAAGTTGCCCTTTTGGTTAGAAGTAATTCCTCTTGCACGGTGACACTGGGGACCAAACGATTAGTTCTAGACAGGAAAACACGACCACAGAACCATGTTAGACACAGTGATCGATAATCGATTTCAATCATTGCAATTTTGACACCATCAGCACACCATAGCCCTGCCCTCAAGGGAAGCAGGACCTGTCAAGACAGGACATGTAGCTGACACACAAAACCAACAGGGAAAGAGGATGGAGAAGGCAGAGACTTCCACTGCTTTGGGAGTGGAGATGTCAACATATACACCAGCAGGCTACAACTGGTCATGGCTGTCATTGTTCTAAAATTCCATCTTTTTCTTCTTCTTTCTTGTTGTTGTTGTTGTTGTAGTAGTAGTAGTAGTAGTAGTAGTAGTAAAGAACTTATAAAATGCTAGAGTTGGGTTTTTCAGGCACAGCATTAATCTAGGCAGAGAGGCTTGCAAACAAGAAAAAAAACACATAAACTGATGCTGTACTATAGGGATGCACACTGTAAGGACCCTAGCTTCAAGTTTATGCACAATGCAATACAATGCAATGTGCAATGCGATGTGCAATGCGTTTAATACAATGTCATGAATATTTCTTTGCCATTATACCCAGCACGCTCTTGTATGTTCCACCATAACTTTACATTATTTTATCTTTGCCATTAGGTGTGCTCACACCCACACCCCTATATTTTGCTCTGTAACTCAGAAATTAATGTTGTGCCTGAAATTTTAGTGACACTGTCCTTATCTACCAAAATATTCTGTGTTTGCGTTTTTTTTAAAAGTGACTGAATTAGCCCAAAACACCTGAGCACGTGGTGGGTGTGTACCTGACCCATACTCTGAAAGAGGCCATCATCATTAGGACATTAGAATGACGTCACTGTCCTGGGAGACCTCCTACATCCTGGTTGCTAGGTTACCTGTCTTGTACTGAGAATGTTTGAATTGATAGTACTTTTAACTCCCCACCCTTAGTTTGTAAGATGCCTCCACCGAAATTCGAACACAGTTCTCCATGGATTTTTGGAATTAAAGAGGATTGTCACTCTGTATCTCTTTTGTTTATCTAGTTGGAACGGGGGCAGGATATCTAAGTGGTCAGAGCACTTGTTTTCCCCCCCAAGTCGAGAAAACCAGCGTCCAGCGTGGTTACCAGTTGGATGGTCGACCGTTTGGGCACCTTGGCTTCAGTACAGTCCTCAGTGGCGGAGATGCTCAGTGGTGGAGATCACGTTGTATTCATCATCGCCGTCAGCTACACTGTCTCTGTGTATTTTCATGCAATATTTCGATCTGTTAAATGACACGTGTTAAGGTATCTGGTTCTTTGAATTTATAATGCTCATAAACTTCCTTTGAAGAAAAAAAGTACTGGAGGATAATCAAATATCAGTACAACTTCTAAATCATTGTGAAAGTGACTTATCAAAGATTCAATTTTTTTAAAAGATGAAATGAAACTAAATGCTAAGAAATGATGTCTTTCAATGGCAGCAGTGTAGATATTTTTCGGCTTTTGAAAGAGCCCTTGTCAGATGTCCGACTGGACTTCCCTTCCACCTGCTGTGGTACCTTACAGCAAGACACTTTTCAGAATTTAAAAGTGTCAATTGCGTTCACAAGGGTATTTGATATTCCTGTGGCCTTTTGAAGCTGCCATCAAAAGACAAAGATAAAAAGAGAAAGAGAATGTGCTTAGAATATATGTTGAAAAAAATTGAAAAAGAGAAAATAAGCACCTTGTGAATCTTTGTACCTTAAGTTTGGGGATTCTATTAAAGGATGCAAGGGAGGTCATAAAGTTTGTACCCAGCCAAGTGGTCCAGTCTTAGCTGGATAATAACCCAAACATTGCAATACACTTTAAGTGCATGCACAGGCAAGAGAGGTTGGGAAAAAATATAAATGGCCTACACTTGGATCTACTAGAGATGCAATGCCCCACTTGACCACAAAGTATTATTGAGGAAAAATACTAATAAAGTACTATTTGGAGGCAAACTTTAGGTGTATCTGTCTCTGTTAGTGAGTCTGATTGTCTGTCTGTCTGACTGTTTGTCTTTCTGTCTGTCTTTCTCTCTAGGTCTGTGTCTGTGCCTGTGTCTGCCTCTGTGGTCTGTCTTTCTACCTGTCTGTCTGTTGGCCTCTCTGTCCGTATCTCTGTCTGTCTGTCTCCCCCCCCCCCCACCTCCCTCTCTCTCTCTCTCTCTCTCTCTCTCTCTCTCTCTCTCTCTCTCTCTCTCTCTCTCTCTCTCTCTCTCTCTCTCTCAAATAAGATGGTTTATGGAGATCTTGGCAGGTACCCACTGTATGTAAATACAAATGTTGCATGCATAAGATTTTGGTTTAAACTACTACACATGAATTCTGAAAGATTACCATATAAAGCTTATCATATGTTGTTAGAATTAGATAAAAAAGGTAAACAATGTTGGGTCTCTAAAATCAGGGAAATATTATGTATTACTGGGTATAATATCGTTTGGTTAAACCAAGGTGTAGGAGACATAAAAATGTTCTTGCGTGCCTTTAAACAAAGACTTGTAGATTGGTTTGCTCAGGAATGGGCAGGCACCATTAGAGACCGTGAGCGATATGATGGTTATAGAAACTTTAAAACTATTTTTGAAAAAGAAAAGTATATAACCGAAATGGATACATATTGTTTTCGAGTTGCAGTTACGCAAGTTCGATTTAATGTTCTACCATTGAACAATAATACACAGCGGTATAATAGTTTAAACGAAATTAAGCAATGCCCTGTTTGTAAAGATCAAATAGAAAATGAAGAACACTTTATACTGAATTGCCCTATCTATGAAGACTTAAGAATTAAGTTTCTTAAAGATTCCAAAGGACTTCCTTTCTATGTACTACTCAAAGCCACTGTACCTACTGATAGATACAATTTATCACGTTTTATCTTTCATGCAACCAATAGAAGAAATAGGATAACTTTCTAGAAATTGATATTTGTATTGATGAATAATACATCCACAATAGTGTCGTTACGATACGTGTGAATTGTTCCGTAATTAACGGTTAAGAAATGGCTTATATAACTTTCTTGCTTTATTATTACTCATACAATATTTCTTATACATATACGTTGATGGTAATATGTTTATAACACCTGTGTCATATGCACACACTCTATGCCCACCACTCTTTTGTATTGTGGCCTAAGGCCGATGTACATTAAACAATTTCAGTGTTCAGTGTTCAGTGTTCTCTCTCTCTCTCTCTCTCTCTCTCTCTCTCTCTCTCTCTCTCTCTCTCTCTCTTCTCTCTCTCAGGGCAAGGGCCGGATAAAAAAAAAGTACGTAATGCTTACACTGAAACCCTTTGAAAATAAAGATTATTCATTCATTCATTCTTGCTCTTTTTTATATTTTAACTAGTTTTTTTTCTTAGCTATATTCTTGATCAGGGCAAGGGCCAGATGAAAAAAGTGTGCAATACTTACTCTGAAACCCTTTGGAAAAGAGACTATTCATTCATTCATTCATTCATTCATTCGTTCTATTCATTCATTCATTCATTCATTCATTCATTCATTCATTCATTCATTCATCATTCATTCATTCATTCTCTCTCTCTGTATGTCTCTCTGTCTCTGTCTGTCTGTCTGTCTGTATGTCTGTCTCCTCTCTCTCTCGTCTCTCTGTCTCTCTGTCTCGTCTGTCTGCTCCTGTCGTCTCTCTCTCCTCTCTCTCTCTCTCTTCTTCTCTCTCTCTCTCTCTCTCTCTCTATCCTCTCTAGTCTCTTCTCTCTGTTTCTCTACTATCTCTCTTTGTCTCTTTGTCTCTGTCTGTCTCTTTGTCTCTTCTGTCTCTGTCTGTCTCTGTCTCTCTCTCTTCTGTCTCTCTGTCTGTCCTGTCTCTTCTGTCTCTCTGTCTTCTCGTCTGTCTGTCTGTCTGTCTGTCTGTCTTCTCTCTCTCTCTCTCTCTCTCTCTCTCTCTCTCTCTCTCTCTCTCTCTCTCTCTCCTCTCTCTCCTCTCTCTCTCTCTCTCTCTCTCTCCCCTAAACAAAGCATAAACAGAAGTCTGTGAAGGAACTGGGTGTAATCTGCAGCCCCTCTCCCCTCTGT
>CM060345.1:876241-898741 GCA_030674155.1 Stramonita haemastoma | reverse complement strand
AAGAAAAATCTCCTCGACCGGATTCGAACCCGGGTCGTCAAATTGCCAGCGCAGTGTTCTGACCACTAGGCTATCCATCCCCGAGATCCGTATCAGAGAGAGAGAGAGAGAGAGAGAGAGAGAGAGAGAGAGAGAGAGAGAGAGAGAGAGAGAGAGAGAGAGAAGAGGAGAGAGAGAGAGAGGAGAGAGAGAGAGAGGAGAGAGAGAGAGAGAGAGAGAGAGAGAGAGAGAACAATGAACAATGAACAATGAACAATGAACAATGAACAATGAACAAATTTTATTTAAAGAGGGTAATGGCATAAGCAAACATGCTTTTTTACAACCAGCCCTCTGGGCCAAGAAAAAAAAGAGAAAGAAAACACCAAGAAACAACAACAACAAACTAAATAATTATAAATAAATAAATAAGTAAATAAATAAATAAATAAATAAATAAATAAATAAATAAATAAATAAATAAATAAATAAATAAAGGCATAGCAATAACAAACAAACTGCACATATACATTATATGAGTGATGGCAAAAAAAAAAATTAAGATCCACGACATCATCCAAATGTAAGAAACATTTTGTACGCTTATATCTTTATCTTTTACAAAACAAGAGTACAAAATCACAAAACCATATTAGAAAATAGAGACAGAAAAGATGATTGACTAGAGAGTAGGTAGAGTAGAGTAGAGTAGAGTAGAGTAGAGTAGAGTAGAGTAGAGTAGAGTAGAGTAGAGTAGAGTAGAGTAGAGTAGAGTAGAGTAGAGTAGAGTAGAGTAGAGTAGAGACAGAGAAGAGATAGACAGACAGAAAAGAGATAGAATATAAACAGTTGGGCGGACAAAAGACATAAATTTCACAGGCAGACAGGCAGACAGACAGACAGACAGACAGACAGACAGACAGACAGACAGACAGCGAATGACAGACAGCAAAGAGAGAGACATATGAAGAAGAACAGAAGAGGCAAAATTATTTCTCAAAGAGAGAGAGAGAGAGAGAGGAGAGAGAGAGAGAGAGAGAGAGAGAGAGAGAGAGACAGAGACAGAGAGAGAGACAGAGAGACAGAGACAGAGAGACAGAGACAGAGACAGAGACAGACAGACAGAGACAGAGACACAGACAGACAGAGACAGAGACTGCCACTCCCGCATTGGACTGACCAGCCACAGCCGGCGCTGTCGCTGAACAAATGACCTTTCTTCTGGCGCGAATTCCATAATCGACATTGACTGGCAGAGGCCTATTGTACATTCTGACATCGGGAACAATATTTTAACCACGTCTCCTGTGTGTGTATGTGGGTTTTTTTCATTATCTTAAATTTCTTCTACGGGATAAGTGTTTGAACATGTACGCAAGAAGTTTTCTGAATGCATCTTCACACGAGACCTTAGTTGATAGCATCATGGGAAGGACTTCAGTGTGGAGTGGGGTCACTAGTAAAGTTAGTTGATGTTATCTTCCATAGGACTTTAGTGTGGAGTGGGGTCAGTAGTAGAGTTAGTTGATGTTATCTTCCATATGAATTTAGTGTGGAGTGGGGTCACTAGTAAGTTGATGTTATCTTCCATAGGACTTTAGTGTGGAGTGGGGTCACTAGTAGAGTTAGTTGATGTTATCTTCCATATGACTTTAGTGTGGAGTGGGGTCACTAGTAGAGTTAGTTGATGTTATCTTCCATAGGACTTTAGTGTGGAGTGGGGTCACTAGTAAGTTGATGTTATCTTCCATAGGACTTAAGTGTGGAGTGGGGTCACTAGTAGAGTTAGTTGATGTTATCTTCCATATGACTTTAGTGTTGAGTGGGGTCACTAGTGGAGTTAGTTGATGTTATCTTCCATATGACTTTAGTGTGGAGTGGGATCACTAGTAGAGTTAGTTGATGTTATCTTCCATAGGACTTTAGTGTGGAGTGGGGTCACTAGTAAGTTGATGTTATCTTCCATAGGACTTTAGTGTGGAGTGGGGTCACTAGTAGAGTTAGTTGATGTTATCTTCCATAGGACTTTAGTGTGGAGTGGGGTCACTAGTAGAGTTAGTTGATGTTTTCCATAGGACTTTAGTGTGGAGTGGGGTCACTAGTAAGTTGATGTTATCTTCCATATGACTTTAGTGTGGAGTGGGGTCACTAGTAAGTTGATGTTATCTTCCATATGACTTAAGTGTGGAGTGGGGTCACTAGTAGAGTTAGTTGATGTTATCTTCCATATGACTTTAGTGTGGAGTGGGGTCACTAGTAGAGTTAGTTGATGTTATCTTCCATATGACTTTAGTGTGGAGTGGGGTCACTAGTAGAGTTAGTTGATGTTATCTTCCATAGGACTTTAGTGTGGAGTGGGGTCACTAGTAAGTTGATGTTATCTTCCATAGGACTTTAGTGTGGAGTGGGGTCACTAGAGTAAACTCCAGGGCAGGCATGCTCTCAAACGGGTGACTCAGTGGAGGTTCAAATCTGCGCGTTAAGATTACGAGCTCAATGCTCTAACCGCCAGGCTATCCTGCCCTCTCCCAACCCTCTCTATCATATCTATCTATCTATCTATCTATCTATCTATCTATCTTCTATCTATCTATCTATCTATCTATCTATCTATCTATCTATCTTCTATCTGTATCTATCTATTTCTATCTATCTATCTAGTTTTTTATCTTCTATCTGTCTATCTATCTATCTATCTATCTATCTATCTATCTGTTATCTCTATCTATCTATCATCTATCTATCTATCTATCTTCTCTCTATCTCTTTCTATCTATCTACTATCTATCTATCTATCTATCTATCTGTCATCTGTCTATCATCTATCTATCTATCTATCTATCTATCTATCTGTCTATCTATCTATCTATCTATCTATCTATCTATCTATCTATCTATCTATCTCTCTCTACTCTATCTATTCTATCTATCTATCTATCTATCTATCTGTCTATCTATTTCTTCTATCTATCTATCTATCTATCTATCTATCTATCTATCTTCTATCTTCTATCATGATCTATCTATCTATCTATCTTCATCTATCTATTTTCTCTTCTCTCTACTCTATTATCTATCTATCTATCTATCTATCTGTCTATCTATCTATCTTCTATCTGTCTATCTATCTCATCTTCTCATCTATCTATCTATCTATCTCTTCATCTATCTATCTATCCTATCTATCTATCTATCTATCTATCTATCTCTCTCTCTATCTCTCTCTATCTATCTATCTATCTATCTTACTCTATCCTATCTCTTTCTATCTATCTATCTATCTATCTATCTATCTATCATATCTATCTATCTATCTTCTATCTCTCTCTCTCTCTCTCTCATCTATCTATCTATCTATCTATCTATCTATCTATCTATCTATCTATCTATCTATCTATCTATCTATCTATCTATCTATCTCTCTCTCTCTCTCTCTCTCTCTCTCTCTCATATCTATCTCTCTATCTCTCTCTATCTCTCTATCTCTCTATCTCTCTATCTATCTCTCTATCTCTCTATCTCTCTATCTATCTATCTATCTATCTATCTATCTATCTATCTATCTATCTATCCCTAAGTCTGCAGCCCCTGAAGACTTGATAGATAACCAGTTCCCTCCATTTTTCTCTCTCTTCTGCCTTGCTCAAACCCATGCATGTTTTAAATGTTCCTAATCCGTTCCTCCCGGCACGCTGTAGATGGTCTAGTCTTCCTCAAAGTAGAACATGAGAGCGCAAACTGTTCTGCGTTCGTTGGCTATTGCACCCTGGGTTTCTAGTTTCATCCAAAGGACTTCAGGGTGAGTGAAATCGGTACGGATATTAACTCTAGGGGGGAGGTATCTTCACAAACAATGCCTCGTTTGAGGTTCGAACCTAGGTCATTTTTTTAATTCATTTTTTTCTTCTATATCGAGGATAGTTGAATAAGCACTTTTGTGCTTTTTACATCCAGTCCCCGTGTGTATGCTGTTCTGTAAATCATGTCATCTATTCTCACCGGCACTCAATGACGTCCTCTTACGAAAAGCGGAACAGGATTTAACGTGTGCGCAAGATGGTCTGCACGCGTTTGCACACGGGGCCTCGGTTTATAGTCTCATCCAAAGACTTTTGGGGGGAAGTGGAGTCAGCACTGATGTTAACTCCAGGGGAAAAATCCCCTCGAACGGGGAATCGAACTTGGGTGGTGTCAAATTGCGAGTGCAGTGCTCTGACCACTCGGCTATCCCCGTCGCCCCCATCAAAACACGAGCACAACGCTCTAACCACCAAGCTACCTGATACCCAAAAGGGGGGGATAGCCTAGTGGTCAGAACATTGCGCTCGCAATTTCACGACCCGAGTTCGATTCCCGTTGGAGGGGATTTTTCCCCTGGAGTTAACATCAGTGCTGACTCTACTCTCCCCAAGTCTTTCGGATAAGACTGTAAACCGAGGCCCGTGTGCGAACGCACGCAGAACATCTTGCACACACGTGAAATCCTGTTCTGCTTTTCGTAAGAGTAGGCCATTGTGTGCCGGTGGGAGCAGATGACAAAATTTACACAACTGCATACACACAGGGACTGGATGTAAAAAAAAAAGCAAGTTAGTGTTTATGCCATTATCCTCAATATAAAATGATAATTATAGATAGATAAATAGATATATATAAATCAATCAATCAATCAATCAATCAATGAATAAATAAATATCTGGCACCCGCAAAGTCCGAGCAGAGAGAAGACAGAAGTGGGAGGGAGGTACTAGGTGTGCCAGCCTGTGTTCGGTGTGGTGGACACGGCAATTGCCTTCGTTTGTGCGCTGGCTGCTGTGTGTATATCCCTGCAGTGTGGAGAGAGTGTCTGGTCATTAGCATCTGCCAATGACTGCTCTCCTGTGTTTTGTGCTCCGGACCTTTGTGTCTTCTGTCTTTGTTAGGTTGTTTGGTTGTGCGTGTGTGTGTGTGTGTTGTTTTTTTGTTTGTTTGGCATTGTTCTTAGGTTTAGTGTTATTGTTAGGGTTATTGTTATTGTTGTGTTGTTTTGTTTTGGCGTGGGTTTTTTGTTTGTTTTGCACGTGTGTGATTTTTTTCCCTTAATGATTATCAATTGATGTATCATTTGGGGCAAGGTGTAAACAAAGCTATAAAATAAGACACATCGCTGTCTGTTCGTCTGTCTATTTGTCTGTCTGTCTGTTTGTCTGTCTGTCTGTCTGTTTGTCTGTCTGTCTGACTGTCTGTCTGTCTGTCTGTCTGTCTGTCTGTCTGTCTGTCTGTCTGTCTGTCTGTCTGTCTGTCTCTCTCTCTCTCTCTCTCTCTTCTCTCTCTCTCTCTCTCTCTCTCTCTCTCTCTCTCTCTCTCTCTCTCTCTCTCTCTCTCTCTCTCTCTCTCTCCTCTCTCTCTCCCCCTCTCTCTGTCTCTCTGTCTCTGTCTCTGTCTCTGTCTCTGTCTCTCTCTCTCTCTCTCTCTCTCTCTCTCTCTCTCTCTCTCTCTCTCTCTCCTCTTCCCCTCTCCCCCTTTCTCTTTCTCTCTGTCCATGTAATTGCTTGTTATTATACATTTCAGTTTTCTAGGGGGAAAACAAATCAGCACTAACCGAACAGCCCAGGTTCCCTGATAGAAAGCTGCCTGCCAATCAGGGCACACAATTAATTAATTTGTGAATGAAGCCATTGTAATCCTGTTCTGCTTCTTCCAGCGCTCAAACACTAACTACTCTCCTTTGTCATGTGAGGGAAAATGCTTTGCGCTGCCGTTGTTTTATATATATTCTTTATACTTTATTCTTTTATATCGAGGCTAATGGGATGAGAACTCATGTGCTTTTTCCCCCATCCAGTCCCCGTGTGTATGCAGTTGTGTAAATCTTGTCATCTGTTCCCACTGGCACACGATGGCCTACTCTTACGAAAAGCGGAACAGGATTTAACGTGTGCGAAAGATGTTCTGTTTGCGTTAGCACACGGGGCCTCGGTTTACAGTCTCATCCGAAAGATTTTTGGGGAGAGTGGAGTCAGCACTGATGTTGACTCCAGGGGAAAAATCCCCTCCAACGGGAATCGAACTCGGGTCGTCAAATTGCCAGCGCATGACAAGTCAGGCCCAGCGCATCTGACTTCGGCGTAGGAGAGAATTGTTGTCGTTGAAGTCTGTCCGGATATAATAAGCAGAGAATGGACCGAGAGGGCATGCAGGACATAGACAAGAAGAAAGTGACATGAAATAAAAGGAACATATCAGAAACAAAGAGAGGGATAGAAAAGAGGAAATGTCTGACACAGAGTTTGAAGGACAGACTCCCAACATTTCTACGGGAGAGTGTAGTTCTAAATTTTAAAAAATCACAAATGCCAGTCAACATGTTGACAGCAAAAAGCCTGCAGTGGGGACATCATCATTCAGTTGCAGGGAATTTTTCCCCTGGAGTTAACATCAGTGCTGACTCCACTCTCCCCCAAAAGTCTTTCGGATGAGACTGTAAACCGAGGCCCCGTGTGCGAACGCACGCAGAACATCTTGCGCACACGTTAAATCCTGTTCCGCTTTTCGTAAGAGTAGGCCATCGTGTGCCGGTGGGAACAGATGACAATATTTACACACCTGCATACACACGGGGACTGGATTTTTAAAAAAAGCACATGATTGCTTATTCCATTATCCTTGATATAAAAGAATTAAAAAATAAATGAATAAATAGAAGAGGAATGTGTTCATCTTCACCAGCACTAGGCTAAGCCAAACTTGTCCGCGAGAACTGGGGAGCGTGCAGCAAGGACAGACAACAACAGAGTGAGGGAGGAGGGAGAGGGGGGGGGGGCAATGCCAGTGGTGATGGGAGAGGAAGACACCCCTCACCCACCTCCTCTCTTCCTTCTTACCCCCCTCCCCACCACCACCACCACCACTGCTCCCCTCCTTAGTGACAGTTCATTAGTGTTAAACAGAGAGAAAAGGGGAGGGGGGAGGGGGGAACTGCATGCAGGAGATGGGGGAGGGAGGGGGGGAAGGATGGAGGATTGGGGGGGGAGGGGGGAGGTGGTCGCTAAGAGACGGGAGGAGAAGAGGAAGGAGGGCAAGATGGGCCATCTCCTGTCTTCGTTAGTGACAGCACAGCGCGTGTGCTGTGTGCTGTGTGCTAGCTGCACTGTACTGTGTGCACGTACAGCACAGCCCTCACACATGACTGACTGTGTCGTTGTATATATACCCTTTCAGTCACACCAGAGTTCTCTGCCTGCCATTTGGGCCGTTTGACTGTAGGGGGAGAAAACTCCATCACCACAAGAGCAGCGCCACCCACTTGTTTTTCCTGTGTGCATGTGTATCAATTTTGTCTCCTTATCAGAGTAGCTTTCTCTGACAGAATTTTGCCAGGGACAACCCTCTTGTTGCCATGGGTTATGTTATGTGCTAAATGGGTGTTGCAAATGGAACATTGTACTTTAATCTCATCAGAAAGACTAGCACTCATATGACCCTACATGGTCCAGTGGATGGGGCGAAAGATTCTGGAACAAATGAGGATCAAACTCAGAGCTCTTTTTTTGGTTTTTAGGCAGGTGCCTTACCTGTAGATTGCCGATCCACATGAAGTTCAGATTACTCTGTGCAATAGTTTAGCTATGTATCGGTACAGCCAGTCTTTACAATACTAGTATACTAGATACTAGATATCATAATATCTTTACGTTAACTTTGTTTTTCCCATTTCTCGTCTAGAGCTCTGAGGTTTACCAGTTGTACGATTCTGCACATGTGACCAACTTGGCCCACCATGAAGGTAGCCACATTCTGACTTCAGGAATGTGTGCTGGGTATGTTTGTGTTTCCATAACCCAGCAAATGCTAAAGTGAAAGACGGGATCCCTAAGGGACAAATTCACTATATATATATAGATAGATAGATAGATAGATAGATAGATAGATAGATAGATAGATAGATAGATAGATAGATAGATAGATAGATAGATAGAGGATAGATAGATAGATAGAGAGAGAGAGATAGAGAGAGATATATAGATATAGATATAGATATAGATATAGATATAGAGAGAGATATATTATATATATATATATATATATATATATATATATATATATATATATATATATATATATATATATATATATACATACATACACAGAGGGAATGCAATCACTGGCAGGTCTGCACATGAAGGTGATCTTGGAGATCTGAAAAATCCTTACTCTTTATTCACCAGACACCACCGAGATTCAAATCCAGACCTCGTGGAGCCAGAGGATTAAAGTCTTAACCACTCAGCTACACTACCGATCACCCTTTGACATTAAAAACCTGTGATACCCACAATCAGTGAAAGATTGATTCGTCCATCTTTGGGTGTATATGTACCACACTGTCTCTCCCCATCGTTAACTGATGGTGCAGTGACCTCTAGAGCCTCAATCCACAACAGGATCTCCCTCACGGGGGCTGTCAGTATAAAGAACATCCCCGCTTTCTGGACATTCTGTGCTGGAAATTCCCCCTTTTCTATCTCTTTCTTTGTTTCTGCCTTCTTCCTGTTTCCATGTTGCCTCCTTCCTGTGTATTTTCTACATTTTTGGTCCAGTCTGATGCCTAGTTTTTTTTTTCTCCAAAAGACTTAAAAGATAGCATTTGTCTCCCACGGCGAAGTTTTAGATGTCTTGGGCCTGAAATGTCAGGTGCTTCATGGCAGAGCAAAACATCTATCCTCATATGAGTGATAATGGTTATCCTCATATGAGTGATAATGGTTATCCTCATATGAGTGATAATGGTTATCCTCATATGAAAAATAATGGTTATCCTCATATGAGTGATAATGCTTATCCTCACATAAAAGATAATCGTTACCCTCATATGAATAACAATGGTTGCTGACTTACCGTTCGACGACGACAAAGAAGAATGTGCTGTATGTTTTTTTTATGTCATCCGTAAAATCATGTATTATTCGTTTTCGTTTAAGAATGACTGGTGCGATGTTAGTGTGTGCACAAGATGGTGCAAGCTGCCTGCATGTTCAGACCCATGGTGCATGAACGAGGTCAAAGAATTGTGAGGGAATGGAGTCCACATTACTTTATTTAGGGGCAAACTTCGTTAACAACACGACTGATGGAGGATCGTAACCCTATCCCTGGTATAGAACTACCCTTGATACAGAACTGGGCATTGTACACACTGAAATGCTGCTTCATTACATGACACCAGTCCACCCTTCTGTGTAGAGCAGAGACCTGTGTAGAAGTCCATCATTTCCATCAGTCCACCCCAACCCAGACCACATGTCCTCAGAACTTCAGGTTTGTTCCCAAGCTGTCTCCCCCTCTCCTATTTCTCTGCTATCTGTCGGCCACCAGCCTTTCTTCGGCTGCACTTTCACATCCCGCTTTCCTTCTGCAAACAGTCACGCGTGAAATATGATACGTGATGCCATTTTTGCCCGCCAGCTCAAGGGGAATTACTTTTCCTACACTCACTGTTCCCTGCGTGGTGGGTCATGCTGAAAAACAAACTGGCTTCTCCCCCCTTACCTCCCCCTTTTTACTTCACACCTCGGCTACACACCGCTTTTATTTTTTTAGGGCCTGTTTTCTGTTTGTCTTAACTACTATTGCATTCATACTACACGTGCTAAGGCGTCCACACACACACACACACACACACACACACACACACACACACACACACACACACACACACACACACATAATATATATTATATATATATATATATATATATATATATATATATATATATATATATATATATATATATATGGATATATGGATATATATATATATATCCATATATCCATATATATATATATATACGAAAATTTTCTACCAATTGTAAAGAAGCGTAAACTTAAATGGTACGGGCATGTCACAAAATCAAAAGGACTAGCAAAAACAAGACTGCAAGGTACTGTCCAAAGAGGAAGAAAAAAAGAGGCAGACCAAGGAAGAGATGGGAGGACAACATCAGCGAATGGACAGGCCTAGAACTGAACAAACCCCTGAGAAAGGCAGAGCAGTGTGTGTATTCCCCCTTTGGGGGCACCAGGTGGCTTGGTGGTTAGAGCGTTGTGCTCGTGTTTTGCTAGGGGTGACGGGATAGCCTAGTGGTCAGAGCACTGCGCTTGCAATTTGACACCGCCCAGGTTCGATTTCCCGTTCGAGGAGATTTTTCCCATGGAGTCAACATCAGTGCTGACTCCACTCTCCCCAACAGTCTTTCGGATGAGACTATAAACCGAGGCCCCGTGTGCAAACGCGTGCAGACCATCTTGCGCACACATTAAATTCTGTTACGCTTTTCGTAAGAGTAGGTCATTGAGTGCCGGTGAGAATAGATAAGATTTACAAAACGGCATACACACGGGGACTGGATGTAAAAAGCACACAGGTGTTTATTCAATTATCCTCGATATAGAAGGAAAAATGAATTTTAAAAATGACCTAGGTTTGAACCTCAAGCGAGGCATTGTTTGAGAAAATATTCTCCCCACCCCCCACCCTAGAGTTAACATCCTACCGATTCCATCACTCTGAAGTCCTTTGGATGAAACTAGAAACCCAGGGTGCAATAGCCAACGAACGCAGAACAGTTTTCGCTCTCATGTTCTACTTTGAGGAATACAAGACCATATACAGCGTGCCAGTAGGAACGGAGGAGGAACATGTAAAACACGTATGGGTTTGAGCAAGGCATGCAGAACAGAGAAGGGAGGAATGGAGGGAACTGGTTATCAAGTCTTCAGGGGTGCCAGACTTAGGGATGGAGGGATAGATAGATAGATAGATAGATAGATAGATAGATAGATAGATAGATAGATAGATAGATAGATAGATAGATAGATAGATAGATAGATAGATAGATAGATAGATAGATAGATAGATAGATAGACAGACAGACAGACAGACAGACAGACAGACATATAGATACATAGATACATAGATACATAGATACATAGATACATAGATGGGGTTGGGAGAGGTCAGGGTAGCCTAGCGGTTAGAACCTTGAGCTCGTGATCTAATAGCTCATATTTGAACCTCCATTGAGGCACCTGTTTGAGAACATGCCTGCCCTATAGTTAACTCTACTAGGGACCCCATTCCACACTAAAGTCCTTCCCATGATGCTATCAACTAAGGTCTCGTGAGATGATGTATTCAGAAAACATGTTGCGTACATGTTCAAACACGTTCTATCCTGTAGAAGAAATTTAAGCTAATGAAAAAACCCCACATACACTCACAGGTGACGTGGTTAAACATTGTCCCCGATGTCAGAATGTACAGTAGGCCTGCCTCTGCCAGTCAATGTCGATTATGGAATTCGGGCCAGAAGAAAGGCCATTTGTTCAGCGACAGTGCCGGCTGTGGCTGGTCAGTCCAATGCGGGAGTGACAGTCTCTGTCGCATCTGATGCAGATGTGGCTTGTTGACGTGGTTGGAGCACATGGCTTCCGCTTGGCTCTCTTTTCATGTAATGGTGGACGAACACAGTTGCATGATTCTGCAAAATCTCAGAACTGGTGAATCCTGAAGCTCTATCTGAGGAATGATTGAACAAACAGAAACAACTCTGATGCACACTGATGTCGTATTTAGATATCATCCCCACAGTCACAATGTGGCTTGCTCAATAGTATGGAACTACGGGGTAAAGGTAAAGGTGTCCCATAATCTATGTGGTCATTGGGGAGCGAGGCGTCAGAGACCTCAGCTTCTCTAGGGGCCAGCATATTGAGGGCGGCGCCCATCTCCTCTCACCCTAAAGAGGGCAGGTACCCATTGACAGCTGGGCGAACCGGGGGACTGTAATGAAGTCAAGGTGCACAAACGGTCACCCATCTAACTGGTAACCACGCTCGAGGCTGCTTAACGCTGGCTGGGAGAAAGCGAGTGCTCTGACCTCTGAGCTATCCCGTACCCATGCAAATAGTGGGATTTGCAAATCTGATTGCTGAGCCAAAGAGCTCTAGCAAAGAAATATAGAAAAAAGAGCAGTGGAAAAAAGAAAGATGCAGAGATACACAGACATGAAACACCAAATCAAACCAAACAAGTAAACAAAACACTGACCCCCACCTTCCCCAAAAGACAGAAAAAAACAAACAACAAAAAAATAAAAAAGTAAACCACCCAAAACAATACAAAACAAACGATACCATTTTTTCCCTTTCCAGTTAGTGTTCATCAGCAATACATCACTGTGTGTATACATCACTGTCATACAAACACAAGTTAAGCAACAGCAGATCAGAGTGTATGTATACATCACTGTCATACAGACAGAAGTATAGCAACAACAGATCACTGTAACAACAGTAACAACAGATCACAGTGTATGTATACAGATCTGTGTTACACAGACAGAAGTATAGCAACAACAGATCACTGTAACAACAGTAACAACAGATCACAGTGTATGTATACAGATCTGTGTCACACAGACAGAAGTATAGCAACAACAGATCACAGTGTATGTATACAGATCTGTTTCACACAGACACAAGTTTAGCAACAACAGATCACAGTGTATGTATACAGATCTGTGTCATACAGACAGAAGTATAGCAACAACAGATCACAGTGTATGTATACAGATCTGTGTCATACAGACAGAAGTGTAGCAACAACAGATCACAGTGTATGTATACAGATCTGTGTCATACAGACAGAAGTGTAGCAACAACAGATCACAGTGTATGTATACAGATCTGTGTCACACAGACAGAAGTGTAGCAACAACAGATCACAGTGTATGTATACAGATCTGTGTCATACAGACAGAAGTGTAGCAACAACAGATCACAGTGTATGTATACAGATCTGTGTCATACAGACAGAAGTGTAGCAACAACAGATCACAGTGTATGTATACAGATCTGTGTCACACAGACAGAAGTGTAGCAACAACAGATCACAGTGTATGTATACAGATCTGTGTCACACAGACAGAAGTATAGCAACAACAGATCACAGTGTATGTATACAGATCTGTGTCATACAGACAGAAATATAGTAACAACAGATCACTGTGTATGTATACAGATCTGTCTCATAAACACAGAAGTGGATCAGTGTGGCTGACATAACACCATAACAGCTGACAACAAAATCACCCCACACAACAACATATCCACACAACTGCTGTGGAGAATAATGCACCGTCATCATCACGCATCAGGACACTGGGCCAGACACGTCATCGCTAAATATAGCACAGCCTGCACGTGGTCCACAGAGCCAGATCAACGGGACAAAGAGAGAAATACTGTTGTTCTTTCAGATGGTGTTATCATTTATTAAATCTTTTTTTAATGCAACATTTTACAGTAATAATACAACACTCACACACATAGGATCATTAAAGCCATGAGACATTTAAGAATCATCAATCATATAAATATGTGAGCGGAATTTTCAATGTAGATGATTATCATAGCAATAGAAAAAAGAACTCCACTTAGTTTGCGATATTGTGATAAGTATTTTAGATTTTTTTTCATACATGCGTTTGATCCGTTTCCAGTACAATTGGTTTAAACGCACTCAGATGGTGTTATTAGTTCTTAATCGTTTTATTTGCTGAGAGAGAGAGAGAGAGAGAGAGAGAGAGAGAGAGAGAGAGAGAGAGAGAGAGAGAGAGAGAGAGAGAGAGAGAGAGAGAGAGAGAGAGAGAGAGAGAGAGAGAGAGAGAGAGAGAGAGAGAGAGAGAGAGAGAGAGAGAGAGAGTTCCGGATCATTTTCCTTACAGAGAGAGAAAGAGACAAGGCAAGGCAAGGCAAATTCTTTTATTCGAGGATAATAGATAAGCACTCGTGTGCTTTTGTACATCCAGTCTTCACCCTTTTCAGGGATAGCATCAAGATAAAAAGATAACCTCAATTAAACAACAAGAATTATAATGATCCAAATGCCAAGAGCAAGAAACCATACCAAGTATCAGACAACAGGTAAAAAATAAGACAATAATAAGGTAATGATATAAATAGGTATTCATTCAGAAACGAAAATAAGAAGTAAGAATAAATTATGATTTTGTTTTGAATAATAAAAAGCGCAATAATTAAAGAGTAAACATGAGAATATGATAGGTTAAATGACTTAAAACATCAATCCACCACCATCTATCATCAAAATAAGTTCCATTTTGAGGGCAGCTTCAAAAGGCCACAGGAATATCAAATATTCCTTTGAATGCAATTGACACTTTTAAATTTTGAAAAGTGTCTTGCTGTAAGGTACCACAGCAGGTGGAGTTTCAATCACCGCCGGGACCTCTGATGAGGGCTCATCCAGGAGCCGAAACTCGAGTCAGGTCAGGCCAAAGGCATGGTTCTTACACAGAAATGCCTACAATGCTGCAACTGAAAGACATTATTCTCTAGAATTTATTTTCATTTCATTTTTTTTTATTTTTAATTTGAATCTTTGATAAGTCATTTTCAAAATGATTGAGAAGTTGGTACCTGCACTTGTCTTTCCTCACTACTTTTTCCTCAACAAAATAAGTTCCATAAGACATAACATTTTGATAAAAGGGGAGAAAAAACAAAAAACAAAAAACAAAAACAAGAGAGAGAGAGAGACAGAGACAGAGACAGAGAGAGAGAGAGACACACAGAGAGAGAGATTTGAATGGTCCCTGAACAAGCTGAGGTCACTGATGCCTGGCTCCCCTATAACCACATAGGTGATGGTAGCATCTTTACCTTTACCTTCTCCCTTTACGAGGGCAAAGCCCCTTCTGCTCTCGCAGTTGTCTAACATAAAGATTTCCAAGGTCCTGTGCTACAGAATCAAGATTTGTTTCATTATTAAAGTGTCATATGTACATTTTAACAATTGATAGTGCTCTTATTGTATGACATGTAATCATTTGTGCATTGGCATGTGACTATGCAGCCGCCGCTGTAGTCTAGTGGTTAGGGAGTTGGACTCGTAATCTAAAGGTTGCTGGTTCGATCCCAGCTTTCGGCTATAGCGTTGTGCCCTTGGAAAAGGCACCTTACGGCTATTTTCTCACCCCACCCAGGTGTAAAAAGGGTACCAACCTTGTGTTGGGGGTTAACCCTGCGATAGACTGGCGTCCTATCCAGGGGGGAGTCTATGACTCTCAGTCGCTTAACGCCACAGAAACCGGGATAAGCACCGGCCTGATGAGCCTTAGGCTTGAGACAGACTTAACTTTAACTAGATCTATGTGACTATGCGCGCTGCGCGCGCGTGCATGCTTATGAATGTGTGTGTGTGTGTGTGTGTGTGTGTGTGTGTGTGTGTGTGGCGTGCGTGCGTGCGCATGTATGTATGTGCATGCACGCGTGTGTATCTGCTCTTAAAGATTAAATTTTTATTATGTTTATGGTTTGTATTTCTCTTAATCTTTTTTATGTATATTAGTTGGCTTGTGACCACGTATATTATTTTTTTGATAAAGTGCAGGTATTGGTATTGGTATATATATGCATTGTCTTGTAGTGTGTCCGAGGTGATGGCTGCATACTGTTCTGTGATAAACATTTTTCCTATTTACTTTTTATGTACGGCTTGTAATCCATATGAATTTCTCTGTTTATGAAATAATAAAATGTTTGAATTGAATTGACTTTCTGCTTATCTCTTTCTTCAAGATTATCACCTCCGTCCTCTCTCGTTCGCATTCCTTAATCATTATTATCCTACCCGTAATCTTTGATATTATCTCTCTGTGTACATCTCTCTTATCTGTCTGTCTGTCTGTCTGTCTGTCTGTCGTTCGGTCGGTCTGTCGGTCTGTCAGACTCTCTCTCTCTCTCTCTCTCTCTCTCTCTCTCTCTCTCTCTCTCTCTCTCTCTCTCTCTCTCTCTCTCTCTCTCTCTCTCTCTCTCTCTGTCTGTCTGTCTGTCTGTCTGTCTGTCTCTCTGTCTGTCTGTCTGTCTCTCTGTCTGTCTGTCTGTCTCTCTCTCTGTCTGTCTGTCTGTCTGTCTGTCTGTCTGTCTGTCTGTCTCTCTCTCTCTGTCTCTCTCTCTCTCTCTCTCTCTCTCTCTCTCTCTCTCTCTCTCTCTCTCTCTCTCTCTCTCTCTCTCTCTCTCTCTCTCCCTCTCTCTTTCTCTCTCTCATTTTTCTTCTTTCTCTATCATAACCTGTTTTTCATAGTGTTTCTCGTTCTCATTCTTGTTCTGGTTCTTTCTGTTCTCGGTCTTGTCCTTCATCTTGTTCTTGTTCTTGTTTTTGTTCTTGTTCTTGTTTTGTTGCTGTTGTTGTTGTTGTTGTTGTTGTTGTTGTTCTTCTTCTTCTTCTTCTTCTTCTTCTTCTTCTTCTTCTTCTTCTTCTTCTTCTTCTTTTTCTTCTTGTTCTTCTTGTTCTTGTTCTTCTTCTTCTTCTTCTTCTTCTTTCTTCTTCTTCTTCTTCTTCTTCTTCTTCTTCTTCTTCTCTTTCACAAACACACGCACGCACACGCACACATCCTAACTCTGATGTTGCCCCCTAACAGCCTACGTAGGCTACACCGCTCCCCTCTAAAGGTCAAGGGAAAAACGTGGCCCCACAGAGAAGGGAATAATGAATAATAACAGCCAGGATAGTCTTGCTGTTGTTATCTTTGTTTATGATGATGTCTTCACGATGTTTTGTCTGGTTTTCTTGGTGTGTGTGTAAGTGTGTGTGTGTGTGTGTGTGTGTGTGTGTGTGTGTGTGTGTGTGTGTGTGTGTGTGTGTGTGTGTATGTGTGTCTGTCTGTCTGTCTGTCTGTGTGTGAACACATTTGCATGTGCGTGTGTGTATGTGCGTGCGCACGCGCGCATTTGAACACTCACGAATATGAAAGTGTGTACGTTTATGCTTGAACATGTGTATAACGTCTGAGTTTACGCGTATGCGCACACTCTCGAGAAAGATAGAGAGAGAGATAAAGAGAGAGAGAGAGTGAGAGAGAGACAGAGAGAGACAGAGAGACAGAGACCAGAGAAACGGGCCGCGGAATCAGAGGCATTTTTATTACTACAGGATAATCGTTGGTAATGAGGAGGATGTAAATATAATACTGTGGAAGTCCATCTGTTTTGAGAAACCTTGACAGGGTTGTACTCTACGTTTACTATCATATTATGTCCCGGCGTCAACCAGGCCCAAGAGATACAGACACCTGCAGTGTTGGTCAGGTAATTAGAGCAACACTCTCAGATTCGCATTATGTAAAGTGGGTGAATCTCGACTGTGTGGTCCCAGGCTCCCCACTGAGCCCACAGCAGTGGCCAGCTGTAGGCCTAGTCCAAAAATTGCCTATGACTGAAATTTGAATACACAACCTTCCAGTCCAATATCCAAGGTGCTAGCCACTGTGACATGGCAGCTGGTTACAGGGAACAATTTCACATAAAGTTTCTCAGTTCTGCTTGTTTTCCCCCAGTCTTCTGCAGCAATATGACTGTGATGTTATCATTGATCAACTGCTGGACAAAACCTCCTCCCTTCCTTCCTTCCTTCCTCCCTTCCTTCCTTCTTTCTTTCAGTCGGACACAACTCAGTAATCAAACAAGCAGATGACTTTTCTTCCTCTCCCTGTTGAGAAAATAAAACTGACAAAACCTTGTTCACACTGATGAAAAGAAAACAGCACAACAACAAGGACAGCACAAATAAGGATCAGCACAAATACGGATCAGCACAAATACGGATCAGCACAAATACGGATCAGCACAAAATTTAATCAGGATCAGCAGAAATAGGGATCAGCACAATACGGATCAGCACAAATACGGATCAGCACAAATAAGGATCAGCACAAATACAGATCAGCACAAATACGGATCAGCACAAATATGGATCAGCACAAATGAGGATCAGCACAAACAAGGATCAGCACAAATAAGGATCAGCACACGAGGTAACCTATATACTGAATTCAGTCATGAACCCAAAACGTGCTGCTCTTGGCGCAGAGGAGAGAAGTCACTTCACCAGCTGTCTGCTCAAGGGATGACGTGCCCTTTAGAGATCTGAGCTGGCCCGGACTGATGCGAAGGGTAAACTGGACTCTGGTGTGGCGGGGGGGTGTGGAGGAGACCAAATGAAATGACCAAACACTCTTCTCCTTCTTCTTCTCCTTCTTCCCCCTCTCAACACTGTTTCAGACAGTGTGGCATCTGAGTCTGTGCATTTTAACGCTAATGCCATCCTTTTCCTGCACTCTGCTGTCGTGGTGTGAGATGAAAATGAACATTTGATTTTGACATAGAAAAAACTCGTTATTCTTTTACAGTATTTCTGGGGGAAAGAAGACAAGAAAATAGACCAAGAAGTCAGAAAATAGACCAAGAAGTCAAGTCAAGTCAAGTCAAGTCAGAAACACTTTAATCAACCCTGAAGGACAATTACAAGAAGGCACATAATAGACAATGAGGAGGTGAGGGGAAGAAAAGGTAGAAACACAGAGTGGGACAGAAAAGCACATCCTTTTCAGAAGATGGGGATGCTGTCTATACTGACAAGTCCCCGGCTTTACAATGGTGGAACCGATATTAAAGTGATATATTTGATAAGAGACCATGAAGGAATATTCTTATTCACCCCTCCAACTATGGTGAGAAATGGACACTCTTATTTGAATCTTTGGCGAGTATAGATGTTAATACATTATGTCCACATTCATCTAACCTGCTATTAAGATGGTGATGCCTGTGTATGCAATATCTGTATTATGTACAGATTGTCAGTGTAGCTTTGGACACAACGTGTTTTCCATAGAGGCAGATTGAGATCAAACATTGAACCTCATCACAACACGAGTGCTGCTGTCATCATCCTCATCACAACACGAGTGCTGCTGTCATCATCCTCATCACAACACGTGTCCTGCTGTCATCATCCTCATCACAACAGTGTCCTGCTGTCATCATCCTCATCACAACACGTGTCCTGCTGTCATCATCCTCATCACAACACGTGTCCTGCTGTCATCATCCTCATAACAACACGTGTCCTGCTGTCATCATCCTCATAACAACACGTGTCCTGCTGTCATCATCCTCATCACAACACGTGTCCTGCTGTCATCATCCTCATCACAACAGGAGTGCTGCTGTCATCATCCTCATCACAACACGTGTCCTGCTGTCATCATCCTCATCACAACACGAGTGCTGCTGTCATCATCCTCATCACAACACGTGTCCTGCTGTCATCATCCTCATCACAACAGGAGTGCTGCTGTCATCATCCTCATCACAACAGGAGTCCTGCTGTCATCATCCTCATCACAACACGAGTGCTGCTGTCATCATCAGAGACCTTGTCTCTTCTACACCCTCATGAGAACCCTCTGTCATTGCTCTTGTTCATGGTGTATATTCCGCGTACAGTACACTGCACTACACTGCACTGCACTCTACCGCACTGCACCGCACTGCACTACACTACACTACACTGCACTACACTACACTACACTAGGATACGCTACACTAGGATACGCTACACTGAACTACGCTACACTATACTACACTACACTGCACTGCACTACACTACATCACACCACACCACATCACACCACACACACCACACACACCACACCACACCACACCACACCACATTAGACCCTTAAACACAGAATAGTCAGGGGGTGGGGGTGTGTTGTCAAAGCTACCAGCTCTCTCTTTGTGAATGGGGGGGGGGGGGCGGGCAGGGGTAGATGTTGATTCGCTGCATCAAGTGCATGAAAGCATTTACTTACTATTTCTAAAGGCGAAGGATTTTCTCAGCACCACTGCATTATAACAATCAAACGATTCTTCCTAAATTAAAAAAAACAAAAATTCTCTGCTTGAGTGTCTAGCAATTCTCACTGTCTACCCACAGTAAAAACAACAACAAAAACACCCCCAACTCCTTTGCAGACCCCAGACAGAAACAGCGGTTCCAGGAGAGATCCCGATGCCCCCAGGCTTTAGGAGCCTGAGTTAATAGAATCCCTGGCTGGTCGTTAAATTCGCTCAATTAGTTCACACAGCTGTCTGGTGACAGAGGGGAGAGGGGCTGGAGACTACACCCAGTTCCTTCACAGACTTCTGTTTATGCTTTGTTTAGGGGAGAGAAGAGGAGAGAGAGAGAGAGAGAGAGAGAGAGAGAGAGAGAGAGAGAGAGAGAGAGAGAGAGAGAGAGAGAGAGAGAAGACAGACAGACAGACAGACAGACAGACAGACAGACAGATAGACAGACAGACAGACAGACATACAGACAGAGACAGAGAGACATACAGAGAGAGAATGAATGAATGAATGAATAAATGAACGAACGAATGAATGAATGAATGAATGAATGAATGAATGAATGAATGAATGAATGAATGAATGAATGAATAGTCTTTCTTTTCCAAAGGGTTACAGAGTAAGTATTGCACACTTTCTTATCTGGCCCTTGCCCTGATCAAGAATATAGCTAAGAAAAAAAACTAGTTAAAATATAAAAAGAGCAAGAATGAATGAATGAATAATCTTTATTTTTTTAAGGGTTACAGTGTAAGCATTACATACATTTTTTTATCCGGCCCTTGCCCTGAGAGAGACAGAGACAGAGACAGACACAGACAGACAGAGAGAGAGAGACAGAGAGAGAGGTGTGAGGGGGGGGGGGGGCAGACAGACAGACAGAGAAACAAAAACAGAGAGACCAACAGACAGACAAGTAGAAAGACAGACGCACAGAGGCAGACCTAGAGAGAAAGACAGACAGAAAGACAAACAGTCAGACAGACAGACAGACAGACAATCAGACTCACTAACAGAGACAGAGACACCAAAAGTTTGCCTCCAAAGGTACTTTTTTATAGTATTTTTCCTCAATAATACTTTGTGGGCAAGTGGGGCATTGCATCTCTAGTAGATCCAAGTGTAGGCCATTTATATTTTTTCTCAACTTCTCTTGCCTGTGCATGCACTTAAAGTGTATTGCAAGGTTTGGGTTATTATCCAGCTAAGACTGACCACTTGGCTGGATACAAACTTTATGACCTCCCTTGCATCCTTTAATAGGATCCCGAAACTTAAGGCACAAAGATTCACTAGGTGCTTATTTTGTCTTTAGTCAATTTTTTTCAACATATATTCTAAGTATATTTTCTTTCTCTTTTAATCTTCGTCTTTTGATGGCAGCTTCAAAAGGCCACAGGAATATCAAATACTCTTGTGAACGCAATTGACACTTTTAAATTCTGAGAAGTGTCTTGCTGTAAGGTACCACAGCAGGGAGTTGAAGTCCCAGCCGGGACCTCTGATAAGGGCTCTTTCAGGAGCCGAAAAATAGCTACAACTGCTGCCAATGAAAGACCTCATTTCCTAACAGTTAGTTTCATGTAATTTTTCACAAAATTAAATCTGTGATAAGTCACTTCCACAGTGATTTAGAAGTTGAACTTGCATTTGATAATTCCCCCAGTACTTTTTTCCTCAAAGAAGTTTATCAACGTTATGAATTCAATGATCCAGATACCTTAACACGTGTCATTTAACAGATCGAAATGTTGCATGAAAATACACAGAGACATTGTAGCTGACGGCGATGATGAATCCAACGTGATCTCCACCACTGAACACTATCAGATACTGCCCGATTTGAAACACTAGCGGTTCAACCATCAAAGTGACCATGCTCCCAAACAACAAATGGTGTTGCGAAACCTCATTTGATGCTATCAATTCCAGCTAGTGCTACCTTTGGGGGTATATAGTGGAGCGAGGCATCACAGACCTCAGTTTTTCCAGGGCCAGCATTCTGAGGGCGGCGCCTATCTCCTCTCTCTCGCTGAACTGGAGGGGGGAGGACTGTACCGAAGCCAAGGCGCCCATCCAACTGGTAACCACGCTCGACATTGCTTTGCTCGACTTGGGGGAAAACAAGTGCTCTGACCACTTAGCTATACTATCCTGCTCCCATTCTATACTAGATAAACAAAAGAGATGATGGCAATGATGATTAATGTGAAATGGCAGACGGTATGGCAGAGTGGTTAAGTCATTCGCCCTTAATTCCAAAAATCCATGGAGAACTGTGTTCGAATTTCCGCGGAGGCGTCTTGCAAATTAAAGGTGGGGAGTTAAAAGTACTATCGATTCATAGACCATCTCAGCTCAGATGGGAGCACACATTCTCAGTACAAGGACAGGTGCCTTAGCAACCAGGATGTAGGGAGCCTCACAGGACAGTGACGTCATTCAAATATTGTAATGATAGTGGGCTCTTTCAGAGTATGGGGGTGTACACACACACCACGTGCTCAGGTGTTTTGGGCTTATTCGGTCACTTTTTAAAAAAAAAAACGCAAACACACAATATTTTGGTAGATATGAAGGACAGTGTCACTAAAATTTCAGGGCAGTAGCATTAAAAGTTTCTGAGTTACAGAGCAAAATATAGGGGTGTGGGTGTGAGCACACCTGATGGCAAAGATAAAATAATGTAAAGTTATGGTGGAACCATACAAGAGCATGCTGGGTATAATGGCAAAGAAATATTCATGATATTGTATTAAACTGCATTGC
>CM060345.1:858741-871241 GCA_030674155.1 Stramonita haemastoma | reverse complement strand
TTGCCAATTTCTCGCTTCTTTTTCCTCTATTCCTACTCATTTTTCTTCCCTCTCTTCTCACTCATAAACTTTCTCTCCTTTATGCGCTCTTTCCTTGTCCAGCCTTTATTTCTGTTTCTTTTTATCATCTTTTTTTTTTACCATTGTTTCTTCCTATTTTGTTCCTTATTTTTCCTATCATTCACGTTGTGATGTAGATCTGTTTACCAGGTACTTTGTGAACCGGGAGAGTGCCATCGAAGTCGACTATCGCCAGGCACTGTTCCATGTTCATCCAGAGAAAAGAACCGGGCGCCAGTGGAGATTTTCCCCAGGACCTGCATTTGATGTGGAGCAGACCTCAGTGCTGTGTGGAAGAATCTGTCATCAGTTTGTTGCTACCACTGATGCTGCAACTGCCTGCATGAAAGGGGGGGGGGGGGCAAGACGTGCTTCTGACACAATACAGGTGAGAAAATGGCTGTTCTCATACTCGACTTTTAACAAATATTTATGCAGTCTGAAAATAAGTAGTTTGCTCTGTTGAAATACATTGACAAGTTGTTGGTAGAGAAATGAATATGTTGAGTATGGAGATCATTTTGGTGACTGCTGTGTTAAAAGGAGAAATTTGTTAAAAGTCAATGGTTAAATTACTTTAAAACCAATTAATAGAAATGAAGTGTGACAGTGCGTTAAGAAAATCGTAAATTTTCATCTTTAAAGGCAATGAAATCAAATGACATACTTCAGGCAAAAAAAAAAAAAAAGTTGTGGCTTTTTTTAATTATGAAAAAGCAGGTATAGATTTATTTTCCTTCGAAGTGTTATGTTCTAATGAGTAATTTTTCAGATAACAGTATTGTGTTTTCAGTAACGGTCATTACAGGCATGAGAGTTTCCCATTGTTTAGTCGAAATCCATCTTTTAATTTTGTTTAGATCTTAGTTCGTTGAGAAAACTATGCACTCTCTCCTTATATACGCCCCCCCCCTCCCATCATCTCTCTCTCTCTCTCTCTCTCTCTCTCTCTCTCTCTTCTCTCTCTCTCTTGTCTATCTCTCTCTCTCTCTCTATCTCTCTCTCTCTCTCTCTCTCTCTCCCTCTCTCTCTCTCTCTCTCTCTCTCTCTCTCTCTCTCTCTCTGTTCTTCCACTCTCTCAATTATCGCTTTTTTTTGTCTTTCTCTTCCCCCCTCTCTCTACCCCCCCTCTCTCTCTCCCACTCACCCTTTCTCTCTCCTGCCTCTCTCTCCCCCTCTCCCTCTCTTTCTCTCCTCTCTGTCTTCTCTCTTCCTCTCTTTAGTATCTGTTCTTCCACTCTCTCTCTGTCTCTCTCTTTTTCTGTGTGTATCTGTCTGTCTCTGTCTGTCTGTCTGTTTGTCTGTCTCTGTCTCTGTCTCTCTGTCTCTGTCTCTGTCTCTGTCTCTGTTCTCTCTTTCTCTCTCTCTCTCTCTCTCTCTCTCTCTCTCTCTCTCTCTCTCTCTCTCTCTCTCTCTCTCTCTCTCTCTCTCTCTCTCTCTCTCTCTCTCTCTCTCTCTCCTCTCTCTCTCTCTCTCTCTCTCTCTGCGTCTTCTTTGTCTCTCTCTCCTCTGTCTCCCTCTACCTCCAGACCCTGCCTCTTTTCCTTTATCTTTATAATTATGTTAACTGCTTTCAGGCCTTGGAGGCTGAAGACCAGTCCTGAACTACTGTGGGGGTTGGAGTCCAGTCCAGTCCAGTCCAGTCCAGTCCAGTCCAGTCAGTCCAGTCCGTCCAGTCCGTTCAGTCCAGTCCAGTCCAGTCCAGTCCAGTCCTGTCAAATCAAGAGCAGTGCAATCATCTTATGAAAGGCAATGACAATACTGACATGCATAATGATGCGCATTATCTCAAAGGACACAAGATGGCTACATTTCATGTTTGTTCATTCTAAAATAACTTCAAATAGAAATTTGACATTATAAACACAAGCACAACACGTACTTGCGCACGCACGCGCGCGCACACACACACACACACACACACACACACACACACACACACACACACACACACACACACACATTCTCTCCCTCATACTCACACACATTCTCTCCCTCACACACACACACACACACACACACACACACACACACACACACACACACACACACACACACACACACAGGGTCACGTTAAAGACCTATCAAAATACATTTTGAATGTTCTTTTTCCAGTAGCTCAGGTATTTTTTAATAGCCATGTAGGGTTCTTTTTAAACTGAATTGTCAGACCATGGTGTGGATTCAACACTTCATTCTTATTGACACTGAACTGCGTGCATCAGACTCTACATCAACATACTGCTTTCCTGATCTCTACCACTACATACAAGTTTGGGGGGGGGGGGTTGTTGGGATAATCCCATCCTTGGGTTTGTGTTTTTTTTTTTAAAGTCTTGTAGGACTGGTATCAATAGTTAAGTGATGTGTATTGCAACATTCCAGCAGAAATGTGTGCCATCTGTTTCAAAATTATTTGGTGTTGGCTACGAATTTACCGTCGTTTATGAGGCTAGGGGGATACGGAATGAGTTCAGCCGTATTTGAATGAACAAAAACCTGTTAAAACAGTTCTGAATCTAGGATTTTTTAAGATACAAGACTCGGTTGATTCATGTGGTGTAAAGGTTTTTTTTAAAACAAAATTTACATCAACTCTGTGTTTGGATTGTGTAGTTCTGGTGAGCCTCGAAGAAGTGAAAAAAAAACTACTTAAGATAGGATGCAGTGATTTCTTGATAGGATTCAACACTTTATTCATCCTCAGTTGGCTACAACTCGTTTAAAGAAGCTTTAGAAAACTTGCTACCATTTCAGGGAAACTTACTGTGACAGTTGCCATTGAAAATGAATGTTCAAGTACTTGGTTTTGTTGTCTCTGGCATGTCGTATACAAATAGAAAAAAATGGTGTGTGGAAATTTAGAACTTGGCCTACCCGACATTCTCTGTGACTTGGCTCTATTTTTTTTCTATTTTTTGTGTTAAATTGTTAGTGTGACTAGCTTTAAACAAAGTTTTATGTTTAAGTCCAGATTTCTTCTAGAGCAGAACACTCCCAACTTCTGCATATTTCATCATGTATGCTTCCATTATGCTGTGCAGAAAGATTTTTTTTTAGTCTTGTTTTGTAACATATGGCAAAGACCAACTTTTTTTTGGAAAGATTCTGATTACTTTGAAAAATAAAAACATAAACAGCAAAATGAGTATTTCATTAATTATATTCTCTCAGTTAACTCATTGAAACCATATAACCATAGAAGATTGATGAATTTTATTATGAACTTTGAACAGATGAATTCTCTATATAGTTCCATAGAAACGGTCTTGCAGAATGTTTCTGGGTAATGGTAGAACTCCATATTGTACCAAAAAAATCCATTTCAATAAATAAGCTAATAGCCTCTATACAAGTTTATTACTAAAACAGTGAATTTAGATTTTAACGATTTTGAATGCATTTAGTTTGTAAAAAAACCCGAAAAGCGAAAACCTTTGTGTTGCAGATAGTTTTGTATATATATATTATATTATATATATATATTATATTATATAATATATATAATATATATTATATTATTTTATATATATGATATAATACAAGAGAGAGAGATTCTAGGAAATATAGATATTGTGATACAAAAATCCTAAAGTCAATTTAAGTTTGTCAAGTTGGAATAGAAGTATAATAGATTGGAATAAGACATATCCATTTATTTCATGGCTTTGTATGAGCATATGTCATAAATATTTGGCGACATACTTTTTTTAAAAGACAGTTCACACTGATACTTTTGTGGTAAAAAAGATGCTGCCTTTGGAGAAAAATATGGCTTTTCAAAAACCTTTTGAGATTACTCTTTAAAAAAAAACCCCCCCCCCCCCCAAAAAAAAAAATGTGGCAAGGTGGAATAGAGTAGTCGATCAATACCTAATGGAAATGTGTTTAATTTTTTGTCAAGGTGACAAGTGTACAAAGTGTATAAATTATTGATTGCTTGTGTGGTGTGTAGGTCGAATGCAAGCACTTTGATTTTTTTTTTTACAAGAATATAGCGCTATATAACAGTCCATGTATTATTATTATTACAAAGTGCCACTGAAGAAGGATAGCAAATTAGACACATTTGTAAACTATTTTAAGCCCATAAAAATCATTTCTGTCAATGTCTCTTTATGCTCAGGCTCATGGCTCATAATGCTATACGGCAATGCTTTTTATTTTTAGGAGTATTTTTGGTCCTTGGAAAATGGTCAATGTGTTCCATAACCTAAATGGTCGTTGGGAAGCGAAGTGTCAAATACCTCAAGAAAAAAGGGAATTGGAAAATGGATAATCAGATAGGCTTTGGTTTGGGCTGAAGTACACAGACTTGCTCAGAAATCCTATAAAAAAAAAATAATATCTTCTCATCAGGATTATTCACAGCTGTTGTGAAATTGTACTTTAACACCACTGACTACCAGGGTATTTAAGCATTTTTTGGTCAGTAAAATTGACAGTTTTCAAGTATTGGGAGCTAGTCTTGAGTAATTTGCCAGGAGGTATACCATTCCTGTTTGGTATCAAGTACATCAGTCAGATTGTATAGTAGTTGTAAGCTGTTTGTTTGTTGTTGTTTTTTTTAGAATTTAACGAAACGTTAGTGTTGTATACAGGTTGTGTGTGTGTGTGTGTGTGTGTGTGTGTGTGTGTGTGTGTGTGTGTGTGTGTGTGTGTGTGTGTGTGTGTGTGTGTGTGTGTGAAGGGGCTAGTTGAGGGAAGGAGACATGAGGTAGGAGGGAGAGGCAAGGAAGGGAAAGGAGTGTAGTAGGGGATCTGATGCACATTGAGAGCAGCGGGGACACTAAAGAGGGCTGGCTGGTAGACGTTTTACGTGGGTTTTGGAGGGACTCATATCTGGGATTCAAAAATGCCTATATATTGACTTAAATTGTAAATTTGTGGACACCCATGTCCAATCTGTAGTCTTGGCTTTTGATAAAGTGGTGATTCCAATCTAACCGCTTTATGCTATGGCAAACTGCAGACCATTTATTTTATTGTCTAGCATTTATTTCAATGATCATCGAATAAGTGTTCCGATTTCTTTTTTCCATCCAGTCCCTGTGTGCATGTGGTTATCCGTTCTAACCGGCACACGATGGCCTACTCGTCTGAAACAGGCGTCCAGGTTTCAATATGTGCATAGCATTGTCTTTAGCTTCATACCAGTTGTCCACATGCTATTGTGTCCACATTCCATCTAACAATCAGACCGACCATCTGACGGACAAACTATCCCTGTTGTTAACTAACACTAACTCTAACACTAACCTCAACACTAACCCTGGCCCCACATGTGGACACAAAAGGCAGGTGGATGATGGTATATGCTGACACAGTGGCTAAACATTAAAAAAAAAATATCTTTAAGGTTGGAGGAGGGGGCGAGAAATTTTCGGAAAAGGATGGTAGGAAAGGAGAGGGGTGTTAATGTTGTGGTGTATAGTGATGGGGAAAGAGGTGTACAGATTGAGGATGGGGATAGGGGACAGGCCAACTTCTGATTAGCTTAGGGAGGGGAGTGGAGGTGGGAGCTTTTAGAAAAAAAGTGCACATAAAAACAGAAGTAGAAGGATGTTGGGTTTAGAATGTATGATGAAATAATCAGTTGAAGGGCGTGCATTTTAGAAAAAGTTTATCTAAAAAATAAGTAGGAACTGCTGGTTTAGAATACATTAGTGAATACTCATTGGGGGGAAGGTGCTGGGAAACTGATAAAGCATTACAAGGCGTTATGAAAAAGCAGGGGTAGACAGTCCGTTCAGGTGTGTGTGTGTGTGTGTGTGTGTGTGTGTGTGTGTGTGTGTGTGTGTGTGTGTGTGTGTGTGTGTGTGTGTGTTTGATGGGATTTGTGTGACAGTTACCTAGGGAATGGTCTACCTCAGGTATGATCATCACCAGTGTGTTACACTGCAGCCTGCCCAAAAGCTGCACACCTTGTGTGTTCGGGGTTATTTAGTTTGGGGTGGAGATAAGTGGGGAATAGCAGTTACCCAAATAACATGGAAGGTTAAAATTCTGTATGTCTGGAGTCGAAGAAACAGCTGCTTTGCTTATGTAACAACAGTGACTTTAAAAACTCGCCATTGCTTTTTTAAAGGCTGGAGGTGTAGGAAGTATTAGAATGTAAATTAAGAGAACGTTACGGTATTTTGATTTGTGAAAGTTCGGTATATATCTTAAACCTCGAGTTATTTCTTTCCCTTTTGTTACTAGGGTATGGTATAGCTCAGTGGTCAGAACACTCACTGTACCCAAACTGAGGTTAAGCAGCATTGAGCAAGCAGATGAGCAACCTTTTGCCAGCTTGGCTTTTATAGACACCGTCTCAATATGCTGGCCCTTAGAGAAACTGAGGTCTCTGATGCCTCGCTCCCCAATGACCACATAGGTTATTGAAACATTTTTTCCTTTACCTTTTATTCTACAAAATGTGGTATGACAAATTTTTGCCTTTAATGTTATACGTAGATTTATATAAATGCAGATCTGTTATTGTGTCCTGTTCCCTGATTTCCTTGTCTTTTGCTTTGCTGTAGCTCAGGGACATGCTCGTTACCCAGGTCAAGCACTCCCAGCCCATTGATAGACTGCTCCATCTGCATCTCTCCCAGCAGTCTTTGATTTCATTTGTCAGCACACCTTAATAATCACAGCCTTTTGGGGAATGTTTTTGTTCAGTTGTAAAGGGAACAAAATGGAAAACACTAGAGGCCCAATGTAATTTTTTAAATGGAGACAAAACAGAAAAAGAGATGAAAGACAAAAACGACATTGAAAGAATGGAGAGGAGTTGAGCCCAAAAATGGTTTAGTGCAAGACTAAACTGACGATGAATCATCAGCGCTACTGTGAGGATTCTTGTATGCCCTAATGTCAACTTCTGCTGTATTGTTTGTACATGTTGCGAAGTATGAAACTTCACTAAAATGTGTATTCTAAATTCTGATGTGTTCATTGTGCGCTCACACATAATGAGACGGGTGCAATGAGGTAATTTTGTATGACTGTATATGTGCAATAAAGTGGCTATCAATACAAAAAAGATTGAATCGACAATCTTGTGCAACATTATCAATTGAATGATAGATGCAGGATGTGACAAATGAGAAACGGAGTTTTTTTGTAACATTGTCAGAATGAGTCTTGGTATTTAAAACACATTTTAAGCAAAGGATAAAAATGATCTGAATTTCTTATGATATAACGATCAGTTTAATAATCAATAAATTCAAATTGACATTGACCTACTGCTTTAAGCTCTGCGCAAATCACCTTGGTGGTGTTTTGTTTTCAGCCCTTCTTGCTAAATTTTGTGCTTCATAAAACCTTGGTTGTGTGAAACTAGAAAATTGAGCAGGTGTGGGTTTGTTTTAGTGGCTGGTCATGGACTGTATACAGGCAGTTGTACGAAACACTTAGCTGTTTGAATGTTTGGGGTTTTTGTGCTTCCAATTTTAAAGAAAACGCTTAGTTTTAATGTTGGTTTGGTATGATTGCAGAAACTATGAATGAATGTTGGGTTTTTTGATGCTTCTGTTTTAAAGGAAACGATAGTGTGAATGTTGGTTTTTGTGCTTAAATTTTAAAGAAAACGCTATGAATGATGTTTGGGTTTTTGCTCTAATTTAAGAACGCTTAGCTGAAGAGTGGGTTTTTAGTGCTTTGTTTAAGAAAACGATAGCTGTTTGATGTTGGTTTTTGTGCTTCTATTTAAGAACGTTTAGCTGTTTGAAGTTGGTTATTGGCTTTAATTTCAGAAAACGCATTTCAAAGGATGCGATGACGTATTTGCATTTAATGTTTCTTTCGTGTGAACATTTATGAAGCTGTTTTATCTTGTTTTTTTATACTCAATTTGGAGTACTGAGCATAAAGGGAAGTAATTTATGCCGATTTTTTTCTTTGTTCTGTAGAATGTGGGAATTGTCAATGGCGGTGAAGCCACTCTACTTATAAAACATTCCAGCATAGCCGACATTAACTTTTTTCGTAGCAACTTCATGATTTTGCTCGTGAAGCATTTGCCTGTATTGGGCTGATCTGCTCCCCAGCTGTAAGGGACACAGTTTGTTGTGTGGTTTCTCTTCCACCTTTTGGTTACTTGTTACATATTTTTCCTGCATAAACAGCAAAAAAAAATGCATGCTTATTACCACCAGACAAAAGCGACAAATTATCTCACAACTGTTTCCCATCCAGATCAATAGGGAAGCAATTGAACAAACCTCTCACCACAAAGTCCTAGGAGTAACGACACATTCCATGCATACAAAATGTTTGGCAGGAAAGTCAAAATTGTTGATTCTGAAGATCTTTTGGCTGAAAACATATTTTATAATGAAAAATATTAAGGTTGGTGGAAACTTTTTTCAAGTAAAAGAATCGATAGAAAGATATATATTGAATTGCAGATTAAGTTAACAAAAATGGAATTTTTTTAACGTACGACCTTTTTAAGGAGAAATAGAATATCGGGACAAATGTTATAACATATCTAGGCTGTGTTCAAGCAATTAAAAGGTATATTCGTACAATGGGTATTAATATGGATAACAATAGATCAACAACCTCCAAAAGGCTTTGAACTTGATTTTGACTGTCAAAAAAGGAACACGCCTTTATTATGATATTCTGGTTGCATACAACATTCTGCCAAAGTGTTGTGACAAGTGGAACAAAACAATACCAAGGGATCTTAACTGGATAAAGGTTGTTGACAAGGTACATAAGATAAAAGAAATTAAAATGAAATGGTTCCAGATACGACTGATCCACAAAATTCTAGCTACAAATAATTTTCTTGAAAAAATGAAAATTGTTGAAAATGATAAATGCACATTCTGTACTTCTGAGAAAGAAACTGTTGACCATCTATTCTATGCTTGCAGCAAAACTTATTTTTGACAGAATTGCAAAACTTTCTTCATAAAAAATGTGCCAATATACATGATCTAATGCTGTCAAAAGAACAGATTTTATTTGGATTTGATTCTCGATCAAAAGGAGATGAAATACTAGACGAAATACTAATCACTGCAAAATGTTTATATACAAATGTAGAGTACGAAAAGCGGCACCTATGTTTTCGGTTTTTTAGAAAATATATGACAAAACAATATCAAAGTAAAGAATGTATTGCCAAAACAAACATGACTTATAGTGTCTTTGCAGCTAAATGGCTACATTACAAACTAGTTGATGATGGGTAGATAGATTTTGAAGAAACTGGCTTTTTATATGTAATACTAGCATCGCTGTAAAACAACTGAATATTCACTTGGGGTATTCTCGATTGTATCTGTGTACTCTCTCTTATTTTCATGTTTTTTCTTTTTTTTTTTCGACCGTTTGTTTGGTTGTATTTATTTTGTTATATCCATACTCTGAATATATTGAAAATTGTTACACGTATTTATTTATAATGTATGGAATTTTGCTCTGTCATGCTAACAAATAAGTAAAAATCTTTTTTTGTTTGTATGTGTTGTTTTTGTTTAAAACACAGTATAACTTGGCTCATTTACAATGTTCAAATCATTTAGAATGCAATATACATTTGATTCATTTAAAATGTTTGAATCACTTAGTAGTATACGATTAATTCATATGGAAAGTTTTAATAGTTTGGAATATTGTTCATATTTGGTTGATTGCAAATGTTTCTATCACTTGAAATGTAATCCATATTTGGATTATTAAAAAAAAGTCCTAGGAGCAACAATCGTCGAAAATCACAGCTGGTTCTACCACATCTCTCACCTATGCAAGTATTTATTCCAAAGAGTATACCAGTTGATTAAAATTAAACACTTTCTTGACTTTCATTCAAGGAAATTATTTTTTCAAGCTAATTTACAATCCTTAATAGATTATGCTTGAACCCTGTGGGATTCTGCCAGTACAAACACTTTGAAACCGTTATAAAGCCTGTACAAATGTGCTCTTAAACTCGTCCTTTTGAAGATAACAACCTTGCTAGAAGCGGATTATACTTATTTAAATACTCTTCCCCTACACCAAAGACTAAAATATAACAAAGGCATCATGATCAAGATAATGGCAGGAGCTGTCCCCACATCCTTAAAAGATAAGTTCCCTATAAATCATTCCAGAAATACTGTAAAACCAGTTGTCCCCATCCCAAGAATAGACTTGTTCAAATCTAGTTTACTGTACTCAGGCCCTATGCTGTGGAATTCCCTTCCTGGTTCAGTTAAACAGCTCCAATCATTAACAACCTTCAAAAATCACCTTCTAATCCACTTGATGCATTAGAAGTAAATAACCACACCTCATCCTGTTGGAAAATCTCTCTCTCCTCTCTCTCTCTCTTCTCTCTCTCTCTCTCCTCCTCTCCTCTCTCCTCTCTCTTCTCTCTCTCTCTCTCTCTCTCTCTCTCTCTCCTCTCCCCCTGCATAAATGTTTAAATGTATCATTTCATTGTGGATTTGTAACTGATTCTAAGAATTATTTTCACTGTCATATTTATTATGCAAAATAACATGTATCTTATAATTGTATAATTGTAACGGACTTGTGAATGAGTCTCATTCTTACTTTTTTATGCAAAATAACGTATCGATCTTCGACATACCTGCCAAAGTGTATAGCCTTCGTGTGCGCGCCGTGTGCGTGTGCGTGTGCGCGCGCGCGCGCGCGTGTGTGTGTGTGTGTGTGTGTGTGTGTGTGTGTGTGTGTGTGTGTGTGTGTGTGTGTGTGTGTGTGTTGTGTGTGCTTGCGCGTGTGTGTGCGCTTGCGTGTGTGAGTACGTTGGGATTCGTTAGGACCATAGATTGCTATTGATTGCTTGTGTGATGTATAGGTCGAATGTAAGCGCTTTGATTTGTCTTACAAGATATAGCGCTATATAAGTTCAATGTATTATTATTATTATTATCATTATTATCATTATTATCATTATTATCATTATTATTATTATTATTATTATTATTATTATTATTATTATTATTATTATTATTATTATTATTATTATTATCACAACTGTAGTATGGGTTTTATTGTACAATTGCAACCACTGAGTGTTGGTAATGATAGTGCTGGTTATTTGAAAATTGAATGCAATTTATATCTGCAATATACTGTGAACTCTCTCTCTCTCTCTCTCTCTCTCTCTCTCTCTCTCTCTCTCTCTCTCTCTCTCTCTCTCTCTCTCTCTCTCTCATCTCTCTCTCTCTCTCTCTCTCTCTCTCTCTCTCTCTCTCTCTCTCTCTCTTCCCTCTCTCTCTCTCTCTCTCCCTCACTATCTCTCTCTCCCTCTCTCCCTCCCTCTCTCTCTCCCTCTCTCCCTCCCTCCCTCCCTCTCTCTCTCTCTCTCTCTCTCTCTCTCTCTCTCTCTCTCTCTCTCCCCTCTCTCTCTCTAGCCAAATCTTACCTTTAATGTATCCTGTTTACCATTGTAGTGAGAAGTGTTTCTTCATATTTTATACTCTCCGTTTTAATAATTGTGTGTGTGTGGGGGGGGGGGGGGGTATGAAATAGATTTTTGTGAGCCTAATCTACCCATCCCTGCTTACCAGCTCCATAACTATGTCCAACATAATTATGTTACGGTTATGTAATTTTTGTGTGCCTAATGACGTGCATGAGAACCTGTGTGTGTGGTGGGGGGGGGGGGGGGGTGAATCATGTGGAGTTTCTCTTCTTTTTTTTTTCTTTTTTTTAATCTTGGACATATTATGTTTATGCAATTTGTCATTTGTAGTACTTCCCCAAAATGAAGATCTTTTGATTAAGGTGGGATTTTTTTTGTTTGTTTTTATGTTTTTTTGTTTTGGTTTTTTCCCCTCTATTGTCAAAGTATTATGATCTCTAGGCCTGTGACAAATTTTGTTGATAAATGATGGTTGGATAATGTACCCAGTACTTAACTTGTGTTTTAATTCCTACTTTTGTTTTTGTTTTAATTACTACTTACTTATTATCGATTTTCTGGTTTCTCTTCGTTTTTGTTTTTTTATCATAACGATCATCTGATTGTTTATTATTATAGTTCACTGTATTGCGCCTTTTTTCTCCTATTTTATCTTCTGTCCTTACATCTTGTCTTCTGTTTATTACTGTCTTGTTGTTTTGGCTTTCTTGTTTGGTTTATTGTTGTTAGCTGGAGGTGTTCTTAAACTGGTGTAATCGCCGATTATGACGGGGACTGTATGTAAAATAAGCACATGAGTGCCTATTCATTATTCTCGAAATAAAATAATTTGATTTGATTTGATTAAATGTGACCCAGTAAAACTGATTGTGTTCCAAGCATAACATTGCCCTTTTTTGAATGAGTTACGAGGTGCTATTGGGTGCACGTTTTTTCAGTAATGGTGATCTGATTTGGGGGGTCTTTATTTGGGAAGTTGTGTAATTAATTGGTTTAGTTTCACGTAACCATTCCAAGCATTGCCCATATTGTTCACCTTCAGATGAAGGATGGTGTA
>CM060345.1:843741-853741 GCA_030674155.1 Stramonita haemastoma | reverse complement strand
ACCCAAGTCATAGTTGTCAGACGCTTAACGGCAACTTAACGTCTCTTCGCTCATACGGCAGACAGCAATAATTGCTGCATGAGTGATTGATGATGATGAAGAATTGCGAAGAAGAGGAATTAAGAAGAAGAAGAAGAAGAAGAAGAAGAAGAAGAAGAAGAAGAAAAGAAGAAGAAGAAGAAGAAGAAGAAGAAGAAGAAGAAGAAAAAAAAAAAATTGATTTGATTAGATTTATTCTTTTATATCGAGGATAATGGAATAAGCACTCTTGTGCTTTTTTACATCCAGTCCCTGTGTGTATGCAGTTTTGTAAATGTCATCTGTTCCCACCGGCACACGATGGCCTATTCTTACGAAAAGCGGAACAGGATTTAACGTGCGCGCAAGAAGTTCTGCGTGCGTTCACACACGCGGCCTTGGTTTAAAGTCTCATCCGAAAGACTTTTGGGGAGAGTGGAGTCAGCACTGATGTTAACTCCAGGAGAAAAATCTCCTGGACCGGAATCAAACCCGGGTCGTCAAATTGCGAGCGCAATGTTCTGACCACTAGCCCCCCCCCCCCCCCCCCCCCCCCAATCGTGGTGAAGAAGAGAAGAAGAAGAAGAAGAAGAAGAAGAAGAAGAAGAAGAAGAAGAAGAAGAAGAAGAAGAAGAAGAAGAAGAAGAAAAAGAAGAAGAAGAAGAAGAAGATGATGATGATGATGATGATGATGATGATGATGATGATGATGATGATGATGATGATGATGATATGATGATGATGATGCACAAGCCTCTGTCCCTTTGTGTCTTGGGCTTCTATTTTAATCATAGAGGACCAATGCCTATATGATCATAAAGTGACATTATTAATTTTGACTGTATTCAGATGCAGCACTTTAGGCTAGTGCTTCAATACTCTTGATCTGTTGATTAGAAATCTGATATCAAAACATCAACGAGTGATTCAGCAATTTGTGACAAAGTGTCTGCCTATCTCAAAAGAATAAAGAAATTGTTTTTATTGATAACATAATTGTGACAGATTTTTACAAAAGGAGTCTTAAGGTATGAAAGGGTTAAATTGAGCTGTTATTTTTTTTTATCTAGATCTACAGATCACCACCGGCCTGTTAATGTATGATTTATTGCTCTAGCTCTAAAAACTGACAAAGTTATTCGTTTTTGAAATGGGTGACACAGCCATTCCACATTCTAAGAAACACAGGTTTAACTAAAGTTTTCACAACTCTAGTTACCCAACAACTTGACATGTTGACTGTAGGCAGACAGAAAAAAACGATGGGAAGACAACATCAGAGAGTGGACAGGCCTTGGGTGGAACGACCTGCTACGGAAGGTGGAGGACCGTGAGGAGTGGAGGAAGCTGGTTTCAAAATTTTCAGTTGTGCCCCCACATCCACGGGACTACGGGACTGGTGAAGGTGAAGGTGAAGTTAAGAAATGCGGTGCATACGGTTCCATTTTTGATGAAAAGTCAAACTTGATGAAGGGACCCTACCTTCCCTTTCTTTAGGCCACTCCTTTTTTTATACCACCTTATATCACAGCAGATTTCTCTGCGTGAAATTCGGGCTGCTGTCCCCGGGGATAGCGCGTCGCCACAAGTGCAGCGCCTACCCATTATTTTTTCCCCTCAGGGATGGTCTAAACACGACATATGTGTGCATGCTGGGTTTTTTATATATAATTTTGTCATCTGCTCCTACCGGCACACGATGGCCTGCTCTTCCGAAAGGCGGACCGGGGTTTTAACGTGTGCGTGAGATGTTCTGCGTGCGTTCCTTTTCACTGCCTGCGAGTTAAGACTGATCCTGTAAAACGGGGTCACATTAATTAGTGGATTGATCCTGATATCCCTCATCACCAGTCTGACATAAAGAACACTGACACATCCCGCCTCTTCTCTTGCTCCTCCACAGTCAGCAATCCATTAGAAGCCAAGTGATGTTACGGGGATGGTCTAGTGGTCAGAGTGATGTGCTCGTGATCTGCTGACTCAGGTTCGAATCTAATTCAAGAGGATTTTTCCTCTAGAGTTAACATCAGTGCCGACTCCACTCCCCCCAAAAGTCCTTCAGATGAGAATATAAACCAAGGTTCCGTGTGCAAACGTACGCAGAACATCTTGCGCACACGTTAAAACCCGTTCCATTTTTGGAAGAGCAGGCCATTGTGTGCTGGTGGGAACAGATGACAAAATTGACAAAACTGCATACACACGGAGATTGAATGTAAAGAAAAGCACACGAGTGTTTCTTCTGTTATCTTCGAAATAAAAGGATAATTGATAAATGAATGAATGTTAGAACCGCATGATGGGCACCTGATAGAGGAGACCCTGCACTGCAGTTAAAGGGCCACTTTCAGAGCCCCTAGTGCTACTTGCTCTGCTTCCACACACTGCCCACTCAAATACTAGTCCAGGGACGCCATAGATATGTGGTCAACTTCACTGCCATGGGTCTGTGAAGTCATAGGTTTGAATCTTGGCGTGGTGTCTAGTGACTTAAAGGTGGGGATTTTTTACAATCTCCCAGGTCAATTTCACTTGTAGACCTGGCAGTGCCTCAAATCCCTTCATGCATATATGCACATTCAGAACATCAAAATATGCATGTTAAAGATCCCGCCATTCATGTGAGTGGGTAAGAGAAACATGAACATACCCAGCATACATCCTACCAGTCGGAATGCGGAATGCGGCTATCTTCATAGTGGACAATTACAAAACCAGTCACTTATACAAAACCTCATCGTTATTAAACCTTGGAGCTTTAGCCAAGAAAAATAAAGAAAGAATCAAAGATGAGAAAATAAGAACTGAAAGTAACAGCAAGATATATACCACTCTTCTCTAACTACAGTTTTATGAAAGTCAACAGACACACTGACAACCTACATCTGTCTTTAAAAAACAACAACACGTATTGGATATTGTAAACAAGCATATCCACAATCCCCCCCCCCCTCCTTCCTTCCCACCAAACAATTCTCCTATGTCACCACCCAACACCACACACCTATCACCCAGCCTTGCTGCACACCCCTCAACAGTCAGTCACCACTCTTCCCCTACTACCCAGACACAACATAAACAATGGGGGGTTGTGGGGGGTGAATTAACAGCCTGAAATTAACGGCCTGCTTTTTTTTCTCTGCATCCAAACAGCTGCAGGAACCAATGGAGCACATTTAACGACCTATGCAAGGATTGAATGAACCCAGACCATAGGGCCTGAGGCTAGGCCTGCTGTCTCTCCACACTTTCTCTTGGGGTCTGGTCAGGGGGTTGGAATGAGTTTTATACAGGGGAGTGACTGAGGAGTGCCAGACGTTGAGGTATCAAAAGAAGATTCGGTTTTTAAAAGATGTCTATCTCTCCCTCTTTAACCCTACTCTCTCCTTTCCCATCAGGATACTTGGGGGCGGGGGAGGGGGGGGGGGGGGCGGGGCACAGAATAAACAGCAGCACCATCTTGTGGAAACTGTGTGGATTGGTGACCTGTAGTGGTGTGAAAGTAAAAAAGTGTTTTTTGGGGAAGAAAATATCCCTCTATTCTATTCCTCTCTTTGTTTCTGCTTTGTTCATTTTCTTGCCATCACGACCTCCTTGTTCATTTTTTTGCCTTGTAGGTCCATGCCATTCTCCTGCCTTTCTCCCCAAATTCTTAACAGATATCACGGTCCCACACTGAAGTCTGATGTGCAGGACCTAACTTGTCAGGGGCTTAATGGCAGCAGTTGCAGTTTTGCTCCTTCAAAAGACAACAATAGTTGCTGTCTGAGTATTTGATAAAAAAGAAGAAGAAGAAGAAGAAGAAGAAGAAGAAGAAGAAGAAGAAGAAGAAGAAGAAGAAGAAGAAGAAGAAGAAGAAGAAGAAGAAGAAGAAGAAGAAGAAGAAGAAGAAGAAGAAGAAGAAGAAGAAAAAGCTGACACACTGAAATCTTACATCTGTCCTTTCAAAAGAGGCACTATCTGGTTCTGGAAACAACACAGAGCCTCCCTACCACTCCCCCCCCCCCCCCCACCACCTCAAATATTTTTCTGTGCTTCCACTCAACAACACTCCTCTAATCACCCAGCCAACCTTGTCTGCACAGTCAGTCAAAAGTCAGTCACCACCCTTCCCCTACCACCCAGACACAACATAAACAGGGTGTGTGGGTGTGTGTGTTTGGGTGTGTGTGTGTGTGTGTGTGTGTGTGTGTGTGTGTGTGTGTGTGTGTGCGTGTGTGTGTGTGTGTGTGTGTGAATTAACAGCCCCAAATCAACCACCCTCTTTCTTCTCTCTGTGATCAAACAGCTGCAGGAACCAATGGAGCACTTTTAATGACCTATGGGAGGATTGAATGGACCCAGACCATGGGGCCTGAGGATAGGCCTGCTTTTTCTCTAAACTTTTCTTTGGTGTCTGGAGAGGGGTTTGGAATGAGTTTTATGCCAGGAATGAAGTGTGACAGCTGTTGAGGCATCACAAACACCAGGGTTCTTTTTTGTTGTTTTTTACAAACATATTTTTAAAGACAGAAATGTGGTTATAGCGGCACTGAGCTGCTGGAATGTGTCATTGTGTTTAGGAATGATAGGCGAGTGCCTGCAAGTCTATGGTGCAACAAATAAAAACCTGCAATCTGTCTGTGTGTCTGCCCGTCTGTGTGTCTGCCTGTCTGTCTGGTCTGCCTGTCTGTCTGGTCTGCCTGTCTGTGTGTCTGCCCGTCTGTGTGTCTGCCCGTCTGTGTGTCTGCCTGTCTGTGTGTCTGCCCGTCTGTGTGTCTGCCTGTCTGTGTGTCTGCCTGTCTGTGTGTCTGCCTGTCTGTGTGTCTGCCTGTCTGTGTGTCTGCCTGTCTGTGTGTCTGCCTGTCTGTGTGTCTGCCCGTCTGTGTGTCTGCCTGTCTGTCTGGTCTGCCTGTCTGTCTGGTCTGCCTGTCTGTGTGTCTGCCCGTCTGTGTGTCTGCCCGTCTGTGTGTCTGCCTGTCTGTCTGGTCTGCCTGTCTGTGTGTCTGCCCGTCTGTGTGTCTGCCTGTCTGTGTGTCTGCCTGTCTGTGTGTCTGCCTGTCTGTGTGTCTGCCTGTCTGTGTGTCTGCCTGTCTGTGTGTCTGCCTGTCTGTGTGTCTGCCTGTCTGTGTGTCTGCCTGTCTGTGTGTCTGCCTGTCTGTGTGTCTGCCTGTCTGTGTGTCTGCCTGTCTGTGTGTCTGCCTGTCTGTGTGTTTGCTTTCTTGGTCACTTGGTTAGCTCATCAAATATAAATTTAGACAGTATTTAAGATCAAGGCATGCTCAGATAGCCATTATTCCTTCACACGAAATTATAAGCCAAGCTCCCACATGGAAGCGCACAGAGCATCTAGTGTACATAGATTTAGAGGTGTGGGCGATTTCTCATCCACAGTGTATGAAAAAGTGTTAATAAATTTTGTTCTGTGTTCCAGAAGAGTAGGCTATTATGTGGCAGTGAGAACAGATGACAAAACTTTAAAAAGCATGCACACTGGGACTGGGTGTAAAAAAACATATAACTGCTTTTTCAGTATCTTTAAAATAGAATAGTTTGAATAAAATTTAAATGAATGTGTACAAACTTTTAACCAGGTTAGACAAAGGCCTGCTCCAAATGTTGCTTTGTTCTAAGTTGTTGTTTTGGTTTTTTTTATAAATCAGCAATACTTCAAACTTGATGGTCACCATAATGTATAATTCCTCATTTGGCTGTCTGCTGATAGATGCTCTTTACAATCTGTCGAGTTGCTTTATCATCATAACATAAATATCTTGAGCAGGCGCTTGGTGTTTCTTCTTCTTCAAACGCTCAGACAGCAACTGTTGTTGAGTGTCCTATGAGCCAAAATATGCTGCGCTGCTGTTAAGCACCTGACAAATAAGACCCAGCGTGTCTGACTTCAGGATGGAAGGGAACTGTTAACGTTTAAGTCTTTCTGGAAGCAAAAGGCAGAATGGACCCAGAAGGCAGAAAATAGATCAGAAGGGGGTGACAGTAAGAAAAAGAAGAAGGCTGAAAAAGATAGGGATAGAAAAGAGGGAATTCCTAGCACAGAATTTCCAGAAGGTGAGGATGCTGTTTATGTTGAAAGGCTACTGACATCCTTACAGGGGAAAGGCACGTGATTGGGGCTCAAACCGACCCACCAGATAGCGATGCTCGATGCTCTTACCACTGAGCTATCCCTGCCCCCCCACCCCACCCTCCGCACCACTGATCACAAGCACTAAGGATGCTGAAGGAAAATGGTGGCAGTGTCAAATGTACTAAGTCAGATAATAACAAGCCCCGAAGTTGGAATGCGGCTACCCTCGTGGCGGGTAAAAACAGTCCCATAGGCAAAGTCTCACCATTGGTGATTAAACCACGGAGCTCTGGCTGAGTAACAGCAAAAAAGAGAAGAAAAAAAATTTTCTTTATAAAATCGAAACAATAGCAATCTCCTCCCCCCCCCCTCCCGGAAAAAAAAACAACCCCCAAAACCCCAAACAAAACACCCCCTCCCCCAAAAAAGAAAAACAACAACAGAAACTCCAACTGTTTGAATTCTACCACAACACTGAGTGTTACATTTGTATGGATCAGGAACAAAAAATAAACAAAAACAAAAAAAGGAAGACAATTTCTCTCAAGCAAACAGACGAGTTAAATGGCTGTCCTCCCCTTGTGTCAGAAGCTACAAGCGTTGGATTGACTTAATATAGGGGAGGAGGGGGGTGGGGGGGGGGGGGTTGTGTTGATCTTTACTTGCTCCGATCTCCTTGTGATAATCCTTTTTTAATCCCCCAAAGGAGTCTTCACGTCATCTTAATAATGAATGGAATTTAAATAGCGCTATATCTTACAAAACAAATCATTCAGTAATGAATAAATTGGTTGAACTACTACTACTACTACTACTACTACTACTACTACTACTACTACTACTACTATACTACTACTACTACTACTACTACTACTAATAATAATAATAATAATAATAATAATACGTGGAATTTGTATAGCGCTATATCTTGTAAAAACAAATAAAAGCGCTAAATTAGTTATATTCTGAAGGTTTATTACATAACCGTGGCCAGTCTTGTTATACACATTTGTAAAAGAGAATGAAAGGGTCACAATAGCTAAAATTTCCTTATGATTTCTTTTGGGATTGCATCTGTCACCCAGTTCTTGGTCTGCTCTGCTCCAGTTACAAAAACAAATAAAAAGAAAAAGAAGCAGGGTGGCAGTTAAAACGGTAGGCCATGAAAGAAAGTGAAGGGAAGGGGGGAAAAGCCAGGAGTCATTTCTTCAACACCTGTGGCTTCCTTCTCTCTCTGTCTCTGTCTTGTCTCTGTCTCTGTCTCTCTCTCTCTCTCTCTTCTCTCTCTCTCTCTCTCTCTCTCTCTCTCTCTCTCTTCTCTCTCTCATCTCTCTCTGTCTCTCTCTCTTCTTCTCTCTCTGTCTCTCTTCTGTCTCTCTCTCTCTCTCTTCTCTCTCTCTCTCTCTCTCTCTCTCTCTCTCTCTCTCTCTCTCTCTCTCCTCTCCTCTCTCTCTCTCTCTCTCTCTCTCTCTCAGCTGGGGTATTTGCTCAATCAACCTGATTAACTCCCTTCCCTTCCTCTGTGCTTGTTGATGGCCTGGTCACCTGTGTCCCTGTTCAGCAGTCTGCACTGGTCACAGACAATTGTCTTGATGATGTCTTGATGTTGTTTTGATGTCTTGACGTTGTCTTGATGATGTCTTGATGTTGTGTTGATGTTGTGTTGATGTCTTGACGTTGTGTTGATGTTGTATTGATGTTGTGTTGATGTTGTATTGATGTCTTGATGCTGTGTTGATGTTGTATTGATGTTGTGTTGATGTATTGATGTCTTGATGCTGTGTTGATGTTGTATTGGTGTTGTGATGCTGCTGCGTTGATGATGTGTTGATGATGTGTTGTTATTGTGTTGATGTTGTTTTTATGTCTTGACGTTGTGTTGATGTTGTGTTGATGTTGTTTTGATGTCTTGACGTTGTGTTGATGTTGTGTTGATGTTGTTTTGATGTCTTGACGTTGTGTTGATGTTGGATGGATGTTGTTTTGATGTCTTGGTGTTGTGTTGATGTTGGATGGATGTTGTGTGAATGTGATGACATGGTGTTGACGTGATGATGTGTGGATGTGTTAATGTTGCGTTGATGTTGCGTTGATGTGTGGTGGATGTTGTGTGGATGTTGTGTTGATGTCTTGATGTTGTGTTGATATATTGCTGTTGTGTGGATGTTGTATTGATATCTTGATGTTTTGTTGATATCATGACGTTGTTTTGATGTTGTCTTGATGTTTTGTTGATGCTTTGTTGATATCTGAATGTTGTCTAGATGTTGTGTTGATGTATTGCTGTTGTATGGATGCAGTGTTGATACCTTGATGTTGTGTTGATGCCGTTCTGTTGTGAAGAGGTTGTGTTGATGTTGTGTAGAGGTTATGTTGATGTCTTGATGCAGTGTTGATGTCTTGATGTAGTGTTGACTGCTCTGCAGTGTGGAGGAGGTGGCTGATGCCCCGGGCCTGTGATCAGTGCATGAGTCAGTGAAGGGAAGGGGACTGGGAAGGCAGGGGAGAAAGTTTCTCCTGTGGAGAAGAAGTTAAGATGCTGAATAGTTTGGGTAGACTGTGTCCACCGCTGGGTGTCCCCACAGCCTGCTGAAAATCCCCTTCACTGCAGGGACTGATTCTGTGTGCAAGGTAAATTGGCGTTAAAAGTTATCGTCTTTTGGGCGAGACGATAAATCGAGGTCCCATGTAGTACACACCATTATTCAGCGCACGTAAAAGAACCCACGGCAACCCTGGCAAAATTCTGTAGAGAAAAGCCACTCTGATAGGGAAACATATACACTTGAAGACAGGAAAAGGAAAAAAACCTAATGGGTGGGCGCTGCACTTGTGGCAACGCGCTCTCCCCGAGGAGACCAGCCAAAATTTAACGCAGAGAAATCTACTGTGACATAAAGTGGTATAAAATAAAATAAAACAAACTAAACTAAACTAAACTAAAATGAAATAAGCTCCTTGTATGTCAGAAAATATACATTTGTAACTTCTAAGATTTGATGGAACATTTCAATTACCTTTAAACACAGTTTTACAATTTTATCATTTTTTAAAAATTTGTTTATTCTTTTATATCGAGGATAATGGAATAAGCACACATGTGGGGGTTTTCTACATCCAGTCTCCGTGTGTATGCAATTATGTAAATATTGACATCTGTTCCCACCGGCACACAATAGCCTACTCTTACGACAAGCGGAACAGGAGTTATTGTACATGCATGACATCATAGGACCGTCTTCCCTTTTCCGTGTAACCCAAGCTGAAGAGAGAGAATACAGAAAGAGATCAGATAAAAAATCTTCAACAAAACAAACCAAAAGAAAGACAAACCAAGAAAGGAAAATAATGGGAAATCAGGAATCTGGATTAAACAATAACCATTTAAGCTGAAGCATATACTTGAATGTTTTGTGCGTGCATAGACAGCTGTATATCCACCGCCCTGCCAAAGTGTTTATACTCTATGTGTGTTTATACTCTGTGTGTGTGTGTGTGTGTGTGTGTGTGTGTGTGTGTGTGTGTGTGTGTGTGTGTGTGTGTGTGTGTGTGTGTGTGTGTGTGTGTGTGTGTGTGTGTGCATTGACTTCGTTAAAAAATTTAATTGTTGTTGGCTGCATGTGCAAGAATTTTTTGAATGCAAGCGCTTTGATTTGTTTTTGCAAGATATAGCGCTATATAAGTTCCATTTTTTATTTCATTATTATTATTATTATTATTATTATTATTATTATTATTATTATTATTATTATTATTATTATTATTTATTATTATTATTATCATTATTATTATTACAGAAATACAACATTCACAAGCATGGTTGAAAGCAAGCATGCACTTACTACCGAGGAGTGTGACTCTATCTCTGTCTGTCTATCTGTCTGTCTGTCTGTCTGTCTGTGTCTGTCTGTCTGT
>CM060345.1:826241-831241 GCA_030674155.1 Stramonita haemastoma | reverse complement strand
TATCTCTGTCTCTGTCTGTCTGTCTCTGTTTTCCTCCAATACAAATGTTCATTAAAAATGTTTATACATTCATTCATTCTCTGCTTCCCTCTGTCTGTCCACATTTCACAACACTCTGTCTATCTCCTTCTGTCTGTGTGTCTGTGTGTCTATGTGTCTGTGTGTCTGTCTGTCTCTCTGTCTCTCAATCTCTCTCTCTCTCTCATTCTCGCTCTCAATTATATCTCTCTCTCTCAATCTCTCTCTTAATCTCTCTCTCAATCTCTCTCTCTCAATCTCTCTCTCTCTTTCTCTCTCTCTCTGTCTCTCTCTCTCTGTCTGTCTCTGTCTCTCTCTGTCTCTCTCTGTCTCTCTGTCTCTCTGTCTCTCTGTCTCTCTGTCTCTCTGTCTCTCTCTCTCTCTCTCTCTCTCTCTCTCTCTCCTCTCTCTCTCTCTCTCTCTCTCTCTCCCCCTTAACGATTCACCTCATCAGATGTTAATGATGTACCCAGGGACTGTCACCCCACCTCCATCCCGACACCCTGCACACCCACCCTCCCCTCTAGACCCCCCCCAAAAAAAAAAAAAAAAAACAGTTGGGAAGAAAACGTGTGGTAATAATATGACCCCCCTCCCCTACACACGCACGCACGCACGTACACACACACATACACACACACACATACATACACACACACACACACCACCACCACCACCACCACCACAAACCACAACCACCACCACCATCACATAATAAGTCTCAATGCACCGACGGTCAATTTTCAACTGTTAACATGCTATCATTTTACGATAAAAAAGGCAAAAATCCAGATTGAAAATCGGAAATTTTTGTACGAAACATTTATTATTACATGAAAATCTAGCTTCTTCTAGGGAGTGAAAAAAAAGAAATAAAAATGGACAAGTTGTGCGTTGAAGAAGAGAGTCTAGTTTGGGTGTTTTAAAAAAAAAAAATTCTCAAAGCAAAAAGTTAAGAAACACGCCCCAATGTTTCTGTACAAAGTAAATCAAAGCTTATTATTCAATAATCAATCAAAATCTTAAAATTCCCAATCTGACCCCCTTTGGCCTAAAATGGCTCCCCTCGCGGACACAAGCGGATGAAGTGCACTGTCACTCATTTTGCTGCGGAGGGTCAGTAAGGAAGGGTCATCTTCAGCAGCCAGGCCATTCTGATGGTCATCTGTTTAGTTTCTGTTTCCTGCTTGGTGTTTTGTCCTATTCTGTGTGTGTGTGTGTGTGTGTGTGTGTGTGTGTGTGTGTGTGTGTGTGTGTGTGTGTGTGTGTGTGTGTGTGTGTGTGTGTGTGTGTGTGTGTGTGTGTAAGTGGGAATAAGCACTCATGTGCTTTTTTTTACATCAGGTCCCCGTGTGTATGCAGTTTTGTAAAAGTCATCTGTTCCTACCGGCACACCATGGCCTACTCTTACGAAAAGCTCTCTCTCTTTGTCTCTCTTTTTTTGTCTCTCTTCTATTTCTCTTCTCTCTCTTTCTGTCTCTCTTTTTTTGCCTCTTCTATTTCTCTTCTCTTCTTTCTCTCTCTTTTTTTGGTCTCTCTTTCTATTTCTCCCCTCTCTCTCTCTCTCTCTCTCTCTCTCTCTCTCTCTCCTCTCTCTCTCTCTCCTCTCTCTCTCTCTCTCTCTCTCTCTCTCTCTCTCTCTCTCTCTCTCTCTCTCCTCTTTGTTTTATCTATTTTTCTTCTCTCTCTTTGTCTGTCTCTTTTTTTTGTCTCTCTTCTGTTTTTCTTCTTTCTCTTCTTTGTCTCTCGGATGCTGCGCTTGTTACCAGAGGCCATTTTTACAGGCAAACGATCTATCTGGGACTGGCCTAAGAAAGGAAAAAAAAGGACAACAGTCTCTTTTCTTCTTCTTTATTTCTTTTCTTTTTTTATATCTGCACACCGTCTTCCCACGACATCCTGTGACACTTTTTGCTTTTTGTTTTCTGTCGAGGCATAAAAAACGATGATGGCGGCTTAGGGCCAAAGCTGTGTCAGTTATGGCTGTCAGCTTTACTGCCAGTGCCGACACTGCAATATCCACACACAAAAAAACAGAAAGCGACTGGTGACTCCATGGTGACATGACATTGATGGGTCCGTCCCCCCCCCCTTCCCCCCCTCTCTATCCCGAAGACTTCTGATGAGCCTGGTGATGTGAAATGACCAATGTTTGGGCAAGGGTGGGTGGGGTCTTCCTTTATCTATCTCCTAGTTCTGTGGACCATTAGGGCATCGCTGAAGATTTTGCAACCAGCTTCCTCCACTCCCCGCTGTCCTCTGCTTTTCCATACCAAATGGTTCCATTCTAGGTTAGTTTGATGAGTAACCATGTTTGTTTGTTTTTTCTTTTGTCTCTGTGTTAGTCTCTGTCTGTCTAGATCTGTCTGGCTGTTTGTCTGTCTGTCTGTCTGTCTGTCTGTCTGTCTGTCTCTCGCTCTCTCTCTCTCTCTCTCTCTCTCTCTCTCCTCTCTCTCTCTCTCTCTCTCTCTCTCCTCTCTCTCTCTCTCTCTCTCTCTCTCTCTCTCTCTCTCTCTCTCTCTCTCTCTCTCTCTTCTTCTCTGCGTCTGTGTCTGTGTCTGTTTTTCTTGGTGTCTGTGTCTGTCCGTTTAGTCCAGCCTGTTGATACAGGGATGTTGGGCAAAGCCTGCTAATGAGAGTGACATCATAACTTTTGGCATACACATACTTTCGACCCTCCTCTACAATACTGGCATGGGAAACACTATACTGGCCATCTGTTTTTCCACTTAGCTTGATACACAAAGACATACGGCCCACTTATCATAGACCATGACAAATGAAAACCTTCCCCTAACAAACCCTTGCCATTCCCTCCCCTATTCTACCCCTTCCCTCTTCCCCCCACCTACCCCAATACCTCCCCCTCCTCCCCCTAACCTACCCCCCCTCCGCCAACCTATGCCTTCCTCCTCTATAACCTACCTCTTCCCTCCCCATATCTTTTCACCTCCACCCTCCCCAAACCCTCCCCCCTCCCTTCAATAATGACCCCACCCTAACTACCCTTAGCTACCCTCCCTATTCTACCCCCTCTTTACCCTACAATACCCCTACCTCCCCCTCCCGTGACCAAACTTCCCTCCCTCTCTCTTCTATTCTTTCCCCTTCCTCCCCCTGATTTAGAGACTTATAAGGTGAAATGGAATCAAAGCTTTATCAGGCACAGACAATGTTTGCAAGATAAAGGTAAAAGGTAAAGGTGTCCCATAGCCTGTGTGGTCGTAGAGGAGCGAGGTGTCAGAGACCTCCAGCTTCTCTAGGGGCCAGCATGTTGAGGGCGGCGCCCATCTCCTCTCCATCGATGCTTTACCTTCCCTGACCCTCAAGTGTTGCAAGATATACACACTTGTAAACAAGGCATGTATACAGGTAAAATTCCCTTTCGAGGAGATTTTTCTCCTGGAGTTAACATCAGTGCTGACTCCACTCTCCCCATAAAACTTTCGGATCAGAATATAACCTGAGGCCCCGTGTGTGAACGCACGCAGAACATATTGCGCACACGTTAAATCCTGTTCCGCTTTTCGTAAGGGTAGGCCATCGTGTGCCGGTGGGAACGATGACATTTACAAAACTGCATACACACGGGGACTGGATGTAAAAAAAATCACGAGTGCTAATTTTATCTTGGATATAAAAAAAATACAAATAAATGAATAAAAAAATAAGAAATAAATATTTAAAAAATCACAGTTTGAAGATAACTGTCGCTTGCAAATTGCTGTATAAAATTCAAGTCCTATAACAAAGCAGCTTCAGAGATGATGAGAACGGATTCTCTCCCCTAACTTCTAATTCCTTGAAGTTTGGAGGAGATGTGTTGTCTATCTTCCTATGGTCGTGCTGTTTTCTGTTCTATTTCATTTTCTGTGTGTTAAATTAAGAGGTGGGGGATAGGTAAGGGGGAAGATGGTAATGGGGGGAGGCAGTTTTGGGGGAAGGGGGGGCGGGGTAGGTGAAAGGGATAGGTAAGAATGGGGATGGGTAGTAGGGGGTAGGTGAAAGAGGAGGGAGGGGTAGAAGGAGATAGGTAAGAATGGGAAGGGGAGGGAGGGGGGTAGGTATGATAACAGGGGAAGATGGAGGGGGGGTAGCGGTGGGAGGTTGGGTATAGCTGGGTGGAGGTTATTAATTGGGGGTTGGTGAATTAGTAGAGGGAAGAGTGACTATAAAAAGAGGGGGGGTGTAGGTTGTGCTCAATAGCCTTGCATATATCAAGACTTATCTACAACAGATCGAAAGCATCCAGGTGTCTTGCAAAACTTTCCTGTTCACCATAACTCCAGGGGGCACAGATTCATTGTTTCCCATGCTAATAGTGTTCACTATGATAGTATCTATATGCAAACTGGCTTGCTGTCACTCTTCATGTCAAAATATAATCCTTGGCGGCTGCGGGTTTTAGTCTGTTTGTTTGTCTGTCTGTCTCTCTGTATGCCTCACCCTCTCGCAGTCTCACGTCTCTCTCTCTCTCTCTCTCTCCTCTCTCTCTCTTCTCTCTCTCTCTCTCTCTCTCTCTCTCTCTCTCTCTCTCTCTCTCTCTTCTCTCTCTCTCTCTCTCTCTCTCCTTTTATCTATACTAACTGATCAGGCTACCCATTCGTCAGTCTGTCTTTTTTCTCTTTCCTTTGTGTTTCTGTCTGTACATTTGTCTGCCTGTACTTTTTTCTGTCTGTCCGTCTGTGTAACTGACTGCCTGTCTGTTTGTCTGTCTATATGCCTGTTTTATTAGTCTGACTGTCTCTGTCAGTCTGCCTGTCTGTCTGTCTGCCTGACTGTCTGCTTATCTGTCTGATTGACAGTGTATCTCTCTGTCTGACTATATATCTGTCTTTCTGTCAGCCTGTCAGCCCGACTATCTGTTTGTCTGTCTGTCTGTATATCTGACTATCTGTCTGAATGTCTGCCTGACTCTCTATCTGTCTGACTTTCTGCTTATCTGTCTGCCTGTCTGTCTGTCTGTTGATCTGTCTGTCTGT
>CM060345.1:791241-796241 GCA_030674155.1 Stramonita haemastoma | reverse complement strand
GGTCTCTGTAGGAGATGCAAAGGAGTCTCCGGAAGCATTTCATCTCTACCGCCTGTATTCTTCTCTCCAAATCTGCAGTCAGGGTCCACAATTCACAGGCATACAAGAATATGGATATGACAAAGGAGCACATTAGTCTGATCTTGGAGTTCAGTGAGATGCTTTTATCTCTCCTTATGGTGTTTAGTTTTGTCAGTGCTCTGATTGTCTGTGCAATCCTTGGACCCCTGGCTTGAACCCCTGATCTGATACAACGGCTCCCAAGTACTTGAAGCTTTGAACCGTTTCCAGCTTCTGGTCATTGACCCTGATATCAGTGCTGATGCCGTCGGCGTTATTGGTCATCAGTGTGGTCTTCTCTGCACTGATTTCCATGCCGCAAGTTTGCATTGATGCTGTACAAATTCATGGTTGCCCACAAAGCTGCAAGCCGCACCCTATCGAATGCCTTCTTGAAATCAATAAATACGTGGTAGAGGTCTTGTTGGTGTTGAAGGTACCGCTCACAGAGTATTTTGATGTTGAATATCTGTTCAGTTGTGCTACGCCCTGCTCTGAAACCTGCTTGTTCCTCAGCAATGATGGTCTCTGCTTGTGGCTTGACAGTCTGTTCAATATGATCTTCAACAGGACCTTGCTTGGGTAGCATATCAGGCCCATGTTCCTGGATAAAAATATCAATAATATTAGTCTTTGCTTAAACAGACGTAAGAAAGTTTCAAGTCACCCACTTCCTGTTGAAGCCACACAAAACTGAATCCTCTATTACACAAAATTTGTCTAATCTTAGAAACAACATCAGCAGCTTTTACCACTTTTGTAATACATTTCGGGTCCTCAGTGTCTTCATAATGCTTTACAAAACACAGCAGTTTGAGCCTTTACATTTTTTTTTTCTCCAAACGAAATTTATTTATCTTAGGTGAGTCATAAACGGAACCGTATTATTGGATCAAAGAGGTTCCGTGTAGCCGTTCACAGGAACTGACACGCACAGGAAATAAAATCGTGATACTAAAACTGATTTCAGCTAATGGAATTGAAGAAAACGTAAATCAAAGACATACCTTTTTGGGGGGACAAGGAGTGAGTGACAGACAGACAGACAGACAGACAGACAGACAGAGGTAGAGAGACTGAGGCAGACAGATTAACAAACAGAGACCGAAACAGAGGTACAGGGTCAGATACTAGACAGACAGAAAGACCGACAGAAAAAGAGACAGAGAGAGAGAGACAGACAGAGACACGGAGACACAGAGAGACATAGAGAGACACAGAGAGACAGAGACAGAAAAATAAAGACAAAGACACAGAGAGACACAGAGAGACAAAGACAGACAGACATACAGGCAGAGACAGAAACAGAGATACAGAGACAGACACAGACACAGACACAGAAAGACAGACAAACAGAGAGACAGGACAGTCAATTCAAAGAAAAACAGAGATAGAGTCGGACATAGTCATAATCTGCTCTACGTTCTGTTACAGAAAAGCCAAACTTGAATGATCCAGATCTCTGCCTCTGAATCTGGCATTAACAGAGAAACGAGAAGGGAGGGGGGGGGGGGTGTTAGGGGGAGGGGAGGTGGGAAGAAGGAGGGGGAGGGGGGATACCTTCGTTTTCCTACCCTGTTTTTTTTATCATTATTTTTTTACCATTTTATATCACAGCAGATTTCTTTGCGTGAAATTCGGGCTGCTCTCCCCGGTTAGAGCGCGTCGCCACATGTGCAGCGCCTACCCATTTTTTTCCCCTCAGGGATGGTGTCTAAAACGACACCTGTGTGCATGCTGGTTTCTTTTTTTTATAATTTTGTCATCTGCTCCTACCGGCACCCGATGGCCTGGTCTTCCGAAAGGCGGAACGGGGTTGACAACATCAAAGACTGGACTGCCCAACCCCTGCAACGCCTCCTACTAGCCACACAGGATCGTGAAGCATGGAAAAAGATCTCCGTTGCGTCTTCTCTCATGTCCCCCCTACGTCCTTTGGGACATGGGACTGAGTGAAGTGAGTGAAGTGAAGATGTTCTGCATGCGTTCGCACACGTGACCTCGGTTTATAGTCTCATCCGAATGACTGACTTTGACATTTAGTTCGCGAATTCGATTTTTCAGTTTGACTGTAGAATGTGTAAACGAAAAAGAACAGTTCGGAAGGAACTGCATAGAAGACTAGCAAAGAAGAATTGAACATGTGAAGAAGAATTACGGAGAAGAGGGGCGGTTTTTGTGTGTGTGTTAGGTTTTTATTTTTTCCTTTCATTTTTCGTTCTTTGGCTCTGAACTTTTTTCTTGTTTTTTTAGAATGTGGTCAAACCCTGAATAATTCGCCCATTGTTTTGGTTCTGTTAAACACATCAACTGGCCACATGTGAGTCATGCTGCGAAACTTGTGTTATATAATTATATGAATGAAAATGTCTGATAATGTTGTGTGCCTGTATAGTAACAAAAAGACAAAGAAATAGAAGAGAAAACGTTGGTGCCAGTGTACAAAGAGATAAACACGTATTGAAGGTTGAAAGAAAAAAAGTTTACTGGAGATAGAGACAGACAGACAGGTAGACAGACAGAGACAGAGACAGACAGAGACAGTCGGATACAGAGAGACAGACAGACAGACAGATGGAGAGAGAAAGGGCGGAGAAAGAGAGAGAGAGATAGACAGACAGACAGACAGACAGAGACAGAGACAGAGAGACAGAGAGACACACAGAGAGACACACAGAGACACAAGAGAGAGAGAGACAGAGAGACAGAGAGAGAGAGACAGAGAGAGAGAGACAGAGAGACAGACAGGCAGACAGACAGACAGGCAGACAGACAGACAGACAGACAGACAGACAGGCAGACAGACAGACAGACAGACAGACAGACAGACAGACAGACAGACAGACAGACAGAGATCCCTGAAGACTACTTACAAAATCCCTAACTTTTTTCTGTATGTAAATCAGACTGGTGTATTTGCCTTAATTCTGTTTTATCTCAAGTTGCTACAGTTTTCTTCCAGCAGTTTGTCTTCTCCTGACAACAGCATGCATACTCCTTTTCTGCTGCATTTGCATTTAAAACTTTGCATGGTTTACAACTACCTTCTCTTCTTTTCGTTTCTTGTTTGTTCCTTGCTTTATTTGTGAAAAAGAAGAAGAAGAAGAAGAAGAAGAAGAAGAAGAAGAAGAAGAAGAAGAAGAAGAAGAGAAGAAGAAGGAGGAGAAGAAGGAGAAGAAGGAGGAAGAAGAAGAAGAAGAAGAAGAAAGAAAGAAGAAGAAGAAGAAGAAGAAGAAGAAGAAGAAGAGAAGAAGAAGAAGAAGAATGCATAGAAAAAGAATGCAAAGAAAAGGAATGCGAGGAAGAAGTAGAATCCAAAGAAAAAGAAGTAGAAGAAGAATGCAAAGAAGAAGAATGCAAAGAAGAAGTAGAATGCAAAGGAAAAAAAGTTAAAAAAGAATGCAAAGAAGAATGCAAAGAAGAAAAAGAAAACGAAACAACAACAACAACAACAATAATGCAAAGAAGAAGAATGCAATAAAGAGTAATCATTATGTAGAAGAATTGCGAAGACGAACAGCAAGGAAGGATTGCAAAGAAGAATTGAGCAGATGAAGAAGAATTGCAAAAAGCAAGAAATGCAACCAAAAAAAAAAAAAAAAAAGAAAAAATTGCGGACACTGACAGATTGTGAAATGATAAATTATAATGATAAATTTTCAGAGGTAAAATTGCTGTTTAAAATATGGTCACAGAGATCTATCACCCCACTAGGTAGAGTAGCAGTACTAAAGTCACTTATTCTTTCAAAACTTATACATCTATGGATATTACTACCAGACCCACCCGACCAATTTTTGATACAGTTACAGAAACTATGTTTTCGATTTGTCTGGAATGATAAGCAAGACAAGATAAGTAGACAGACAGCAGTTAAGACTATCAAACAAGGTGGACTAAATATACCGGATATAAGAAATTATATATATGCTTTGAAGCTTTCATGGGTAAGAAAAACTTAGAAGAACTAATCACAAATGGGTCAGTATTGCAGAAATGCTATACCCATTTCTTAAGAATCTAGAATGTTATGGACCATCAGTAGCACGCAAACACCTGAAGGTTAATCATTTTTGGACGCATGTTTTTAAGGCTTATGAATCTTTCTGTGCTTGCATCACTCCACAAAATGAAAATGAATTTCTAACAGAACCTGTCTTGTATAATAATAACATTACCATAGGAAATAGAGTCATTGATAAAAAGATTTTAGCAGAAAAGGGGATATATCTAATAAAACATCTTGTCAAAAAAAATGGTGAGTTTTTGAACTATGGAGATTTTTCTAAAACAAATGGTAACTGTATCGACTTTGTAACTTTTAATGGACTAATTTCATCAATCAAACATTTTGCAAATAAAACAGGAATCAGAATAGATGATGATGTGAATTGTTGTACAGATAAACCCAAAACAATACAAATAATTGATAGTGTGCACAGGGGTTCAAAAAGGTATTATGAGTATTTGATGTCAAATAACATAGAACCGAAATGTTGTAAAAAATGGACACATAAACTTAATGAAGAAATCAACTGGAAAAGGGTATTTGGAAAATTGCACAAAATTAAAGATATCAAACTACAATGGTTACAGATAAAAATCCTCCATAGAATTGTTGCTACTAATGTTGTACTGTGTGCAATGGGTGTAACAAACACAACAAATTGTGCCCTGTGCAGTAATGAAAAAGACTCAGTCGAACATTTATTTTGGGGTTGTAACCATGCAAGAGCTATTTGGACAAAATTAGAAAAATATATTAATGACAACTGCGAACATGCATCGAATGTAAAAATTTCACGTCAGATTGTTCTTTTCGGAGTAGATAATTGTATGAAAACAGATGCTGTTTTTGATTTCATCATTTCTACTAGCCAAATGGTATATTTACAGATGTAGAATTGAAAACCATTCGCCCATAATAAAAGTTTTTTTAA
>CM060345.1:776241-778741 GCA_030674155.1 Stramonita haemastoma | reverse complement strand
GCCAGGGACAAGCCCCTTGTTGCCCTAGGTTCTTTAACGTGCGCTAAATAATGATATATAACACACGAAACCTCGGTTCATCGTCTCATCCGAAAGACTAGCTCCCAGACCACCACTCATTGTCTAATAGATTGGGGGAAAGTTTGGGCCCAAAAAGGATTCGAACCATCGCACACTCTGACCCGGACTTTTCGCTTTCTAGGCAGGCGCGTTAGCTGTAGACCACCGATCCACATGAGCATATACCAGGAGCCTGTCAGTATAAACAGCATCCTTAAAGGTAAAAGATAAAGGTGTCCCATAACCTGTGTGGTCGTAGGGGAGCGAGGCGTCAGAGACCTCAGCTTTTCTAGGGGCCAGCATGTTGAGGGTGGCGCCCATCTCCTCTCTCTCGCTGCTTTACCTTCCCTTACCCTAAAGAGGGCAGGTGCCAATTGACAGCTGGGGGAACTAGGGAAACTGTACTGTAGCCAAGGCGGGCAAATGGTCACCCATCCAGGTGGTAACCACGCTCGACGCTGCTTAACTTGACTGGGGGAAAGCGAGCGCTCTGACCACTGAGCTATCCCGTCACCTAGATAAATAGCATCCTTACCTTCTTAAAATTATCTGATAGGAATTTGTTTGGTTTTTTTCTATCCCTCTCTTTGTTTCTACCGTGTTCCTTTTCTTCCTGTCACCTCTTCCTGTCTGTGTTCTGCCTTCTAGGTCCATTCTCCTGCCTTTTTTTACAGAAAGAATTAAAATATAGCAATGTTCTCCCTTGCCGAAGTCGGATGCGCTGGGCCTGACTTGTCGGGCGCTTAACGGCAGCGCATCGCATTTTCACTGATGTGACGGACAGCAATAGTTACTGTCTGAGTGTTTGTTGAAAAAGAAAAGTAAAAAGATAAGGAAACGTTGATAGAGACAAAAACAATTACCAAATAGACAGTAGAAACTTTTGTATTCTTCAAATTCATTGACTGGTTTCCTTTGTTGTTGTTGCATTGAAATAGTTTTCAGAGTTGAGCATCTTACCCGCGTTATAGCATCGTCACACTTGTATTTTGCCTAGCGCTGCACAAGAACCTGTTTACATTGGCTGGGGGAAAAGCAAGCGCTCTGACAGAAGCAGCATCGAGCGTGGTTACCAGGGGGATGAGTGACCATTCTGTGCGCCTTGGCTCCAGTACAGTCCCCCAGTTCACCCATCTATCAATAGGTACCTGCCCTCTTTAGGGTCAGGGGAAGGTAAAGCAGCAAGGGAGAGGAGATGGGCGCTGCCCTCAACATGGAGGCCCCTAGAGAAGCTGAGGTCTCTGATGCCTCGATCCCCTACGACCACACAGGTTATGGGACAACCTTTACCTTTGTTTTACCTTACACAAAAAGATAACCTGGAGATGGTATATAGGTTTTAAGCATTAAGTGGGACAGGAGTTTTCATGCCTGTAATCAACAAAAATCCAGCAAACCATTAGCCCCTTTGTAAATCGTCTATTAATCGTAAAGACGCTTAAACGCAAATGGTGCGGGTATGTCACAAGATCATATGGACTTGCAAAAACAATACTGCAAGGCACTGTCCAAGGAGGAAGAAAAAGAGGCAGACCAAGGAAGAGATGGGAGGACAACATCAGTGAATGGACAGGCCTAGAACTCAACAAAACCCTGAGAAAGGCAGAACAGAGAGAGGAATGGAGGGAACTGGTTGTCAAGTCTTCAGGGGTGCCCCCACGGTAGCCAGACTAAGGGATAGATAGATAGATAGATAGATAGATAGATAGATAGATAGATAGATAGATAGATAGATAGATAGATAGATAGATAGATAGATAGATAGATAGATAGATAGATAGATAGATAGATAGATAGATAGATAGATAGATAGATAGAGAGAGAGAGAGATAGAGAGAGAGAGATAGAGAGATAGATAGATAGATAGATAGATAGATAGATAGATAGATAGATAGATAGATAGATAGATAGATAGATAGATAGATAGATAGATAGATAGATAGATAGATAGATAGATAGAAGCAACAAAAAACGACAGCAGAAGGAAGCAGTCAACGTGAGTTTACGTAATGCGCCCAAGAGAGACGCACAAGGAAAACCGACGAAAAAAAATCATGCATTTATTTTTTTTAACAGAAGAAAACTTTCCCGAGGCGGAGGGGGGGGGGGGGGGGGGGGGGGGCAGAGGGGGAGGGGGCCAAAGTGCCGACTTTTTTTTGCGCATTTGGGAGAGTTATCTCTTCTGTACCTCTTGGCTGGTTCCGACAAAGTTTATTTTTGTGTGTGTTTCTGTGTTTCTTGCTATGTTTCTGTTTCCTTCTTACTGCTTAAAGCGTACGTCTTTTGCATCTCTCTCCTCTCTCTCTCTCTCTCTCTCTCTCTCTCTCTCTCTCTCTCTCTCTCTCTCTCTCTCTCCTCTCTCTCTCTCTCTCCTCTCTCTCTCTCTCTCTCTCTCTCTCTCTCTCTCTCTCTCTCTCTCTCTCTTCTCTCTCTCTCTCTC
>CM060345.1:769719-771141 GCA_030674155.1 Stramonita haemastoma | reverse complement strand
GAGTTCTTTGGGGCTCAAGCTCAAGTTGAAGGGTACTCCTTGGTTTTATTGATAGTGTTGGGTCCTATCTTAATATGGTTTTGGTATGTATTAGGGTATATATATATTAATATATTATAATATATATTTATATATATATATATTTATTATATTCTCTGGAAATGACTTTTTTTATATATCATTCGACTTTAAAAAGAAGACATTGTTGCCTTGAGTTAATCTATTTCAGTCTCAGTAAAATGTACTATTTCGACCTATTTAGAACTTGAGGACGGGATAGTTTAGCAATCAGAGCTCTCGCTTTTCCCAGCCAATGTTAAGCAGCGTCCAGCGTGGTTACCAGTTGGATGGGTGATGTTTGCGCGCCTTGGCTCAGTACAGTGCCCCAGTTCACCCAGCTGTAAATGGGTACCTGCCTCTTTAGGTCTGTGAAAGGAAAAAAGCAGCGAGGAAGAGGAGATGGGCGTCGCCCTCAGCATGCTGGCCCTAGAGAAGCTGAGGTCTCTGACGCCTCGCTCTCCTACGAACATATAGGTATGAGACACCCTTTCTTTTACCTTTTTTTTTTTAGAACTACAGTACATACATGGTGGGTTTAAAACACTGCACACGCAAAATCTCACCATTGCTGAACGTGAATCTGTAACCAAGAACTATCCCCACATGTACCCAGCCTATCCAGTCTTTAGATGAGACTGTTAGTTGAGGCACTCTGTGCAACACACGCAGAACATCAGTAGTAGTAGTAGGCACCCATCAGTCTCGGAAGACTATGGAGTTGCGCTTAGTCTTTAGAGCGCAAACCTGGGCAAGTATCTATGGAGGGCAGCTGTTACCCATGCAGCTGATCCCCCTCTCCACGGCACTGGAATGATCCATTGGAAAGGCAATGACCGATACGAATGGTTCCAGTACCGTCGCAAGAGCCACCAGAATGCAGAACATCTAGCCCCACATTAAAACCTGTTCCACTAATCGACGACAGAAGGACATTTTGTGCACATGTAAACTTATAGCGAAATTTGCCCCAAAATAAGAGTTCTTATGTCAGAATCCCTAACAGAACAGAATCAAAGTAATAAAAAATAGAATAGAATTCAACCCCCACTCCAAAACAAAGTGCATTGCTGGGTTTATCGATTAGGGCAACATGGATGAGGAGAAAATAGCTTTTAAGTCAAGACAGCATTCCATTCCAATTTCGTAACAACCTTTAGTGCTGTGTGTCTGAGCCATTAGCCTCCTCTCTCTCTCCTCTACCCCTCTCTCCTCTCTCTGTCTCTATCTCTGTTCTGTCTCTGTCCCTCTTCCTCCTCTCTCCTCTCTCTCTCTTCTCTCTCTCTCTCTCTCTCTCTCTCTCTCTCTCTCTCTTTCTCTTCTCTTCTCTTCTCTTCTCTCTCCTTCTCTGTCTTTCTCTCTCTA
>CM060345.1:762219-764719 GCA_030674155.1 Stramonita haemastoma | reverse complement strand
GTATGGACTACGTACATCTCTCTCTTCTCTCTCTCTCTCTCTCTCTCTCTCTTCTATCTCTCTCTCTCTCTCTCTCTTTTCTCTCTCTCTCTCTCTCTCTCTCTCTCTCTCTCTCTCTCCTCTCTCTCTCTCTCTCTCTCTCTCTCTCTCTCTCTCTCTCTCTCTCCTCTCTCTCTCTCTCTCTAACTAACTAACTAACTAACTAACTAACTAACTAACTAACTAACTAACTACTAACTAACTAACTAACTGTATATCATGTGTGTGTATGAGCATGCGAGCTCACGCATGCATACACGCAAGCAAGCGCGTAAGTTAGTGTGTGTGTGTGTGTGTGTGTGTGTGTGTGTGTGTGTGTGTGTGTGTGTGTGTGTGTGTGTTGTGTGTGTGTGTGTGTGTGTGTGTGTGTGGGTGGGTGGGTGGGTGTGTGTGTGTGTATGTGTGTGTGTGTGTGTGTGTGTGCGTATGTGTGTGAGCGCGTGAGCGCGTGAGCGTGTGTGTATGTATGTATGTGTGTGTGTGTGCGTGTGCTCACGCGCGTGTATGTATGCGTGTGCGTGTGTGCTCGCGCGTGTGGTTGTATGTGTGTGCGTGTATGCGCGCGTGTGTATGTGTGCGTGTGTTCAGCTAAAAAAAAGAAAGAAAGAAAGAAACCAGAACTGAGGCACACATAAGTAACCCAATGCCAATTCAATTTCCAAAAACAGTCTCCCCCCCCCAAAAAAAAAAGAAAAGAACAGACTGAACCAGCGTAGCGACATTCCTGGCTCACTTCCTCTTCATCGTTGAACTCTCAGTTAGCAACCATGGCTGTCTGCATCTGAGGGAAACATTGATACACTGCGCTGCCGTTAAGCACCTGACAAGTCAGGCCCAGCGCATCCCACTTGGGCGTGGAAGAGAATGGTTCTGTATTTGTCCTTCTGGGGGGCGGGGGGGGGGGGGGGGGGGGGCAAAAAGAATGGACCAAGAAGGCAGAAAAATAGACCAGGAGTAGGTCACAGAAATAAAAGGGGAAAAGGTAAATAAAATTTAAAAAAGAAAGGATAGAAAAGAGGGATTTTTTATCACAAAAGTTTCCAGAAAATGGGGATGGTGTTTATAGTGACAGAACCTCGATATTCCCACGAGGTAACTTTGAGTGAGGCCAGGGAGTGGACAGCTGCGGACAGCTTTGAGTGGACAGCTGTGGACAGCTTTGAGTGGACAGCTGTGGAGAGGCGACACAAACATCAGAGTCAATGCTGCAGATTTCCCGGGGTACTATAAGGCGTGCAGCTCCAAAGTCACATAGTTAAAGTTTTGAAATCTGACGACCCGGCTTCGATTCCCGTTCGAGGGGATTTTCCCCCTGGAGTTAACATCAGTGCTGACTCCACTCTCCCCACCAGTCCTTCGGATGAGACTATAAACCGAGACCCATTGCGCAGAACATCTTGCGCACACGTTAAATCCTGTCCCGCTTTTCGTAAGAGTCTCGGAAGACTATGGAGTTGCGCTCTAGTCTTTAGAGCACAAAGCCTGGGCAAGTATGTATGGAGGGCAAGCTGTTACCCATGCAGCAGACCCCCCTCTCCACGGCACTGGAATGATCCATTGGAAAGGCAATGACCGATACGAATGGTTCCAGTACCGTCGCAGGAGCCACCAGAACGTTGCCATATACCTACAGCCCCGAGCCGCTCTGGGACTCCAGCTCCCCGATTTTTCCTTAGGGATGGTGTCTAAACACGACACTTGTGTGCATGCTGGTTTGTTGTAATTTTGTCATCCGCTCCTACCGGCACACGATGGCCTACTCTTCCGAAAAGTGTAACGGGATTTTAAAGTGTGCGCAAGATGTTCTGCGTGCATTCGCACACGGGGCCTCGGTTTCGAGTCTCATCCGAATGACTTTGACATTCAGTTCGATTTTTTCGTCAAACTGGGAAGAAAGGGCGAGGCTGGGTACGAACCCAGAAACTCACGGTTTACATATTGGCAGGCGAACGTCTTAACCATCCTGCCACCTTCCTTCCTGCCATCATCCTTATTAAAAGAATAAGTAAGTAAGTAAGTAAGTAAGTAAGTAAGTACTTAAGTAAGTGAAGTTTTACCATAGGTAAACTTCAGAGCTTGGTTGAGGAGTGGACACAAACCAAGTGCCAATGGAATGGAAACAAACCAAGTGCCAATGGAATGGAAACAAACCAAGTGCCAATGGAATGGAAACAAACCAGGTGCCAATGAAATTGAAACAAACCAAGTGCCAATGAAATTGAAACAAACCAAGTGCCGATGGAGTGGAAACAAACCAAGTGCCAATGGAATGGAAAATGAAATGGAAATGAAATGGAAATAAACCAAGTGCCAATGGAATGGAAATAGAAATGGAATGGAAACAAACCAAGTGCCACTATCACACACACTCTGCCTTTCCAGTGACGCTGATTCACTCGTGCTCAAAAAGCATGGCCTGGCCATTTCAATCATTGTGGTTTAACTTCTGACACCCTTCTTT
>CM060345.1:742219-759719 GCA_030674155.1 Stramonita haemastoma | reverse complement strand
AAAGATCATTTCCAAATTCTCTTCACTACCTGGTATTGCTCTGTGTCCTTAATCCCAAAGCTAAGTACAAAGTACATTTGTTTTTCCTTCTTTAATAAAAAAAAATCGGTAAAAATGAGCAGAAACGCTTGTTGTGGTTGTTGTTTTTTTCCTGAATGGCACTGTATTATTATTATGTTATTAATTCATTTTAATTTGTATTTTATTTTATTCCATTTTATTAATATTTTATTTATTTTGTTTTATCAAAAAGAAAAAGAAAAAAAGGGCACTGTATAGAAGACACTACAAAACCCGAGAGCTAAAATTGGAGTGCGGCCTGTAGGGCTTGACAGGAAGGTGGGAGGTGAGAGGTGGGGGTTGGGGGGGGAGGGGAGGGGAGGCAGAGGACCAAACTGCTTTAGAATGAGGGTCAACTTTGGGGGTGCCATGTTTCTGCTTCCTTCTCTCTCATTAAGGGGATTCACTTATCCTTGTGGGGTCCACTTCATGTTTCTCTGTCTGTCTGTCTGTCTGTATGTATGTCTGTTTATATGTTTGTATGTTTGTCTGTCTGTCTGTCTGTCTGTTTATCTATCTGTTTGTTTATCTGTCTGTTTGTTTGCCTGCTGTTCTTTTTTATTTGTCTGCCTCTGTCTCTGCCCCTGTCTCTGTCCCTGTCTCTGTCTCTGTCTCTCTCTGTCTTTCTCAGTCTTTCTCTGTCTTTCTCTTTCTGTCTCTATTTGTCTCTGTCTCTCTCTCTCTCTGTCTCTGTCTCTCTCTGTCTCTCTGTCTGCCCCTTCCTCTCTCTTTCTGTCTCTGTCTCTCTGTCTCTGTCTGTCTGTCTGTCTGTCTGTCTGTCTGTCTGTCTGTCTCTCTCTCTCTCTCTCTCTCTCTCTCTCTCTCTCTCTCTCTCTCTCTCCTCTCTCTCTCTCTCTCTCTCTCTCTCCTCCCTCTCTCTCTCTCTGTCACTCTCTCTCTCCTTACATACTGTGCTATCACCATCACCCTCCTCCTCCCCCTTCTCCTCCTCCTCCTCAGCATCATCAACACCATCAGTTAGTACAATGATTGATTGATTTATTCTTTTATATCGAGGATAATGGAATACGCACTCTTGTGCTTTTTTACATCCAGTCCCCGTGTGTATGCTGTTTTGTAAATGTCATCTGTTCCCACCCGCACACGATGGCCTACTCTTACAAAAAGCGGAATAAGATTTAACGTGTGCGCAAGATGTTCTGTGTGCGTTCACACACGGGGCCTCGGTTTATAGTCTCATCCGAAGGACTTTTGGGGGAGTAGAGTCAGCACTGATGTTAACTCCAGGAGAAAAAATCTCCTCGACCGGGAATCGAACCCGGGTCGTCAAATTGCCAGCGCAATGTTCTGACCACTAGGCTATCCGTCCCCCTGTGTGTTATGTGTGTGTGTGTGTTAGTGTGTGTTAGTGTGTGTGTGTGTGTGTGTGTGTGTGTGTGTGTGTGTGTGTGTGTGTGTGTGTGTGTGTGTGTGTGTGTTTGCTCTGTGTGTGTGTGTGTGTGTGTGTTTACTGTGTGAGTATGTGTGTGCGTGCGTGCGTGTGTGTGTGTGTTATGTGTGTGTGCGTGTGCGTTTATGTGTGTGTGTTTACTCTGTGTGTGTGTGAGTGTGTGTATGTGTGTGTGTGTGTGTGTGTGTGTGTGTGTGTGTGTGTGTGTGTGTGTTTACTGTGTGTGTTTTATTTTTTATTTTATTATTTTTATTTTATTATTTTTATTTTATTCTTTTATATCGAGGATAACAAAATAAGCACTCTTTTGCTTTTTTACATCCAGTCCCCTTGTGTATGCAGTTTTGTAAATGTCATCTGTTCCCACCGGCACGCGATGGCCTACTCTTACGAAAAGCGGAACAGGACTGAACGTGTGCGCAAGATGTTCTGCGTGCGTTTGCACACAGGGCCTCGGTGTATAGTCTCATCCGAAGGACTTTTGGGGAGAGTGGAGTCAGCACTGATGTTAACCCCAGGAGAAAAATCTCCTCGACCGGAATTGAACCCGGGTCGTCAGTTTGCCAGCGCAATGTTCTAACCACCAGGCGCGCTCGCATGCATGCGTGTGTGTGTGTGTGTGTGTGTGTGTGTGTGTGTGTGTGTGTGTGTGTGTGTGTGTGTGTGTGTGTGTGTGTGTGTGTGTAGTGTGTGTGTGTGTGTGTGTGTGTGTAGTGTGTGTAGTGTGTGTGTGTGTGTGTGTGTGTGTGTGTGTGTGTGTGTGTGTGTGTGTGTGTGTGTGTGTGTAGTGTGTGTGTGTGTGTGTGTGTAGTGTGTGTGTGTGTGTGTGTGTGTGTGTGTGTGTGTGTGTTGTGTGTGTGTGTGTGTAGTGTGTGTGTGTGTAGTGTGTGTGTGTGTGTGTGCGTGCGTGCGTGCGTGCGTGCGTGCGTGCGTGCGTGCGTGTGTGTGTGTGTGTGTGTGTGTGTGTGTGTGTGTGTGTGTGTGTGTGTGGTGTGTGTGTGAGAGTTTGTTTGTGACCTTCAGGGGTAGAGGTTTCTCCAAAGTTTGTTTTTTTTTTCCAGCGTATCTCACAGAGTCCAAGGATGCTCCATTTTGTATCTCCTCATTTTGTGCAACGGTTCTCCTTCCACTTTTCCTGGAGCTGGTCAGTGATGTTCCGTTCCCTGTGCCACTAGTGGTGGTGTTCCTGTCAGTGATGTTCCGTTCCCTGTGCCCTAGTGGTGTTGTTTCTGTCAGTGATGTTCCGTTCCTGTGCCACTAGTGGTGTTGTTTCTGTCAATGATCTTCCATTCCCTGTGCCACTAGTGGTGGTGTTCCTGTCAGTGATGTTCCGTTCCCTGTGCCCCTAGTGGTGTTGTTTCTGTCAGTGATGTTCCGTTCCCTGTGCCACTAGTGGTGTTGTTTCTGTCATGATCTTCCATTCCCTGTGCCACTAGTGGTGTTGTTTCTGTCAGTGATGTTACGTTCCCTGTGCCACTAGTGGTGTTGTTTCTGTCAGTGATCTTACGTTCCCTGTGCCACTAGTGGTGTTGTTTCTGTCAATGATCTTCCATTCCCTGTGCCACCAGTGGTGTTGTTCTGTCAGTGATGTTACGTTCCCTGTGCCACTAGTGGTGTTTTCTGGCTCGCAGTGACGTTGGACCGCCAGTCACAAACTGTCCACCTCTGTCCTGCCGGTCAGCAAAGGATGGCAAGGTCCTTGTACCGGGCGACAACCGAGCCAGAAAAAGGGAGCTAATCACGCAGAAAATGATGATATGGAAGCAGATGTTAGTTATGCTTACATTTTTTCTTTAGTTGTTGGTACTTGATTTTGTTATTCAGGAACACAATAATTATTGCCGTCTTGAAGCTCGAATGATGTAGGATGTATTCTTTAGAATATGACGTAAATAGATACATCCAAATTTATGTTCAACAACATCCAAAATGATATATAAAAAATAGTTACCGTATTTGTAAACGATATCTTAGCCTAACACGAAACCTTGCAGAATTTATTTCAAAACAAATTGACATGATTATATCAATCTTTACAGCCCTTTTAAAAGAAACATATCAATTACTAAATGTTGAACGTGCGTCCTCTAAAATCTTAATCACCTGGTCTTTGAAGATTCTTTCACTTCAAGACTAGTTCACAGACCAAGTTTCTTCCAACTTTCTTTTCAGCTGTCGGTCTGATTTTCCCAAACTATAATTCAGAGCGGGTTGGGACTGATTTCAAAACCCTAAAAGCATTTCATGCCTCTCCAAGCACGCGTGTGATCAGTGCCAATTTTCAGCAGAAACTGATCAAAGGCCGACATTTCACACGGCTTCAACTCTGCACTGAAGCTCACTTACGCATGTTAAAGAGCATAGCCATGCCTTTTCATCTTTTCTCCATTTAGCTCTTGGCACTTTTTTTTCGAATCAATTCCGGGTTTTTTTATGAAGGAGGCGGTAAATATCATGTGACATCAAACAGACGATATGGACCATAGTAAAACAATATTTGCTATTGAGAGTATGGAAACATTTGGGTTGTCATGCTGGAATGGAGAAGGGCTAACTCAGTGGTCAGAACACTCGCTTTCCCCAAGCTAAGGTTAAGCAGCATTGAGCGTGCTTACCAAGTGGATGGGTGACTGTCTGCGCGCCTTGGCTTCAGTACAGTTCCCCCAGTTCCCCCAGCTGTAAATGGGTACCTGCCCTCTTTAAAGTAAAGGAAGGTGGAGCAGCGAGGGAGAGGAGATGGGCGCTGCCCTGAATATTCTGGCTACTGGAGAAGCTGAGGTCTCTGATGCCTCGCTGTCCTAGGTCCACAAAGGTTATAGAAACACCTTTGCCTTTTTACTCTCTTTTGCTGCAACATTATTTTTTTGTGAATTCATGACAGTCAGTATAAATAGCATCCCAAACTTGTGGAAACTCTGTGATAGGATTTCCCTCTTTTCTATCCCTCTATTTGCTTCTGCCTTTGTTCCTTTTCTCTCTGTCACTTCTTAAAAATTTTTTTTTTGGTTCCCAGGCTTCTGCAAATTAGGATATCATACCCTTCCCTCCCTCCCTCCCCCTAAATAACAACAAGTAATCACCGTCAAAAGTTGCACAGGATCAGTAACTGCAGCAGGCAAGCAAGGGACCAGACTGTCAAGACGTTCACCTGCCCAACAAGTGAACGTGAGGTTCTGGGTTCCAGTCCCAGCCATGCACTTTCTACCTAGTTGCACGAAAAATCGAACTGAATTTTTCAGTCTTTCGGATGAGGCTACATTTATCGAGACTTACAATGCAGGCAGAACATCTTGCACACATTAATAAAAATATATAAAAATTTTAAAAAACCATTCCGCCTTTTGGAAGCCTAGGCCGTTTAGTGCCTGTAGGAACAGATGACAGAAGATGTTATGTAAAAAACAAAAAAGCACACACACAGGTGTCACGTTGATTCAGCGTCCCCGAAGTCGGAATGTGGCTACCTTAACGGCAGCAAAAACGGTCGCTTACGCGAAATCTCACCATTGGTGAATCTTGGATCTCTAGCCGAGTAACTGCAAGAAAACGACATGATAATTGAAGACCGTTTGGAAAAACAGGAACATCTCGCTCAGCTCTAAGATCAGGCTGATGCGCACTCTGGTCATCACAATATTCCTGTATGCTTGTGAGTCATGGACCCTCACAGCGAATCTGGAGAGGAGAATACAGGCCACAGAGATGAGATGCTTTCGCAGACTCCTTGGCATCTCTTACAAAGACCACATTACTAACGAGGAAGTAGAATCAGAATCTGGTCAAGCCATCGGGCCCTTTGAAGATTTCCTGACCACAGTCAAAAAACGCAAACTGAAGTGGTATGGGCACGTCGCAAGATCAACAGGGCTTGCCAAGACGATTCTGCAGGGAACTGTGCAAGGCGGGAGAAGGAGAGGCAGGCAGAGAAAGAGATGGGAGGACAACGTCCAGAGTGGATGGGCCTCAGGCTGAGTGACACCCTGAGAAAGGTCGAGGACAGAGGGAAATGGAGAGAGCTGGTTGCGAGGTCTTCCGTGGCGCCCCTACGGTCTAACAGACTATGGGATAGAAGAAAAAGGAAGAAGACATGACAAACCGAGGTCCCATGTGCAACACTCGTTTAGCGTTTGTCAAAGAGCCTGCGGTAATGAGAGAATTGCATGAAGGCTCGCGCAGGAAAAGAAAGAAACATAACAACAGGAAATATACATACAGTAAGGGGGAGCATTTCTTCCGGCGACAAACTTTCTTCCTCGAAATGCAGCCGGAATTTCAATCAAAGAAATCCACGTTACAGAAACTGGAATACATACCATACCATACATACCATACCATACCATACCATACCATACCATACCATACCATACCATACCATACCATCCATGCATCACAAAAAGAAGATAATATTTTTTTTTTTTTTTTTTTTTATACCACTTTATGTCACAGCAGATTTCTCTGCGTGAAATTCGGGCTGCTCTCCCCGGGGAGAGCGCGTCGTCACAAGTGCAGCGCCTACCCATTATTTTATTTTTTTCATCAGGGATGGTGTTTAAACACGACACCTGTGTGCATGCTGGGGTTTTTTTTTATAATTTTGTCATCCGCTCCTACCGGCACACGATGGCCTACTCTTCCGAAAGGCGGAACGGGATTTTAACGTGTGCGCAAGATGTTCTGCGTGCATTCGCACACGGGGCCTCGGTTTCGAGTCTCATCCGAATGACTTTGACATTCAGTTTGATTTTTTCGTCAAACTGGGAAGAAAGGGCGAGGCTGGGTACGAACCCAAAACTCACGGTTTACATATTGGCAGCTAAACGTCTTAACCATCCTGCCACCGTCCTTCCCGAATATGGGAAATATTTGCTTGAAGCACTTTGATTTGTTCAATTTCATGATGTAGTTAGTTATAGTAGTTCGTAGTAGTATTAGTAGTATAGTAGTATAGTTAGTAGTTAGTTTATTTAGTAGTAGTGTTATTATTATTATTATTATTATTATTATTATTATTATTATATTATTATCATTATTCATATCATCATATCATTTTTTAAAAAAATATTATTTATTTTTTTACTATTATTATTATTATTATTATTATTATTATTATTATTATTATTATTATATTGAAAAAAGGCAGGCAAACGGACTAAGCAAGCCAAAAACTAAGCAAGAGAGATAGATGACAAGAAAGGTAAGGAACAAGAGACACAGAAAGAAAGTGATAGAAAAGAGGACATTTCTGGCAAAACCCACTGACACATTTGATTTTAACATGAAGTACTTTTGCCTTCATCTCATGTGGAGAAAACAGATGAAGTGTGGATGGTGGATCGGTGGTCTAGAGGTAAACGCGCCTGTCTAGAAAACGAAAAGTCCGGGTCGGAGTGTACGCTGGTTCGAATCCCTTATGGGCCCGAAACTTCCCCCCCCCCCCCACCCCAATTCAATAGACCATGAGTGGTGGTCTGGGTACTTGTCTTTCGGATGAGACGATAAACCGAAGTCCCGTTGTTACACATCATTATTTAGCGCACGTAAAAGAACCCACGGCAACAGGAGGGTTGCCCCGGCAAAATTTTGTAGAAAAAAGCCATTCTGATAGGGAAAGAAATACAGTTGCAGACAGGGAAAAAAAAAATGGTAAGCGCTGCACTTGTGGCGACGCGTTCTCCTATGGGGGAGAGAGAGAGAGAGCAGCCCGAATTTTACACAGAGAAATCTGCTGTGACATAAAGTGGTATAAAATAAAATAAAATAAAATAAATAATGGCAGTGACACAAGTCAGACAGGGAGAAGAGTCATTGTGACATCATTGTGTGCCTGCCTGCCTGCCTGCTGCTGCTTTGCCTGCATTCTATGAATGAGCCCCCCCCCCCCTGTTTACCCTTTCCCCCTTCCCCATTCCCCTATCTCACTGTTTTCTGAAGGACTAGGAACCAGCCCGGTGTGACCTCAAAGCAAGCAACACACTTGACGCTCTGTGCATAGCGGGGGGGCTGGGGAGAGGGCTGACGTTTTGCTGTGGTGGGGGGGTGGGGGGGTGTTAGGCTTGTTGGAGTTTCTTTTCCTTTTCTGGTTCCTGTTAGTCATCCTTCTGTCTGTCTTTCTGTATGTTTGTCTGTTTATCTGTGTGTGTGTGTGTTTATCTGTCTGTCTGTCTGTCTGTCTGTCTCTTCTCTCTTCTGTCTCTCTCTCTCTCTCTCTCTCTCTCTCTCTCCTCTCTCTCTCTCTCTCTCTCTCTCTCTCTCTCTCTCTCTCTCTCTCTCTCTCTCTCTTCTCTCTCTCTCTCTCTCCTCTCTCTCTCTCTCTCTCTCTTCTCTCTCTCTCTCTCCTCTCTCTCTCTCTCTCTCACCTCTCTCCTCTCTCTTCTCTCCTCTCTCCTCACTCTCTCCCTCCCTCTCTCACTCTCTCTCTTACTCTCCTCTCCCTCCCTCCCCCCCTCTCTCTCTCTCTCCCTCTCCCCCTCTCTTTGCGTGTACTCGTGTGTGTATAACAAACAGACAGACAGACAGGCAGACACTAGACAGACACACACACACAGACAGACACACACATAGACAGACAGACACACACATAGACAGACAGACAGACACAAAGACAGACAGACAGACACATAAGACAGACAGACAGACAGAACAGACAGAAAAAGTTCAAGCATTCTCTTCAGCAGGATCAGAAAAGCGACAGTGAAGAAAAGGGCAGTAACAAGCACCAATTAGCAGCTAACTGCCCTCCTCCTCCTCCTCCTCCACTCCTCTCCTCCTCCTCCTCCTCCTCCTTCTTCTTCTTCTTCTTCTGTTGAAGCCGACAGGTCGCCCATTACTTTTCAGCCCCTGCACACCAAAGATGAGGGACAGGATAGCCTAGTGGTCAGAACTCGCAATTTGACGACCCGGATTCAATTACTATTTGAGATTTTTCCCCTGGAATTAGCTGGTGGGAACAGTTAACAAGATTTACAAGATTTTAAAAAAATTCTTCTTGTTCTTGTTCCTGTTCCTGTTCTTCTTCTTGTTCTTCTTGTTCTTGTTCTTGTTCTTCTTGTTCTTGTTGTTCTTCTTATTCTAGTTCTTCTTGTTCTTCTTGTTCTTGTTGCTCTTCTTCTTCTTCTTCTTCTTCTTCTTCTTCTTCTTCTTCTTCTTCTTCTTCTTCTTCTTCTTCTATGCACACATCTCTAGTTTTATAGTAGGAAAAGCACTGACCCTTCTTACCAACCTTCTGACACATAACTATGGGCTCTTCTGCAGGCAGCATAGGGTACTCAACATCACAGCATACAGTGGTAACTCTTCAAATCATTGAGTTGCACTGTAACCAGGACACAGAAAGAACGTCACTTAAGGTGAAAAGTCTGGTTCCTTTATACACACCATGGGCGACTGTGCACCGAAAACGTAAGGTAGACTACCCTAAAAAAAATGTTTTAAAAACCCACCGATGGGCGGCTGTACACCCACGACGTACAGCGAAAAAGTTCGGTCCCTCTACAATCACCCTGGGTGGGTGTGCACCGAGGACATCATTATTGTAGCAGCTGTGGATATACACCCACGACGTTAGTATGGAGAATGAAGTTTTAGCTCTGGGACGGGAAAAGTTAACTTAAAGAACCTAACTTTACACACACAACACACACACACACACACACACACACACACACAGAGAGGAGAGAGAGAGAGAGAGAGAGAGAGCAAATCACGGAGGTGAAGAGACACTCAGGTCCTCATACCTCATTGCCCAGAAAGACATCTGTCCTTTGATACCTGTTGAGACAAAGGGGGGTTGAGGGGGGTAGGGTGGGGTGAGGGGGGTTGAGGGGGGGTGGGGGTGGGAGTAGACAGAGGAGCCCCAATTAGTACTGGTGCCAACACGCTCTGCCCGCCAGTCAGGATTAACTTCCCACTGTTACACAGAAGGCAGAGGCCGAGTGGTGCCGTTTGAAGAGAACCAGCCGGCAGTTGAATAAAGAAAGAAACGTGAAAGAATATTAAGGTGTTTACACCCCATACGGTTTGTGTATATATCTAAGCTTCTCTCTCTTTCTCTCTGTCTCTCTGTCTCTGTCTCTCTGTCTCTCTCTCTGTCTCTCTGTCTCTCTCTGTATCTCTGTCTCTCTCTGTATCTCTGTCTCTCTCTGTCTGTCTGTATCTCTGTCTCTGTCTCTCTCTGTATCTCTCTCTCTCTGTATCTCTGTCTCTGTCTCTCTCTGTATCTCTGTCTCTCTCTGTCTGTCTCTCTGTCTGTAACTCTGTCTCTCTTTCCTGTCTCTCTCTCTGTCCTCTCTCTCTCTGTCTCTCTCATCTACCTGCCTCCAAGGTCTTTTTTTTTGTTTTAGTAGTTTGTAGTAGTAGTAGTAGTAGTAGTAGTAGTAGTAGTAGTAGTAGTAGTAGTAGTAGAAGAAGAGAAGAAGAGAAGAAGAAGAAGAAGAGAAGAAAAAGAGAAGAAGAAGAAGAAAAGAAGAGTAGTAGTAGTAGTAGTAATAGTAGTAGTTAGTAGTAGTAGTAGTAGTAGTAGTAGTATAGTAGTAATAGTTGTTGTGTTGTTGTGTAGTAGTAGTAGTATAGTAGTAGTAGTAGTAGTAGTAGTAGTATAGTAGTAGTTTTGTTATGTTGTTGTAGCAGCACAGTCATTACGGTTTTGATTACTCTTCAGTGTTGCTTGTGTCATGTTTTATTCCTGTATACATCCTTTCAAACAACTGTCAAACAGATGACTTGTTGGTATGTTGCACGGCCAGTTAAAACGGGGACGGGATAGCCTAGTGGTCAGAACATTGCGCTCGCAATTTGACGACCCGGGTTCGATTCCCGGTCGAGAGGATTTTCCTCTGGAGTTAACATCAGTGCTGACTCCATTCTCCCCAAAGGTCTTTCGGATGAGACTGTAAACCGAGGTCCCGTGTGCGAACGCACGCAGAACATCTTACGCACACGTTAAATCCTATTCCGCTTTTCGTAAGAGTAGGCCATCGTGTGCCGGTGGGAACAGATGACATTTACAAAACTGCATACACACGGGGACTGGATGTAAAAAAAACATATGATTACTTATTCCATTATCCTCGATAAAAAAAAGAACAAAACCCAAACAAACAAACTATTGTTCTTACGCCGAGTGCTTTTGCTCTATTACTGAAGCGTGTGCCACTGTTGGTGACAGTACAGGAATATGAATAGGTCACCTGTATCAAAGACTGCAATGTCACCCGTCACAGTAGGTGTGTGTACATGATACCAGGACTGATGTCACTTCATTGGTTGTTCTTTCAAAGCAATGCTTGTGTTTTTGTGAAGACAAGAGTTAAGAATATAAAGAAGAAGAATGCACAGATGAAGAATGCAAGAAGAAGAAGAATGCAAAGAAGAAGAAAAAACGAAGAAAATGCAATAAAAAAGAAGAATGTAAAAAGAAGAAGAAAGAAAGAAGAAGAATGCAAAAAGAAGAAGAATGAAAAAAGAAGAAGAAGAGAAGAGAAGAAGAAGATGAAGAAGAAGAAGAAGAAGAAGAAAAAAAAAAAAAGAAGCAAGTAATGCGAAGAATGCAAAGAAGAAGAAGAAGAAGAAGAACAAGAACAAGAACAAGAAGAAGATGATGATGATGATGATGATGATGATGATGATGATGATGATGATGATGATGATGATGATGATGATGATGATCAACAACAATAACAAGAAGAATTGCGAAGAAAATCGCGAAGAAGAAGAATATGCGAAGAAGAAAATTCAAAGAAGAAGATTTCAAAGAAGAAATGCGAACAATCGCGAACAATTGCGCAGAAGAAGAAGAAGAAGAAGAAGAAGAAGAAGAAGAAGAAGAAGAAGGAGAAGAAGAAGAAGAAGCAGGGGAGGACGAGGACGACGAGAAGGATGAGGAAGAGGAGAAGAAGGAGAAGATGGGAGGTTTCAGTTTAAAAGAAGGGGAGGGGAGGCGGAGAGAATGAAGATAACATCAGAGTTCCTGGTTTCAAATTAGAATTAATCAGGAATCAGAGCGCACATGACGGCATCAGTCTGTGATAGGGAAAATGAGCCCCTTGATTAGCCCTTGATCAGGGAGACCTTACACCTTCCTATGGAGATTACGGTTTCATTAGGACACGCGAGCTGAAAAAGCAAAATAGGATGGTTATCAGAGTCTGTTGATGTTGTGGGCTGTGAATAATTCTCCATGCAGTTTTCACCCAGAGCCTAGCATGGCTAGAGTCAGCCAGACACGTCCACTAAAATGTTAGGTGAGACACGGGTCCAAAAGTGGCCCAAATCATGCTTTTTTTTTTTAGAAATAAAAATTGCTGGAGACATTTATGGAGATTTCCCTGTGTGCATTAAAGAATTCAGACAATAAAATATGTCTGTAGAAACAGGTTACTCATACTTGTTATAGATAGATAAAAAGGTTAAGGAGTTTGAAATATTGAGCTTTGGCGGCTGTATTGCATTGTTTCCATGCAACAGTGCAGACAACTAATTCTTTGATGTTTAGGCTTTACAAGAGATGCTCTTTCAATATATGGCATAATTTTTAACATGGGCTTGTAAATAAAATGTCATCAGTTTCGACCCCAGTGTCCCACCTTTTTTTTTTTTTTTAAAGAACCATGCGGTGCGAGAGCAAACACTCTGAACAGAAATGGGCGTGTGTGAGGTCTCTGATGCCTCGCTCCCCTACGACGGCACAGGTGTGGGACACCTTTACCTTTTCCTAACTGAAGTGGGAGGACTGGGGTGACTCAGCTCCGTGACACCTGGCCCACAGGTGGAGGGCTCAGAATGTCCCCACAGATCGGCTGTCTGCAGAATGCCTCTGCCCAGAGAGCACAACGTCCGGGTTGGAGGTGTGTTGTAGTTTGATTCCTGTTTTAAATAAAATCATTGATATTTGTTTTTATCATACATGTTATAACAGTTTGGTTTGTGTGTGTGTGTTACAAATCAAATCAAATCAACTCAAAATTTTATTTTCAGATGGTACATTGAGTAAGCATTGATTTGCTTTTTCTCATCAAGCCATCTTTTCTAAGGAAAAAACAAAAACAAAACAACAAGAAAAACAAAACAAAACAAACAAACAAAACAAAAAACAAAAGCAGAGAAAACATTTCACCAACATTAATTAACCAACATGATTTCAACAGCCTCAAAAATACAGTATCCCTATAGAAAATACAAGCAAAACACTAACAACAAAAACTGAAAAAAACAAACAAACAAAAACCCACAAGAAACACTCAAAAGTCTCTCTCTCTCTCTCTCTCTCTCTCTCTCTCTCTCTCTCTCTCTCTCTCTCTCTCTCTCTCTCTCTCTCTCTCTCTCTCTCTCTCTCTCTCTCTCTCTCTACGTGTGCGTGTGCTGTGCGTGCGAGCGCTTGTGTGTGTTTGTGTGTGTTGTGTTTTGTGTTTTAAAACTGTGTTCAATATCTTAAAAGAACAGTGTACAAATCTTATTGGTATTTGTTTATCATACAATATGTTATAACGATTTGGTTTATGTCTTAAATGCGTGTGCACATGTGCAAATGTTTTTAATATTGTGTGTGCAATGTCATGTATGTATATACGCGAGCCATGTGCGAGTGTGTGGGCATACTGGTGCCTACATGAATGTTTGTGATTTTACTTGGCCGAGTTTACAACTGGCTGAGGTGTTGCTGACTTGTGGGTGCTCTTTATACTGTGATGGGTGCGTGCTGATGTTCAGACCTGTGTTGTATTATATTGATATTTTTTTTACGTGGTTTTTGTTCTTATATATGGCTTTTAACCCACTGGAATGTCTCTGTTTTAGAGATAATAAAGTATTTGAATTTGAATTTAAATTTGCGTTTGTGCCCAATCCTTTTTCTCTTATCAAATCCACTGGATCGCGAGTAGTGGTGGTCTGGGTGTTAGTCTTTCGGATGAGAAGATAACCAAGGTTCTTGTGTATAAACATAAAAAGTAAAGGTGTCCCATAAAGTATGTGGTTGTAGGGGAGCGAGGCATCAGAGATCTCAGCTTCTGTCGAGGCCAGCACATTGAGGGCGGCGCTTTCAACGTATGAAATCTCCTTCACCCTGCCAAAGTGTATAACTTTTATAGTTGTGTGCGTGTGGGTGTCATTTTTTATTTTTTTAATTTATTCTTTTTTATCGAGGATAATGGAATAAGCACTCTTGTGCTTTTTTACATCCAGTCCCCATGTGTATGCTGTTTTGTAAATGTCATCTGTTCCCACCGCACACGATGGCCTACATCTTACGAAAAGCGAAACAGGATTTCACGTGTGCGCAAGATGTTCTGCGTGCGTTCGCACACGGGGCCTCGGTTTAAAGTCTCATCCGAAGGACTTTTGGAGAGAGTGGAGTCAGCACTGATGTTGACTCCAGGAGAAAAATCTCCTCAACCGGACTCGAACCCGGGTCGTCAAATTGCGAGCGCAATGTTTTATTTTATTTATTTATTTTATTTATTCTTTTATATCGAGGATAACAGAATAAGCAGTCATGTGCTTTTTTCATCCGGCCCCCGTGTGTATGCAGTTTTGTAAATATTGTCACCTAGTGGTCAGAACATTGTTCTGACCACTAGGCTATCTGTCCCCCTTATGATTGTGTGAGACGCCCACTCGGGGTGGCGACCACCACGTGGTCCTTCCAACGCCTCCTGCCATTAAACTCCACCCTCCAAGGCCCGACACACGCTCACAACAGACACAGCAGTGGAGGAGGAAACCGAAACAGGTCACCATGACACCACAGCTATTGGGACCACCCAATCAGAGACAAGGTTGTTGAATGGAGTGACGGCCCATGAAAAAGAGGACGATGTAGTGACAGTGCTGCGGTAGTGTGCCTGCTGTGAGACTATTCAACAGGGTTGTTACTCTTCACTAACTATTATGATTTATCCCAGTGTTGATCAGACCTGGGAGATACAGACACCTGCAGTGTTTGTCAGGTTATTGGCTCCTCACTCTCAAAATCTATCCAAAGAGTTGATGAATCTTGCTCGACTTGGTCCCAGGCATCCCAATGAGCCCATAGCGAGAACTCCTTCTGGATACAGCCACCCGGAGTCCAAAACAACAGTCCCTGTGACTCTTATGGGATTCGAACCCGCAACTAACCTCCAGTCCGTAATGTGAGGCGCTAACCACTGCGCCCAGCCACCAGTCTGATTTGCCGAAGCCTGTCTTTCAAAGGTGATGCCGGCCAGCAAGAGAGAGAAAGAGAGAAGGAGAAAACAAAAGCCGCTTAAAAAATAAATTGAATTAATAATAATTCTGTGACGCTCCACCACGAAATGAGTCGCTTAGCACTAACCCACTTTTCCTCTAGAAGCCATTAAAGGCAGGTGGGGTCAAGTTGGCAATTTTCAGATTTTGATTGATTATAAATTTATATCCATTATTCTACCTTGTAATGAAATATCAAGTCATAATTTTGTATCCTTTTGCTTTTAAACATGCTTTAAAAATGCCCAAGCCCTCATTCTGACCATTTATTATGATGCTTAACTTGTCCATTTCTCGTTTTGTCATTTCCTGCAGTCTATCATTTCAACTTGTAATAACTGTTTATAGAATGGTCCGATTTTCAATCTGTTTTTCTATTGTATAGCCATTTCATTGCAGATTAATAATATGTCCAATAACTAAAAGTTGACCCTGTGCTATGCGAACTAGTGGTGAAGCGTCACCAAAGTTTCATCTTTGCGGCTTGTAACAGGGCGGGTCTTCCAGCTCCTTTCCAACAGCTGATGACAGACACTGGGGCCACAGGGTTCTGTCCGTCATCCTTCTGATGGGGCCTTCTTTAGTCTCTTGCTTAGCTCTTTCTTTCTTTCTGTTTTTCTGTCTTTGTTTGTTTCTTGTTTGTTTGTTTCTTGTTTGTTTGTGTCTTTGTTTGTTTCTTTTCTTCTTCTTCTTCTTCTTCTTCTTCTTCTTCTTCTTCTTCTTCTTCTTCTTCTTCGCAATTCTTCGCAATTCTTCGCAATTCTTTGCAATTCTTCTTCTTTGCAATTCTTCTTCTTCGCAATTCTTCTTCTTGTTGTTCTTCTTGTTCTTCTTCTTTTTCTTCCTTCTTCTTCTTCGCATTCTTCTTCTTCTTCTTCTCCCCTTCTTCTTCTTCTTCTTCTTCTTCTTCTTCTTCTTCTCTTCTTCTGCTTCTCTTCTTTCTTCGCAATTCTTCTTCTCTTCTCTTCTTCTTCTTCTTCCAATTCTTCTTCTTCTTTCTTCATTCTTCTTCTTCGCAATCTTCTTCTTCTTTGCAACTCTTCTTCTCGCAATTCTTCTTCTTCGCAATTCTTCTTCTTTGCAATTCTTTCTTCGCAATTCTTCTTCTTCGCAATTCTTCTTCTTCGCAATTCTTCTCGCAATTCTCCTTCGCAATTCTTTTTCCTGCAATTCTCTTCTTTGCATTCTTCTTCTTCTTCTCGTATTATCCTTCGCTTCATTCTTCTTCTTCTTCTTCTTCTTCTTCTTCTTCTTCTTCTTCTTCTTCTTCTTCTTCTTCTTCTTCGCATTCTTCCGCAATTCATCTTCTTCTTTCGCATTCTTCTTTTGCAATTCTTCTTCTTCGCAATTCTTTTTCTTCGCAATTCTTCTTCGCAATTCTTCTTCTTCGCAATCATTCTTCTTCGCAATTATTCTTCTTTCTCTTTTTCTTCGCGATTCTTTGTCTTCGCAATTCTTCTTCTTTGCAACTCTTCTTCGCATTCTTTTTCTCAAATCTTTTTTTAAATTCTTCTTCGCAATTATCCTTTGCAATTTTCTTTGCAATTCTTCGAAAAAATTTTTCTTGTACTTCTTCTTAATTTGCTAATTTTGCGGAAGCATCCTCTCTAACATTTCTGCTCTTTAGTGTAAAGACTCTCATAAAAAGGGGTATTACCAAACTATGTCACCCCAAAACCTTTAATCGACCAGCCATTAAAGAGTACCGTTTAGAATAATGTCCAGGATTAGATTGATAATCACGTTTAAAAAAGCGGTTATTGAGCCAGTTTAAATCTGTCTGTCTCTGTCTGTCTGTCTGTCTTCTGTCTGTCTGTCTGCTGTCTGTCTGTTTTTTCTGTCTGTCTGTCTGTCTGTCTGTCTGTCTGTCTTCTCTCTCTCTCTCTCTCTCTCTCTCTCTCTCTCTCTCTCTCTCTCTCTCTCTCTCTTCTCTCTCTCTCTCTCTCTCTCTCTCTCTCTCTCTCTCTCTCATCTCTCTCTCTCCCCCTCTATTACACTTACATTGCTGTAACTCCATAGACAATTGACCGGATGGTCGAATAATTATCGCATTCTAGAATGTTCTTCTTATCCTTTTAGTTGTGGTTGGTTGTTGTTTCCTGTTGTTTCTTCTGAAACCTACCCATAATGATCGTTCTGTTTGTAGCTGTGTTGACCCACAGTTGGCGTTCACTGCTTAAAGACCTCTTTTCTTTTCTTTTCATTATTTTATTTTCATTTATTTTATTTTATTCTATATCCCTTTATGTCACAGCAGATTCCTCTGCGTGAAATTTGGCTGCTCTCTCTCCCCGGGGAGAGAGAGCGCGTCGCCACAATTTCAGCACATACCCATTATTTTTTTTTCCCTCAGGGATGGTGTCTAAACACGACACCTGTGTGCATGCTCGGGTTTTTTTGTTTTGCTTTTTTTAATAATTTTGCCATCCGCTCCTACTGGCACAACGATGGCCTTGCTCTTCCGAAAGGCGGAACGGGGTTTTAACTTTGGTGCGCAAGATTTTCGCGTGCGTTCGCACAGGGGCCCCTCGGTTTCTAGTCTCATCCGAATGATTTTTAACATTCGTTCGATTTTTTGTAAAATTTGGAAAAAGGGGGCGGGGCGGGGTTTACGAACCCAGAACCTCAGGGGTTTACATATTGGCAGGCAAACGTCTTAACCACCCCTCCCACCTTCCTTCTAAAGGGATCATGTTTAGTTTTTGCCCGTTTGTTTGCGTTCACAAAAGAAAGTTATGTGTAAAACCCCCCCCCCCCCCCTCTTTTCCCTACGGGCCTTTTTGGGCAATGATGATAAATTGTTTAAAAATC
>CM060345.1:721961-729461 GCA_030674155.1 Stramonita haemastoma | reverse complement strand
GCAGGATTTGATTTTTTAAAATACCACTTTATGTCACAGCAGATTTCTCTGCATGGAATTCGAGCTGCTTTCCCCGGGAGAGCGCGTCGCCACAAGTGCAGCGCCTACCCACTACCTTTATTTTCTTTTTCCTGTCTGCAGCTGTATTTCTTTCCCTATCAGAGTGGCTTTTTTGCTACAGAATTTTGCCAGGGACAACCCTCTTGTTGCCGTGGGTACTCTTATCTGCGCTAAATAATGATGTGTAACACACGGGATCTCGATTTATCGTCTCATCCGAAAGACTAGAGCCCACACCACCACTCAGGGTCTAATGGATGGGGGAAAGTTTTGGGCCCAAATGGGATTCGAACTACCGCACACTCCGACCCGGAATTTTCACTTTCTAGGCAATCGCATTTACCACTAGACCATCTATTTACTACTTTTTATATTTATTAAGCAGTTGTCAGCAGCAGCATTATCGTCGTGGTAAACACAATTCCTAAACTGCAGCAGTGACTGGAAGTAAACGTGAGGTTCTGGGTTCGTACCAGTTCTCTGCCCTTTCTTCCAGTTTTGATGAAAAAATCGAACTGAATATTAAAGTCAATTTCGGATGAGACTATAAACTGAGGCCCGTGTGCGAACGCACGCAGACATCTTGCTGCAAACGTTAAAACCCGTTTCAACCTTTCGATGGAAGACCAGGCCATCTGTCGGCGAAAAGGATGACAAATTGGTATTAAATAAAGACAACCCCAGATGCCCAGAAGTGTGTTTAGACACTATCCCTGAGTAAAATAAAATCTATGGTAGCCTGCATTGTGCAGTCTCCCGGAGAGCAGCAATTTCTACTGAGAAATCTTCTTGAACTAAAGTGTATGAAATAAACCGTAAGTTAGGTTGTACAACCACTTTGGCCTCTTCTTCCAGTTTGAGACAGTCGTTCTGATACTTAAACATCGAAGCAGACAACCCCTTCGTTACGCACGCGAACATTTCCAATGACGTTACTAATCCCTTCCGTCTCTGTCACTTCTTTCGGAGTAGCTCCATCGTGTTGCCTGTAGGTCTGTGACATGTATTCCCTCTGTATGATCTTCGTGTCCTGTTTCACTATCTCCTGGGAAACTAATTATCTATGTCCTCTTGTCCTCTCTGTCTCCTCAGCTCATTCTACAGTCTTCTGTCTTGGGGCTAAAAAAGTTTGTACTGTCTTCTGTCTGTCTGTGGGCTGTTCTGTCTGTCTTTCAAGTCTTCTTCAGTTCTGAGCTTCCTATCCTCTTCTCTTCTCTTCTCTCTCTTCTCTCTCTCTGTCTTCTCTCTCTCTGTCTTCTCTCTCTCTCGTCTTGTCTTGTCTGATGTCCCTGTCTTCTTCTCTCGATGATTTCCTGTCTTCTTGCTCTGTCTGTCTGTCTTCTGTCTGCCTTCTGTCTTCTCTCTGTCTCTCTCTCTCTCTCTTTCTCTCTCTCTCTCTCTCTCTTCCTCTCTCCTCTCTTCTTCTTCTTCTCTTCTCTCTGTCTGTCTGTCTCTCTTATCTCTCTCCTCTGGTGCTTATCATTATCCTCGAATAATGAATTCCCTTGTTTGCCTTGCCTCTCTGCCTGCTGTCTCTCTCTGTCTTCTCTCTCTTTCCTGCCTCTCTCTGTCTCTGTCTCTCTCTTCCTCTCTCTCCTCTCGTCTGTCTGTCTGTCTGTCTTCTTCTGTCTGTCTCTCTTCTCTCTCTCTGTCTCTCTCTCTGCTCTCTTCTCTCTCTCTCTCTCTCTTCCTCTCTCTCTCTCTCTCTCTCTCTCTCTTCTCTCCTCCTCTCTCTCTTCCTCTTCTCTCTTTCTGTCTCTGTTTCTTTCTTCTTTCTCCTCAGTTTCACTCTTGATGTCTATCATGGAACTGCAAGGAATCATTTAAAAGCTCACATGTCCAGGCCTAGTTTGCTAATGGCAGTGTCGGTTACAATAGGAAAAATGGACGACAGAATAATAATAATATAAAAAAAACCCACACCGTTTTAGAATGGATCAGGTTTTGTTACCCCATGTCCACGGCAGACGTAACCTTACCTCACCTTTTCATAAGACGGCGGCGGCGGTGGTGGTGGTGGTGGTGGTGGTGGTGGTGGTGGCGGTGGCGGCTGCGGCGGTGGTGATGGTGGTGGTGGTGGTGGTGGCGGTGGTGATGGTGGTGGTGGTGGTGATGGTGGTGGTGGGTGGTGTGTGGTGGTGGTGGTGGTGGTGGTGTGCGGCGGGCGGCGGTGGTGATGGTGGTGGTGGTGGTTGGTGGTGGTGGTGGTGGTGGTGGTTGATGATGTTTTAATCATTGTTGTATTCTTATTTATTTATTTATTTTATTCTTTTATATCACGGATAATGGAATAAGCACTCATGTGTTTTACATCCAGTCCCCGTGTACATGCAGTTTTATAAACTTTTGTCATCTCCTCCCACCGGCACACGATGGCCTGCACTTACGAAAAGCGGAACAGGATTTCACGTGTGCCTAAGATGTACTGCGTGCATTCGCACACGGGGCCTCGGTTTATAGTCTCATCCGAAAGACTTTGAGGGAGAGTGGAGTCATCACAGATGTTAACTCCAGAGGAAAAATCCCCTGGAACGGGAATCGAACCCGAATGGTCAAATTGCGAGCGCAATGTTCTGACCACTAGGCTGTCCTGTCCCTGCTGTGTGGTTGTTTTAGAGGAATATATCTACAGGTAAAATTTCTCTCCTTTCTGACAGAGTTTGAAGTCGTCGATGAACTGAGTGAAAGAGAGAGGGCTTCTGTTTCCCAGCTTTATATGTCAAGAACTGCGAAATGTTTCGTGACATGACACAGAAACCGGGAAAATGGTTCTGCTGTGTTGTTAAAACTAAACAGGAAAATGGATTTCTGCTGTGTTGTTAAAACTAAACAGGATAATGTCTTTCTGCTGTGTTGTTAAAAACTAAACAGGATAATGTCTTTCCGCTGTGTTGTTTAAAACTAAAAAGGATAATGTCTGTGCTGTGTTGTTAAAACTAAACATGATGATAGCTTTGCTGTGTTGTTAAAACTAAACAGGATAATGTCTGTGCTTCTGTTATTAAAACTAAACAGGATAATGGCTGTGCTTCTGTCATTAAAACTAAACAGGATAATGGCTGTGCTTCTGTCATTAAAACTAAACAGGATAATGGCTGTGCTTCTGTCATTAAAACTAAACAGGATAATGGCTGTGCTTCTGTCATTAAAACTAAACAGGATAATGGCTGTGCTTCTGTCATTAAAACTAAACAGGATAATGGCTTTCTGCTGTGTTGTTCCTCACTAAACAGGATAATGGCCCTGCAGTGTTGTTCAGAGAAACTGCCCTGGGGGACAGATCTGAGCCGGGAAGCAGAAAGACTAGCCCCCAGCCCAGTCACCCTGCCCAGAGCCAGACTGGGGTGTCCAGTGCTAAGTGCTTGCTGGGCAGGAGAGGTCATTGCACTGGGAGCTGCAAAGTGAGCGCTGGCGTCTTGTCCAAACACGCCGCTAAAAGCCCTCTGTGTGTGTGTGTGTGTGGGTGGGGGTGGTGGGGGTGGGGTGGGTGTGTGGGTGTGGCGGGGGGGGGGGGGGTAGGTTTGTGTGTTGGGGGAGGTAGGGGTGTGTAATTGTGTAGGTTGTTGTTGTCTTCGATTTTACGTCTGTTCATTTCTAGTGATATTAGACGATGGAGGAGGAGGAGGAGGAGGAGGAGCAGAAGAAGAAGAAGAAGAAGAAGAAGAAGAAGAAGAAGAAGAAGAAGAAGAAGAAGAAGAAGAAGAAGAAGAAGAAGAAGAAGAAGAAGAAGAAGAAGAAGAAGAAGAAGAAGAAGAAAGAAGAAGAAGAAGAAGACGACGACGACGACGACGACGACGACGACGAAGAAGAAGAAGAAGAAGAAGAAGAAGAAGAAGAAGAAGAAGAAGAGAAGAAGAAGAAGAAGAAGAAGAAGAAGAAGAAGAAGAAGAAGAAGAAGAAGAAAATAATTCGTAAGCATGTGTCACCCCTCCCCCCCCCCCCCCCCCGGAAAAAAAGAAAGAAATAATAATACATGGAATTTATATAGCGCTATATCTTGTAAAAACAAATCAAAGCGCTTGCACTCGACCCTCACAACAAACAATCAATGACAATAAATAATTCTAGCAAATTCGAAAGCACACACCGCGCGCGCGCGCGCACGCGCACACACACACACACACAACACACACACACACACACACACACACACACACACACACACACACACACACACACACACACACACACACACACACACACTCACACACACACACTTATAGAGGTTATACATTTTGACAGGGTGAATGGAATTTCAAATGTTGAAGGCAGGGACAAATAGGAGATGAAAACAGAAGACACAAATCTTAGGTTTGAAACAAGTGTGTCTTGAGGTTGGATTTAAAAGTGTCATATGTAGGCTTTTGCCGAAGGGATAGAGGGAGGTCATTCCAGATTGATGGACCAGAAATAGAGAAAGAGCGGCGGCCAACGGTAGATAGGTTGAATCTCGGAATTTTTAAGGATAAGGTATCTGCAGCCCACAAAGAAACTTGGTAATGCAATAGAAATAACAGAAAGATAAAAACTTATTAACGTTAATGTAACTATAGCAAATGTCCTATAGGACTGTGATAGACACCCTTTACAATTTCAAATGCCAATTTTAAATTACTGAATACGCTGGTGAGAGAGTTTTCAGAAAAATGGGGCATGAAAGTCTTTACACTCCTGCAGTCAAAACGTGTATATGTGTTAGTGATATTCTCACGACACAAACATTTACCGTTTTTGCTGAACTTGGCTATCAATGCGTTTAGTTTCATTCTATAAAATAGTGTATTAATTCCTCTTGTTGTGAAAATATTTACGCAAGTCTTTGAATGGTTGACGACTGTTAAATTATCGGTATTGATCGCAGTTTTCTTTTAAAATATCTTATTTTGCTGATTGGTTTTGGTGACCTTTCTCCATGATTTCTGTTCTAGTAAACTGTATCCCTCTTGCAAGGATAAAGGCACATGCAATTCTATTGAACCCTGTCCATGTTTTGCACCTTTGACTAATAGACGTGTGGCCTGTGTACAAACAGATGACTTATGGACGTGTGCTGTAATGCTTCATCTGTGTGCTTCACCTGTGTGCAAACAGATGACTTATGGACGTGTGCTGTAATGCTTCATCTGTGTGCTTCACCTGTGTGCAAACAGATGACTTATGGACGTGTGCTGTAATGCTTCATCTGTGTGCTTCACCTGTGTGCAAACAGATGACTTATGGACGTGTGCTGTAATGCTTCATCTGTGTGCTTCATCTGTGTGCAAACAGATGACTTATGGACGTGTGCTGTAATGCTTCATCTGTGTGCTTCATCTGTGTGCAAACAGATGACTTATGGACGTGTGCTGTAATGCTTCATCTGTGTGCTTCATCTGTGTGCTTCATCTGTGTGCTGTATCTGTGTACTTTATCTGTGTACAAACAGTTGACTAACAGACGTGTGCTATAATGCTTCATCTGTTTGTACAAACGGTTAACTAACGGACGCGCGCTGTACTGCTTTATCTCCTATGCACAGCACACAAAGCCAGGCAGAGGACGTGAGGGAAATGCCCTGATGGACAGGACCCTACTGCACACTCTACCTGACTGTCGTGCCCTGATGGGCAGGACCCTACTGCACACTCTACCTGACTGTCGTGCCCTGATGGACAGGACCCTACTGCACACTCTACCTGACTGTCGTGCCCTGATGGACAGGACCCTACTGCACACTCTACCTGACTGTCGTGCCCTGATGGACAGGACCCTACTGCACACTCTACCTGACTGTCGTGCCCTGATGGACAGGACCCTACTGCACACTCTACCTGACTGTCGTGCCCTGATGGACAGGACCCTACTGCACACTCTACCTGACTGTCGTGCCCTGATGGACAGGACCCTACTGCACACTCTACCTGACTGTCGTGCCCTGATGGACAGGACCCTACTGCACACTCTACCTGACTGTCGTGCCCTGATGGACAGGACCCTACTGCACACTCTACCTGACTGTCGTGCCCTGATGGACAGGAGCCTACTGCACACTCTACCTGACTGTCGTGCCCTGATGGACAGGACCCTACTGCACACTCTACCTGACTGTCGTGCCCTGATGGACAGGACCCTACTGCACACTCTACCTGACTGTCGTGCCCTGATGGACAGGACCCTACTGCACACTCTACCTGACTGTCGTGCCCTGATGGACAGGAGCCTACTGCACACTCTACCTGACTGTCGTGCCCTGATGGACAGGACCCTACTGCACACTCTACCTGACTGTCGTGCCCTGATGGACAGGAGCCTACTGCACACTCTACCTGACTGTCGTGCCCTGATGGACAGGACCCTACTGCACACTCTACCTGACTGTCGTGCCCTGATGGACAGGACCCTACTGCACACTCTACCTGACTGTCGTGCCCTGATGGACAGGAGCCTACTGCACACTCTACCTGACTGTCGTGCCCTGATGGACAGGACCCTACTGCACACTCTACCTGACTGTCGTGCCCTGATGGACAGGGCCCTACTGCACACTCTACCTGACTGTCGTGCCCTGATGGACAGGAGCCTACTGCACACTCTACCTGACTGTCGTGCCCTGATGGACAGGACCCTACTGCACACTCTACCTGACTGTCGTGCCCTGATGGACAGGAGCCTACTGCACACTCTACCTGACTGTCGTGCCCTGATGGACAGGAGCCTACTGCACACTCTACCTGACTGTCGTGCCCTGATGGACAGGAGCCTACTGCACACTCTACCTGACTGTCGTGCCCTGATGGACAGGACCCTACTGCACACTCTACCTGACTGTCGTGCCCTGATGGACAGGAGCCTACTGCACACTCTACCTGACTGTCGTGCCCTGATGGACAGGAGCCTACTGCACACTCTACCTGACTGTCGTGCCCTGATGGACAGGAGCCTACTGCACACTCTACCTGACTGTCGTGCCCTGATGGACAGGAGCCTACTGCACACTCTACCTGACTGTCGTGCCCTGATGGACAGGACCCTACTGCACACTCTACCTGACTGTCGTGCCCTGATGGACAGGACCCTACTGCACACTCTACCTGACTGTCGTGCCCTGATGGACAGGACCCTACTGCACACTCTACCTGACTGTCGTGCCCTGATGGACAGGAGCCTACTGCACACTCTACCTGACTGTCGTGCCCTGATGGACAGGAGCCTACTGCACACTCTACCTGACTGTCGTGCCCTGATGGACAGGAGCCTACTGCACACTCTACCTGACTGTCGTGACAGTAGTTTGGGGATTGTCTTTTTTCCCCTGTTCCTTGACAACAGTTCCGAGGTTCTCTAATGGAGAGAGTTTTTACATACGCGACCATTTTTTCCCCCCAAACCAGGAATGTAGCTAGCCGCATTCCGACTTCGGGAATGTTTGCTGGGTATAATTTCTCATGCTCCCGTAACCTA
>CM060345.1:691961-709461 GCA_030674155.1 Stramonita haemastoma | reverse complement strand
TGATGGCATGTAAAAGATTTTTAGGAGTACCTGTAAGAACGCCCAATAAGATGGTATATGGAGATTTAGGTAGATATCCACTTTATGTCAACTCATGTACAAGAACCATTAGATACTGGTTAAAAACTATTGCAAATGGATCAAAATAGAATACCATGTAATGCTTACTGCATGCTGTTAGAGTTAGATAGAAATGGTAAATACTGCTGGATTTCCAAAATAAGAGAAATTTTGTGTGAAACGGGTTTTAACATAGTTTGGATGCAACAAGGTGTTGGGGATGTAAAACTTTTCTTACGTATGTTTAAACAAAGATTAATAGATATGTTCATTCAAGAATGGGAGGGGACTATAAGAGATAAAGAGAGGTATGAAAATTACAGATCATTTAAAAGTATTTTTGTAAAAGAGGAGTATATAAACTCTATTGATGTCTACTGCTTTCGAGTCGCAATTACTCAAGCCAGATTTAATGTTCTACCCCTTAATAATAATGTATATAGATATAGTGAGAATAATCGAGAAAAAATGTGTCCCTTCTGTAAAACGAAAGTTGGAAATGAAGCTCACTTTTTATGGGAATGTTACGTATACCATGACTTGAGAGAAAGATTCCTAAGTAAATGTATCAATGTACCATTGCACGATCTGTTCAGTGGAACAAATGATGAGTACAGGCACAGTTTGTCTAGATATGTTTTTCATTCTATCAATAAAAGAAAGAAAATGCTAATTCAGGATGTATTTTGAAAACTGTTATGATTCGTTACGTAATCGATATGCATGATTCCCACAATTTTCCCTAGAAATTATGTTTCTGTGATTTGGTTTTGTTTCATGTTAGATTCATAATCATGATTTAGAATAATGTGTGTTTTTCTTCTTTTGATCAGCATGAATCTATACCTTTTGTGCATTTGCCTTGCCTATGATACGAATGAACCCTTTGTTCCATCCCAAGCCCAAGAAATGTATTGTGGTCCATGGCCAATGTACATTAAATCAGTTCAGTGTTCAGTGTTCAGTGTTCAGTGTTCTCTCTCTCTCTCTCTCTCTCTCTCTCTCTCTCCCCTCTCTCTCTCCTCTCTCTCTCTCTCTCTCTCTCTCTCTCTCTCTCTCCTCTTCTCTCTCTCTCTCTCTCTCTCTCTGTCTCTCCCTCTCTCTCACTATGCTGTTTTCTGGTCAATTAAAAAAAAACAAACCTAATTGTCTTCCCCCTCTCTTTCTCTTTCGTTAAGCTTACTTAGAGTAATCTCTGCAATCATTAAATTCACCATCTTTCTCTTTCTCTCTCTCTTACTTTAAGTGTCCTTGACTTTTAACCGATGACAAAATTAAGTTCTAAAACACGTGCACACAGATGTCACGTTCAGACACCAACCTTGAAGTGAGAATGTGGCCACCAAAAGGAAAGTGGGCAAAACGCTGGTCACATAGACAAAAGTCTGACCATTGGTGAGTATCATAGCTCTAGCCGAGGAACACACACAAAAAAGATAATAACTGGTATAAGCCAGTGCTTTTCCACAAACAGACTGGCAGGTAAAACCCAAACTCGGGCTTTCTAGTCACAATTCCAATGATTTCAGTACGGAGATATTTGACCACAACCCATCATCAACGCATTAGCATCTTGAAAGATTTCCAACACATCGCCTGGCACAATGTGTTGAAAGATAATTATTTAGCATGCAGTTATCTCAATTGGGAAATGGAACACTTTCTCTCCCCAATGGGGATGGGGAAGGTGGGGTGGGGTGGGGCTCATTAGTATTAACGGTACCTCCACCTGGAATCCTGTCCTAGGAAGTCCCCCTTTTCTATCCCTCTCTTTGTCTATGCATTGCTTTTCACCCTATTCTCTCTATATTTAGTTTAAGACTTCCTAGTCTTTTCTACAGCCTTATTTTTTTCGAAAAGAAGACTTAGAGGGTAATAATTATCTTCAATGCCATGCTTGGATGCACTTGGTCTGACTTGCCGGTGCTTAATCGCAGTGCAAAACATTTTCACTCATTTGAGAGACAGCAATAGTTAGTATCTGAGGGTTTGAAGAAGAATTGCAGAGAAGAAAAGTGCAAAGAAGAAGAATTGCAAAGAAGAAGAAGAAGAAGAAGAAGAAGAAGATTATGATGAAGATGAAGAACAAGAACAAGAACATGAACAAGAAGAAAACAGGACCAAGAGGTAATGAAGAAGAATTCAAAGAAGAAGAGGAATGCAAAGAACATTGCAAAGAAGAAGATTGCAAAGAAGAAGAAGAATACAAAGAATGCAAAGAAGAATGCAAAGAAGAAGAAGAATACAAAGAAGAATACAAAGAAGAATGCAAAGAAGAATGCAAAGAAGAATGCAAAGAAGAAGAATGCAAAGAAGAAGAAGAATGCAAAGAAGAAGAAGAATGCAAAGAAGAAGAAGAATGCACAGAAGAAACCAAAGAAGAAGAAGAAGAAGAAGAAGAAGAAGAAGAAGAAGAAGAAGAAGAAGAAGAAGGAGAAGAAGAAGAAGAAGAAGAACAACAACAACAACAACAACAACAACAACAACAACAACAACAACGACAATGACAACAACGACAACAACGACAACAACAGCAACAACAGCAACAAGAGCCAGAAGAAGACGACTTTCAGCTTTAAAAACACCTCCACTTTAACGTGATAGCATCTATAAGAACTCTGAACAAACACGAGTGTCTGCATTGTTATGCTTCTAACGAGGAAAACATCCAAAACACCAGTACCTGACCTACAGAAACCATGCAGTCTTTAAGATGTCTTCTCTGTAAAACACACACACACACACACACAACCACACACACACACACACACACACACACACACACACACACACACACACACACACACACACACACACACTCACTCACACACACACACACAACACACACTCACAACACACACTCACTCACTCACACACACACACACACACACACACACACACACACACACACACACAACACACACACACACACACACACACACACACACACACACACCACACACCCACACACACACAGAGGAGTCAGTAATTACTGGCCATTGACAGACAAACTTGGCCAACTTTAAAGCGTGACACCAAAGTCCTTTAGGGTACTGCCTCTTTCACAAAGTGCTGAAGAATCACGTTGACTCCAGGCACTAGGCAGAGAAACAAAACTCATGCTCCTTTGTGTCCACTTTGGATCTTGGCTGGTAGGTAAAAGATTGAACAAGACGGGATTGACTTAGTAACACTTGATTCTGAATGTTGAACTTGACTGAGGCTAGAGTCCAGTGGTTAGGACTGTTTGACTTTACTCCCACTTGTTTATATACCTGTGGGTTCAAATCTTAGCAGCCTCAAGAGAATCAAGGGTGAGGATATTCTGGATCACCTCCCAAATCCACTTTGAGTGCAGACCTGCCAGTACCATAACTCACATTGTGTTTACACACATGCAAATAGGTTAAATATGCAAGGTAAAGATTCTGTCATTAATGTCAACATTTAGTGTGAGTTAGGGAAATATGAACCTACCCAGCATGCATCCCTTAAGTCGGAATCCAGCTACCTTCCTGGTGGGCTCAACAATATCCAACAATAGTCACCTACACAAACATACCAACAGTCACCTACACAAAACCAAGTCACTACACAATACAAAGTCACCTACACAAAACATACCAACAGTCACCTACACAAACTACCAACAGTCACCTACACAAACATACCAACAGTCCACCTACACAAAATACCAACAGTCACCTACACAAACACCAACATCACCTACACAACATACCACAGTCACCTACACAAACATACCAACAGTCACCTACACAAAATACCAACAGTCACCTACACAAACATACAACAGTCACCTACACAAACATACCAACAGTCACCTACACAAACATACCAACAGTCACCTAACAAACATACCAACAGTCCCTACACAAACATACCAACAGTCACCTACACAAAATACCAACAGTCACCTACACAAACATACCAACAGTCACCTACACAAACATACCAACAGTCACCTACACAAACATACCAACAGTCACCTACACAAACATACCAACAGTCACCTACACACAATACCAACAGTCACTACCAATACACATCACAACAACATACCAACAGTCACCTACACAAAACATACCAACAGTCACCTACACAAACATCTCCCCATTGCTGACCCTCACAGCTGCAGCCAAGGAACGAAGAAGCAAAAACAACAACACACAACGACAACAACAAACAACAACAACAACCAGGGAAACGTTCAACAGAAACAACGGTCTGAAAGTGGGTCTCTTGTTTGTTATTCTAGCAGCCCAGCGGACAATAGCCATGGGTGGCTGTAGGGTTGGTGGAGGCCACTTTCCTCTGGCCTTTGGCTGACAAAGACTGCAGACTGGCTTTCGAAGTAAGTCATCAGGAAGATCCGCGAAAGGTAACCATTAGCTCAAAGGAGTTTTCTCAGGTGTGTTTAAGAATGTCATGTTCAGCTACAATGGAGACTGGGAACTAATTTAGATGTGTGTGGCTGCTGGCGGTCGCGCGGCGGCGGCGGTGCGTGCGTGCGTGGTGGTGTGTGTGGTGTGTGTGTGTGTGTGTGTGTGTGTGTGTTTTGTGTGTGGTGTTGCTAGGTATTTGGCCTCTACCCTTTTTGATTCTTTGTGGCTGTCTGTCTATCTGTCTGTGTCTCTGAAAAAAGTATTGAAAAAAGAAGAATGCGCAAAAGAAGAAGAAGAAGAAGAATTGCTAAGAAGAAGAAGAATTGCTAGGAGAATTGCGACGAAGAAGAAAATTAGTGATGAAGAATAAGAAGAATTGCGAAGAAGAAAAAGAATTCCGAAGAAGAAGAATTGCGAAGAATTGCGCATAATTGAGAAGAAGAAGAAGAAGAAGAAGAAGAAGAAGAAGAAGAAGAAGAAGAAGAAGAAAGAAGAATGAAAGAAGAAAATTGCAAAGAAGAAAATTGCAAAGAAGAAGAAGAAGAAAAGAAAAGAACGAATTGCGAAGAAGAAGAAGAAGAAGAAGAAAAGAAGAAGAAGAAGAAGAAGAAGAAGAAGAAGAAGAAGAAGAAGAAGAAGAAGAAGAAGAAGAAGAAGAAGAAGAAGAAGAAGAAGAATCGAAGAAGAAGAATGAAAAGGAGAAGAAGAAAAGAGAAGAATTGCGAAGAAGATAAATTGCAAAGGAGAAGAATTGCAAAAAAGACAATTGCGAAGAGAAGAAGAGAATTGCGGTAAAGAAAGAAGAAGAAGAAGAGAATTGCGAAGAAGAAGAAGAAAGAAGAAAGAAGAAAAAGAAGAAGAGAATGAAAGAAGAAGGAAGAAGAAGAAGAAGAAGAAGAACAACAACAACAAAACACAGAAGACAAGAAGAACAAGAACAACAAGAACAACAAGAACAACAGAACAAGAACAAGAACAAGAACAACAAGAACAAGAACAAGAACAACAAGAACAACAAGAACAAACAAGAAGAACAAGAACAAGAACAAGTAGCTCTAGCTGACAAGGAGGACAGAAACATCAGGACAGTGACAGAGACCAGTCACCTGAAGCAAATTCAATCAGCACAGAGCCTCAGTGGCTTACTTACCTAAAGGAAGTCAAAGCCCTCACGTTGGTTGCAGAGTAATGGACGCATTACTGACCACAATGACTGACTCTCTCTCTTTGCTTCTACACTCTGTTTCTCTCAGCTTTGCCTCTTGAAGCAACAACAAAAATAGAAACAAGGACAGAAAAGAGAAAAAGGAAGGATTAAAAAAAAAAGAAGATAGAGAGAGAACAAACCGAAACGATCGAAGAAAAAACAGACAATGAAAAAAAAGGGGAAAGAATGAAAAGACAGAAAAAAAGGGAACAAAAGACATGGAGAGAGAGAAGAGAGAGAGAGAGAGAGAGAGAGAGAGAGAGAGAGAGAGAGAGAGAGAGAGAGAGAGAGAGAGAGAGTATCAGTGATGTCCTGGCTATGTATCAGTGAGCTGGTACAATATGTAATACTGTTTATCTGGTTATGTGTAATACTGTTTATGCCGGCTTAGTAAACGTGATGTCTGGCTTTATCTGCAAGACAGTGATGCCTGAGTTATCTGCAATACAGTGATGTCCTGGCTATATCTGTAATACAGTGATGTCCTGGTTTTATCTGTAATACGTGATGTCTGGCTTATCTGTAATACATGATGTTTTTATCTGCATACAGTGATGTCCGTTATATCTGTAATACAGTGATGTCCTGGCTATATCTGTAATACAGTGATGTCCTGTCTTATATCTGTAATACAGTGATGTCCTGGCTTTATCTGAATACAGTGATGTCCTGGCTATTATCTGTAATACAGTGATATCCTGGCTTTATCTGTAATACAGTGATGTCCTGGCTATATCTGTAATACAGTGATGTCCGGCTTATCTGTAATACAGTGATGTCCTGGCTTTATCTGTAATACAATGATGTTCTGCTTTATCTGCAATACAGTGATGTCCTGGCTATATCTGTAATACATGATGTCCTGGCTTTATCTGTAATACAATGATGTTCCTGCTTTATCTGCAATACAATGATGTCCTGGCTATATCTGTAATACAGTGATGTCCTGGCTTTATCTGTAATACAAATGTCCTGCTATGCATCAAAGATGTCCTGGCTTTATCTGCAATACAGTGATGTTCTGGCTTTATCTGTAATACAAAGATGTCCTGGCTTTATCTGTAATACAGTCATATCCAGGATTATATGTAATATGGTCATGTCCTGGATTATATGTAATACAACCATACCTGGCTGGATCCAAGAATTCAGACAAAGGGCTGACCCATTTAACACAGAGTCTGCCTCGACGACAAAAGCTGCAGAAAACAACAACATGATCTAATCCTGCATTGTAGATTTGGAACATTAATCTGGAAAAAAAAACCCCACTCTAGTGTTGCTCTCCTTCTCTTTTGCTCATACCTTTACAGGTGACAAAATGTCTTCGTGGGATTTTCTCTCTGTCAGTTTTTTTAAAATTTTCTTCCTAGGTGAACCTGTCTTTGAAATCCTACCTGTTTTGAGATCAGAGATCTCAGGAAACCTCTCGTGATGCTAGACTTGTACAAGTTTTGAACTGAGCTGCACGTTCTCTTTGTGAAGGACAGTAAGGGAGGTATTTAGCAGACGTTTTCAGAAAGGATACTCCCCTACCGGCACCGCTCTGCTTCCCTCTGAGTCTGGCTAACGGTCAGTTTTATGGGGGGCAGCTCACACCTTGTGTCCTGCACCTTCTCATGATACCAACGCCATTCCCATTTTTTGTTTCTGTTCTTTAACGGGTCTTGGATCTTTTCACAAGCTGCATAACCACGAGAGAACAATGATATCAGAACTTTCTTCGGACTATAAAACCAGACCCCAAAAAGTTGGAATTCCCTTCCCTTAAGTCTGTGCATTTTGCAGGTTTTTTATGCTGGGGTGCTAGATGACACGTCTTCAAAAGGTACATGATTGTCATCATCTCTTGACGACTTCTGAACTTTGTGGTTTGGTCTTTGTAGAGCATGCTGTGAATCATATGATAGCCCCTCATTTCCTATGCACACGATCTTATTGCGCACTCCTGCCCCCCCCCCCCTCTCTCTCTCTCCTCTCCTTCTCTCTCTCTCCCCTTGTCCCCAGAATGTATATTTTGCGACTAGGACAGCATGTGGCTAGTTGTGCATATAGTTTTCTGTTGCATATCGACAAAGATGACTTTGTTACTATCAGTATCTAATGGTGCCTGATCCTATTTTGCTTGTCTATCTGTCTGTCTCTTGCCTGTCTGTTTGTCTGTCCGTCTGTTCATGCGTCTTTGTCTTTCTCTAGCGTTCTGTTTCTCTGTCTCTGGCACACACACACACACACACCACACACACACACACACACACACACACACACACACACACACACACACACACACACCACACACACACACACACACGCACCACACACACACACACACACACACACACACGCACGCACACACCACACACTCCTCTACGTGTTCTCTCTCTGTCTTCTCTGTTGTCTCTCTGTCTGTCTCTGTCTTATCTCTCTGTCTTCTGTCTTCTGTCTGTCTCTGTCTCTCTTCTGTGTCTCTGTCTCTGTCTGTCTGCCCTGTCTCTCTGTTCTCTTCTCTTCTCTTCTGTCTCTTCTCTTCTCTCTTCTCTCCTCTCTTCTCTCTCTCTCTCTCTCTCTCTCTCTCTCTCTCTCTCTCTCTCTTCTCTCTCTCTCTCTCTCTCTCTCTCTCTCTCTCTCTCTCTCTCTTTTCCTCTTTCATGTTTCTCCCTCTCTCAGTCTCTCACTTTCTGCAACACTCACGGTAGTGCATATTTAGATAAAAACAACAACACACACACACACACACACACACACACACACACACACACACACACACACACACACACACACACACACACACACACACACACACACACAAACAAACATCTACTGCTATTGTCTAAACCCAGATAGTTGAATTCTGCTTGTGCTAAATACATCAATACGATTTTTCTTTCTCTTTTTTCTTTGTTCCTGGCTACTGTTTCCAGATTTAGCAATCGTGAGAGTTTTCATATGTGACCGTTGATTTCCATCACTTTATTTATTTATTTTATTGTATACCACTTTATGTCACAGCAGATTTCTCTGCGTGAAATTCGGGCTGCTCTCCCCGGGGAGAGCGCGTCGTCACAAGTGCAGCGCCTACCCATTATTTTTTTTCCCTCAGGGATGGTGTCTAAACACGACACCTGTGTGCATGCTGGTTTTTTTTTATAACTTTGTCATCAGCTCCTACCGGCACACGATGGCCTGCTCTTCCGAAAGGCGGAACGGGATTTTAACGTGTGCGCAAGATGCTCTGCGCGCATTCGCACACGGGGCCTCGGTTTATAGTCTCATCTGAATGACTTTGACATTCATTCGATTTTTTCATCAAACTGGGAAGAAAGGGCGAGGCTGGGTATGAACCCAGAAACTCACGGTTTACATATTGGCAGGCGAACGTCTTAACCATCCTGCCACCGTCCTCCTTACTATTAGAATGACTGAACAGAGAATGACCGATTCTCTCCCACGCCGACTTGGATGTGCTGGGCCTGACTTGTCAGGTGCCTGACCGCAGCGCCATGCATCTTTGCTCCTAGGACAGACAGCAGCTGTTGTCTGAGCCTCCAGAGAAAAGAGATCCATTGTACTGGCAAGGCAAGGCAAGGCAAAATTCTTTTATTCGAGGATAATAGATAAGCAAGTGTGCTTTTTACATCCAGTCCCCGCCCTTTCAGGATAACATCAAGATAAAAGATAGCCTCGACTAAACAACAATTATAGTGATTCAAATACCAAGAGCAAGAAACCATACCAAGCAAGAAACCGTACTGCACTAAGAGGAGAGAGAGGAGAGAGAGAGAGAGGAGAGAGAGAGAGAGAGAGAGAGAGAGAGAGAGAGAGAGAGAGAGAGAGAGAGAGAGAGAGAGAGAGAGAGAGAGAGAACAGGGAGAGAGAGAGAGAGAGAGAGAGAGAGAGAGAGAGAGAGAGAGAGAGAGAGAGAGAGAGAGAGAGAGAGAGACAGACAGACAGACAGACAGACAGACAGACAGACAGAGCGAAAGACAGACAGACAGAAAAACACCCCTCCACCCCACCCACGCACACACAAAGGCAGTTTTCACAGTCAAAGAATGGACAGCACATATTGGCACTGATGTCATAAAACCCCTGTCAGCCTACACCTCCAAACTGAGAGGAGTCCTGTGCTCCCCATGCCCATCAATTAATTAACCTCTTCAGAACCGGGGGGAAACTCCACACTGTTCAGGACAGGAACACCAACACCTCTACGTCAACTTTAGAGAAGACTAGCGTGAAAAGAAAAACCACAACAATATTGGCGAAACCTGTGAACAGACGAAAGTTGAAACTCTTTTTCCTGTTGTTTCTTTTTTTTTTTTTAAAGTTAACTATGACAATTAAGTGCTCAACAATAAAGAAAAACCCAGTTAGATTTTTTTTTTACTTGAATTGAAATGGTTGGTGTAAAAGACACACAAAAAAGGGTTTGGGTTTTCTTCTCACAATTATTTTGGAGAGAGGGAGAACATAGATGCTATTACTATCCGTTTAACAAGACACAAGCAAACTAACTACATTGTTGTCTAAATTTAGGGAATGTTAAAGTGTTGGACAAACAATGGAGGTGTTGTTTTACTGTGGTATCTTTCTTTTTTTCTGTTTGTCTCAGTTATTAAGAAATTGGACTAGGTAAAGGGTAAAGGTATCCCAAAGGTAAAGGTGTGTATGTGTGTGTGTGTTTGTGTTTGCATGTGTGCGAGTGCGTGCATAGATGTGAGTGTTTGTGACATTTTTATTTGAAGTTATCATATAATGTCTGAACAAATATGAAATGTAGCTAGTTCATGTCTTTGATTATGATTTGTATCAATAATGCCTGTCAGTATTGTAATTGCTCTTCAGGGATGATTAAAGTGTTATTGACTTGACTTTTGACTTGACTTGATGACTTGACTTGACTAACCTAGGGGTCATAAGGGAGCGAGTTATCAGACACCTCAGCTTCTCTAGGGACCAGCATTTTGAAGGGGTGCCCCTTTCCTCTCCCTTACCGCATTACTTTCCCTGACCCTAAAGAAGGCCAGGTACCCATTTACAGCTGGGTGAACTGGGGGGACTGTACTGAAGCCAAGTCGTGCAAATGGTCACCCATCCAACTGGTAACTACACCTCAACGCTGCTTAGCTTGACTTGGGGAAAGCTCGCTTTCTGACCACTGAGCTACCCCGCCCCCTGGACTGTGTGAGTTAATTGCTTCAGCCTTCCGCTCAGCGTCATTCTAATATCCAATTTTTATTTATTTTATTTTTTATAATTAATTTATACCACTTTATGTCACAGCAGATTCCTCTGTGTGAAATTCGGGCTGCTCTCCCCGGGGAGAACGCGTCGGCACAAGTCAGCGCCTACCCATTATTTTTCCCCCTCAGGGATGGTGTCTAAACACGAACCTGTGTGCATGCTGGTTTTTATAATAATTTTGTCATCCGCTCCTACCGGTACACGACGGCCTGCTCTTCCGAAAGGCGAAACGGGGTTTTAACGTGTGCGCAAGATGTTCTGTGTGCGTTCGCACATGGGGCCTCGGTTTCTAGTCTCATCCGAATGACTTTGACATTTAATTCGATTTTTTCGTCAAACTGGTCAACCCGGTTTGGTCAATTCCCACACAGCCTTTTCTGCTGTTGGAACTCTTCCCCTCTGGGGAGAGAAAGGGGGATAACCTGTCAGTATGAACAGCATCCCCACGTCCTGGAAATTCTCTGCTAGCAATTCCCTCTTTTCTATTTCTCCCTTTGTTTCTGCCCCTTTCCTTTTCTTCCCGTCACCTGCTGCCTGTCTGTGTTCTGCCTTCTGGCCTCTTCTTCTGGTGGTTGTTTTCCACAAAGAATTAAAAAAATAGCAATTCTCTCCCATGTCGAAGTCTAATGGCTGGGCCTGATGTGTCCCATGCTTAACTTAGCCCAACCCATTTTTTGCATTTTCCCTCACGTGACAGATGATGATAGTTGCTGTCTGAGCATTGGCTGAAGAGGAAACTGAAATCACTGCCTTGGTGCACAACCTCTAATAGCTGACACAAGACAGAGGAGTCTGCTATTGGTGGTAGTCTCTTTGACTGTGATTTTTCTGTGTTAGTATGAACATGGTCAGTATCACACTTTAAGTTAACGTTTTCTTTTTTTTCTCTTTTGTAATTTCTTCCTTTGCTTCTTTCTTTTCCATCTTTTTTTTTCTTTCTATTTTCCTCCTTTGTTATTTTCATAATTTCTCTTTTTTTTGGATGTCTTTATTTCTTTTTTTTCTGTCCGTGTGGTTGTCTGTCTGTCTGTCTGTCTGTCTGTCTGTCTGTCTGTATGCTTTTCTTTCTTTCTTTCCTTTTTATCTGTATTGTTTTCTTTCTTCCATTCTTTTTTGTCTTTCTTCCTTTTCATTATCTTTCATTTTCTGCTTTTCTTTCGTTCTGGGTTTTTAGTGTTGCTAGTTCTGCTTTCCCTTTGATTTCTTTTTCCCGGTAGGTTTTTTCTTCTTTGTGTTGTTTCAGTTTTTTGTTTTTTGTTTTTTTTTAAAATCTGTTTTCTTCCCTGTTCATTCACTTCTACATTTAAGAGGTGTGGTTAGAGCCTTTCTCACCTGATTTAACAGCCCACTATCGAACAACCACAGCGTATTTCACCTTTTTGAAGAGTAGGCCATTTTGAGCCTGAAGGAATAGATTACAAAATTAAAAAACACCTGCACACAGGTGTGGGAGTTAGACATTGTCCTCAAGGTTGGAATACCGCTACCTGCATAGGGGAGTGATAATTGGCAGTGGATGGGGGGTCTAGAGGTAACGCTAGGGCCCCCAACTTCTCCTCCATCCATTCGACTATCAGTGGTGGTCTCGGTGCTAGTCTTTCGAATGGGACGATAAACGGAAGTCCTGTGTGTTACACAAAGTTATTGAAAACACGTAATAGAACCTACGACAACCAGAGAAATGTTTTTGGCAAAATTTTGTAGAATAAAGCCACTCTGCTAAAGAAACAAATATAGTTACATACAGGAAAATAACAACAACAAAAAATGGGTTGGCGCTGCTCTTGTGGCGACAGCAGCTAAAATTTCATGCAGAGAAATCTGCCGTGACTTGAAGTGGTATAAAAATGGAAAAACAAAATGTAAACATGCAAACATCTCAGTATTGCTAAACCTCATAGTTCTAATCGAGAAACAGAAAAAAATGGTTTATTTATCATCTTTTTACTTAGTTGTTTGTTCCTTTTCTCTCTTATTCTTTGTCTCTTTCTTCGTTTCTTTCTTTCTTTTCTGTCTTTCTGTCTGTTTGTCTGTCTTTGGTTTGTTTTGTTGAAATCCCTTTTCATTTCTTTTCTTTAATTCATTCCTTTATTTCGAAATGTCTATTTTTGTTGTTCTTCTTTGTTGTTGTTGGTGTTCCTTGGTTTATCTAGGTATTCATTCCTTTATTTACTTGTTTGTTTTTCTTTTCTTTTACTGGCATTTTTGTCCCCTGTCTTCTTCTCTTGTTTGGCTAGTTTCTCTCTTTTATCATTCTCTCTTTCTTTCTGAAACACACGCACGCACACGCACACGCACACCACACACACACACACACACACACACACACACACACACACACACACACACACACACACAACACACACACTTACTTTCGGATGAGGCTATAAACCAAGGCCCGTGTGCGAAGGCATGCAGAACATATTGCCTACACCTTAAATCCTGTTCTGCTTTTCCTTAAGAGTAGACCATTGTGTGCCGGTGGGAACAGATGACAAGATTTACAAAACTGCATACAAATAAGGACTGAATATAAAAAAAAAGCACACAAGTGCTCATTCCATTATCCTTGATATAAAAGAATGAATAAATATAAAAGAATAAATAAATATAAAAGATTAATTAAAATAGATAGATAAAACACACACAGAGATTCACAAACGCACACATACACACACAGAGGCATGCACCCACGTACATACACACACACTCACGAACGTGCGCGCGCGCGCGCGACACACACACACACACACACACACACACACACACACACACACACACACACACACACACACACACACACACACACACGCACATGCGCGCACAGACACAGACACACACACACACACACACACATACAGAGACAGACAGACAGACAGACAACAAAGAGAGAGAGAGGGGGTAGAGAGGGGGGGGGGAGAGAAAGAGAGAGACAAAGAGACAGACAGACAGACAGACAGACAGAGAGAACAGACCTACAAAACAATGGAGACAACCATAGAAGACAGAGCTTTGTTTCCAAGTCAAAGACGTAAGCTTCAACGTCCTCTTTGATGTCCCCCCCAGTCCTGTCAGACAGGCAGCCAAAGGCCAGAGAAGTCCTCTGTTTCCCTGCTAATTAACCCCTTCGCCCCCTGTTGCAAACTTCACACTTTTCGCAAAAGAAAATCCAACTAAAAACCAAACTCCCTTTCAACTTTTTTTAAAAAATAGTGTAACAAGAAAATAGCACGTCACGTGTTTGGACAATACTAGACACTCTTTGTGTGGCTCTCTGTGTTCAACGTTTTTCAATTAACTTGTTAACAATTAAGAGAGACCTGGATATTTTTTTGGTCTACTTTAATGTCAACCAATGTTTAACATGAAAAATCAAGACTTTTCAACCTTAAATGTTTCTTGTGTATATTAATGATAATTATGGTTATTGACATTGTTTCAAATATTAAGCATTATTACATCATCTTCATTACCTGTAATCATCATGCAATGATAAAAGATGAAAAGTGGATGGGTGGTCTAGAGGTAACGCGCCTGACTAGAAAGGGAAAAGTCCGGGTAAGAGTGTGCGGTGGTTCCAATCCCGTTTAGGCCCCAATTCCCCCCCCCTCCCCCATCTATTTATTTATTTATTTATTTATTTATTCTTTTATATCGATGATAACAGAATAAGCAATAGCGTGCTTTTTTTCATCCGGTCCCCGTGTGTATGCAGTTTTGTAAATATTGTCATCTGTTCCCACCGGCACACGATGGCCTACTCTTACGAAAAGCGGAACAGGATTTAGCGTGTGCGCAAGATGTTCTGCGTGCGTTCGCACACGGGGCCTCGGTTTACAGTCTCATCCGAAGGACTTTTGGAGAGAGTGGAGTCAGCACTGATGTTAACTCCAGGAGAAAAATCTCCTCGACCGGATTCGAACCCGGGTCGTCTATTAGATAGTGAGTGGTAATCTAGGAGCTAATCTTTCGGATGAGACGATAAACCGAGGTCCCGTGTGTTACACATCAATATTTAGCGCACGTAAAAATCCCACGGCAACAAGAGGGTTGTCCCTGGCAAAATTAATTCTGTAGAAAAAGGCCTCTCTAACACGAAAACAAATACAGTTGCAGACAGGAAAAGAACAAAAAATAATGGGTAGACGCCGCACTTGTCGCGACGCGCTCTCCCCGGGGACAGCAGCCTGAATGCAGACAAATCTGCTGTGACATAAGGTGGTATAAAAATTAAACATTTTGCAGACGATACACCTTTAATGCAGACAAATCTGCTGTGACATAAGGTGGTATAAAAATTAAACATTTTGCAGACGATACACCTTTAATGCAGATGAATCTGCTGTGACATAAAGTGGTATAAAAATTAAACATTTTGCAGACGATACACCTTTAATGCAGATGAATCTGCTGTGACATAAAGTGGTATAAAAATTAAACATTTTGCAGACGATACACCTTTAATGCAGATAAATCTGCTGTGACATAAAGTGGTATAAAAATTAAACATTTTATAGAGGATACACCTTTGTCTCCAGCTCTTACAAACCCTCAACTAAGAAGTAAAATGTTGAATTCTCATCTTGGAAAAGTAAATAAATGGGCACCGTTTTGGAATGTTTAAATTTCATAAAGAAAAAAACTTTGAACTGTTAAAATTTGATAAAAATTTGATTTGTTTTTACAAGATATTGCGCTATATGAATTACATGTATTATTATTATTATTATTATTATTATTATTATTATTATTATTATTATTATTATTATTATTATTATTATTATTATTATTATTATTATTTATAAGTATCACAACCTATTGCCAGTCTTAACTTCCAGGCACACTCTTTTACCAACACAACTATAAAAAAAAAATTAAAGGTTGAACAGGTAACAAAACATGTTGCAAGTAAGTGTAACCTACTGATTTTTTGTTTAAGATTGTATAAATATAATCTGAACAGAAAAATCGCTGAACATCAGTGTGTGTGTGTGTGTGTGTGTGTGTGTGTGTGTGTGTGTGTGTGTGTGTGTGTGTGTGTGTGTGTGTGTGTGTGCGTGCGTGTGTGTGTGTGTGTGTCTGTGTGTGTATGTGTGTGTGTGTCTGTCTGTGTGTGTGTCTGTGTGTCCTCTCTCTCTCCTCTCTCTCTCTCTCTCTCCTCTCTCTCTCTCTCTCTCTCTCTCCTCTCTCTCTCTCTCTCTCTCTCTCTCTAGCCTAGTGGTCAGAACGTTGCGCTGTCAGTTTGACAACCGGGTTCAATTCCGGTCGAGGAGATTTTTCTCCTGGAGTTAACATCAGTGCTGACTCCACTCTTCCCAAAAGTCCTTCGGGTGAGACTTTAAACCGAGGCCCCCGTGTGCGAACGCAGGCAGAACATCTTGCGCACACGTTTAAATCCTGTCCTGCTTTTCGTAAAAGTAGGCCATCGTGTACCCGTGGGAACAGATGACATTTACAAAATGCATACACACGGGGACTGGATGTAAAAAAGCACAAGAGTGCTTATTCCATTATCCTCGATATAAAAGAATCAATCAATCAATAAATCAATCAGTCTCTCTCTTTCTCAGTTTCTCTCTCAGTTTCTCTCTCTCTCTCTCTCTCTCTCTCTCTCTCTCTCTCTCTCTCTCTCTCTCTCTCTCTCTCCTCTCTCTCTCTCTCTCTCTCTCTCTCTCTCTCTCTCTCTCTCTCTCTCTCTCTCTGTCATCGTGTGCCAGTGGGAACAGATGACATTTACAAAACTGCTTACACACGGGGACTGGATGTAAAAAAGCACAAGAGTGCTTATCCCATTATCCTCAGAATAAAGGAATAAATAAATAGAATAAATAAAAAAAATAAATAAGTTTCTCTCTCTCTCTCTCTCTCTCTCTCTCTCTCTCTCTCTCTCTCTCTCTCTCTCTCTCTCTCTCTCTCTCTCTCTCTCTCTCTCTCTCTCTCTCTCTCTCTCTCTCTCTCTCTCTCTCTCTCGTATAATCATGGGAGAGAGAGAGAAAGAGAGAAGGACACACAGAGAAAAACTAAAACACTATAGAACTCTCTCACACAGTCGACCAATCAATGATCCTTAACTGCCGCCATCTTGGAAAGCCCCGACACACTGAAGTGGAGACTGCAATTAGAGAACAAGAGGGGAGATAATGCAGAAAGCTTTTAGCTTGAAGTTTGGACAAACAGGCAACCATCGGTTTACAGCTAAAAGCACTCTGACCTTGTGCAGCTAAATTACAGCTAAAAGCACTCTGACCTTCTGCAGCTAAATGACAGCTAAAAGCACTCTGACCTTCTGCAGCTGAAAGCACTCTGACCTTGTGCAGCTAAATTACAGCCAAAAGCACTCTGACCTTGTGCAGCTAAATTACAGCTAAAAGCACTCTGACCTTCTGCAGCTAAATGACAGCTAAAAGCACTCTGACCTTGTGCAGCTAAAAGCACTCTGACCTTCTGCAGCTGAAAGCACTCTGACCTTCTGCAGCTAAATTACAGCCAAAAGCACTCTGACCTTCTGCAGCTAAATTACAGCTAAAAGCACTCTGACCTTCTGCAGCTAAAACCACTCTGACCTTCTGCAGCTAAAAGCACTCTG
>CM060345.1:684461-686961 GCA_030674155.1 Stramonita haemastoma | reverse complement strand
AAAAATTGACCTCTGGTGCTATGCGACTCCTTATGTGGTGGAGCATCACCAAAGTTTCATCTTTGCGGCTTGTAGCAGGGCGGGGCCTCCAGCTCCTTTCCAACAGCTGATGACAGACACTGGGGCCACAGGGTTCTGTCCGTCATCCTTCTGATGGGGCCTTCTTTAGTCTCTTGGTTAGTTCTGTCTTTCTTTCTGTTTTTCTGTCTTTGTTTGTTTGTTTGTTTCTTTGTTTGTTTGTTTGTTTCTTTTTCTTCTTGTTCTTGTTGTTCTTCTTCTTCTTCTTTGCATTCTTCGCATTCTTCTTCTTCTTTGCATTCTTCTTCTTCTTCTTCGTATTCTTCGCATTCTTCTTCGCATTCGTCTTCGCAATTCTTCTTCTTCTTCGCAATTCTTCTTTGCAATTCTTCTTTGCAATTCTTCTTCTTCTTCGCAATTCTTCTTCGCATTCTTCTTATCCTTCTTCTCTTTTATCTTTTATTTTATACCACTTAATGTCAGCAGCAGATTTCTCTGCGTGAAAATCGGGCTGTTCTCCCCGGGGAGAGCGCGTCGCCACAAGTGCAGCGCCTGCCCATTTTTTTCCCTTCTGATTCCTGTCGGCAACTGTATTTGTTTCCTATATCAGAGTGGCTTTTTTCTACAGAATTTTGCCAGGGACAACCCTCTGTTGCCGTGGGTTCTTTTACGTGCGCTAAATAATGATGTGCAACACACCGGACATCGGTTTATCGTCTTATCCGAAAGACTAGCGCCCAGACCACCACTCATGGTCTAATGGATGGGGAAAAGTTTGGGGCCTTTTTCTTCTTCTTCTTCTTCTCTTCTTCTTCTTCTTCTTCTTCTTCTTCTTCTTCTTCTTCTTCTTCTTCTTCTTCTTCGCAATTCTTCTTCTTCACAATTCTTCTTCTTCTTCTTCTTCTTCTTCTTCTTCTCTTCTTCTTCTTCTTTCTTCTTCTTCTTCTTCTTCTTCTTCTTCTTCTTCTTCTTCTTCGCAATTCTTCTTCTTCACAATTCTTCTTCTTCGCAATTCTTCTTCTCCTTCGCAATTCTTCTTCTCAATTCTTCCCCTTCTTCTTTACTTTACGTTCTTTGCATTCTTCTTTTTCGTTTTTTGCCTCAAACGATCAGACAGCAACTATTGTCTGTCAATGAGCGAAAATGCGTTTCACTGACTGTGATTAAATGTGTTACAGATCTGATCCAGTACATCTGATTTTGATACGGGGAAGAATTGTACTCTTTCTGGAAAAAAACACAGGAAAATGGACCAGAGGGCAAGAAACAGACAAGAAGAGAGACGATAAGAAGGAATGGAAGAAGGCAGAAAAAAAAGAGAGAGAGGGATAGAAAAGAGGGAATTTCCAGTACAAGATTAATTACCAGACAGTTGGGATGCTGTTTGTTTTGACAGGCCCCATCTTGCATCCCCGTAGGTAGGTGATTGTGTTTCTTGAGATTATCATTGTCTAACTGCATAATTATGTCTTTTCTGTTTGTTTGCATTAAAAAATATGGGGCGGGGGGGGGGGGGGGGGGGGGGGGGGGGGCAGTGTTTGCATTAGTTTGTGATTATATTTCTGTCCTGTTTGCATGGCTTCACTCGAATTAGAGCCAGCGGAAACTGACATACATTAGAGACACAGCCGTGTTGGTGTTAATGGTGGTGGTGGTGGTGCGTGTGTGTGTGTTCGTGAGTGTGTGTGTGTGTGTGTGTGTGTGTGTGTGTGTGTGTGTGTGTGTGTGTGTGTGTGTGTGTTGTGTGGTGTGTGTGTGTTTGTGTGTGGGTGGGTGTGTGAGGGTGGTTGGGGGTGGGGGTGGAGGTGTAAGTATTTTGTCTCCATCCACATGAAAGTTATATCAGACGGCGGGGGAGAGAGAGAGAAGAGAGAGAGAGAGAGAGAGAGAGAGAGGAGAGAGAGAGAGAGAGAGAGAGAGAGAGAGAGAGAGAGAGAGAGAGAGAGAGAGGAGAGAGAGAGAGAGAGAGAGAGAGAGAGAGAAGAGAGAGAAGACACACACACACACACACACAACAGACAGACAGGACAGGACGACAGAGAGAGACAGAGAGAGGACAGACAGACAGAGAGAGACAGAGAGAGACAGAGACAGACAGAGACAGACAGAGACAGACAGACAGACAGACAGACAGACAGACAGACAGAGACTCAGCCAGCCAGCCAGCCAGCCAGCCAGACAGACAGACAGACAGACTGAGACAAAATGGTTTCAGTCTGAAAAACATTTACGTACAAAATCATAAATCATTTGGGTTATTTTATAACTATTTATCGTTCCCTTACAAAATGATTATATATCGATTTGACAAATGTACCTGAAATCTTTAAAACCTTCGCACTACACCACCGGTATAACCACACCCACACCCCTATCTCACTTTGTAACTTGAGAACTTTTACTACTGCAGCCCTGAAATTCCGGGACTTTATCAATCAATATTTGTTCTACACATCCACAAAAAGGTTGGTTGTAATTAAAA